>OX375867.1:0-164106 GCA_947359475.1 Heligmosomoides polygyrus bakeri
TAGGCTTCGGCTTCGGAGTTAGGCTTAGGCTTCGGCTTCGGCTTAGGCTTAGGCTTAGGCTTAGGCTTAGGCTTAGGCTTAGGCTTAGGCTTAGGCTTAGGCTTAGGCTTAGGCTTAGGCTTAGGCTTAGGCTTAGGCTTAGGCTTAGGCTTCGGCTTCGGAGTTAGGCTTAGGCTTCGGCTTCGGAGTTAGGCTTAGGCTTCGGCTTCGGAGTTAGGCTTAGGCTTCGGCTTCGGAGTTAGGCTTAGGCTTCGGCTTCGGAGTTAGGCTTAGGCTTCGGCTTCGGCTTAGGCTTAGGCTTAGGCTTAGGCTTAGGCTTAGGCTTAGGCTTAGGCTTAGGCTTAGGCTTAGGCTTAGGCTTAGGCTTAGGCTTAGGCTTAGGCTTAGGCTTAGGCTTAGGCTTAGGCTTAGGCTTAGGCTTAGGCTTAGGCTTAGGCTTAGGCTTAGGCTTAGGCTTAGGCTTAGGCTTAGGCTTAGGCTTAGGCTTAGGCTTAGGCTTAGGCTTAGGCTTAGGCTTAGGCTTAGGCTTAGGCTTAGGCTTAGGCTTAGGCTTAGGCTTAGGCTTAGGCTTAGGCTTAGGCTTAGGCTTAGGCTTAGGCTTAGGCTTAGGCTTAGGCTTAGGCTTAGGCTTAGGCCTAAGCCTAAGCCTAAGCCTAAGCCTAAGCCTAAGCCTAAGCCTAAGCCTAAGCCTAAGCCTAAGCCTAAGCCTAAGCCTAAGCCTAAGCCTAAGCCTAAGCCTAAGCCTAAGCCTAAGCCTAAGCCTAAGCCTAAGCCTAAGCCTAAGCCTAAGCCTAAGCCTAAGCCTAAGCCTAAGCCTAAGCCTAAGCCTAAGCCTAAGCCTAAGCCTAAGCCTAAGCCTAAGCCTAAGCCTAAGCCTAAGCCTAAGCCTAAGCCTAAGCCTAAGCCTAAGCCTAAGCCTAAGCCTAAGCCTAAGCCGAAAGCGAGGCCCAACCCCGAATCCGAAGCCTAAGCCTAAGCCGAAATCGGGGCCCAACCCCGAATCCGAAGCCTAAGCCTAAGCCGAAGCCGAGATTCAGACCCAATCCCAAATTCGAGGCCTAAAATGAAATCTTTGTCGTTGCGAGTTGAAGTTTCATTTAAAAAAAGTTGAAGGTTCATGGTTCGGCTATTTCCATACAATCCTGCTTGATCTCCTCTTCTAGCCAGAAATTTAGACTTGCTTATGCAAGGTTGCTTTCTTCACATCCCCATTTTGCTTTCTTCTCAATTCATATTGGAACCTATCTCATTTTTTCACTTTTTTTTCCCATCGACCCTGCAGGTATTGTTCAAAAGCTGGTCGATAGATAGAGATGTTTGCATTATCAACGATTAACACTAGGCATCAAGCACAGCGGAGTGTAGAGTGAGGATTGGTTTTCCTTGACCTAACCGTCCTGGGACCATTCAACTTCAGCCCATTGATCTTCACGACCGCCTCCGCCGCTGGTCAGCAGCAGAAGTACCTTCAAGGGTCCAGCGCATCTATCCAATTTTCGTGATTTGGTTTTCGCTCGCTCGCCCATATCACTAGGAATCACCTCATCTGGCAGACAAATGGTCTTCTCCTTCAACAACAACCCCGAGTTTGAGGGAGTGCCTGGTTTCCTGCATTCCTTTATCTCACATCCGCCCGGTGAGGCTGTTTGTGTGTGACTTATAAGACCAGAATTCCTCCAAAGGTCTCCGCACCATTTGGTGCATGTATGTTTATGATTTTGAGTTTGCGGGCTTAACCATACACGAATTTGCGATACGCAAAAATTTCCTTTGGTTTTTCATTAGTTTGATTCGTTTCGATAAAAACATTAACGTTGTTGGCTAAAGTTGAAAATAACAAGAGTGAATTTACATCACCCCTCAATCGCCACCTAATGTCATTTTGAAACCCTGGCTAATGGACAAGCTCAGAGAGTGACGATTTCGCTTCATCAGGTTTTTGGATGGTTCAGGTAACGGCAAGATTTACAGAGCACGACTCCGGATAACCGAAATCCAATTATGGTTCACTCCGATTTCATGTTTACTCTCTTTCCTCTTTTTCGCTTTTTCATCGCTTTTCTCTAATCGCTTCTTCTTCATGACCAGATTGTTGGTGAGATTGTTTGGAGATGGAACACGCCACTGCTCCAGTAATTTGAAATTTTGCTCCTGGCTTTGTTTCATGTGAGGAAGGAAGCGTCCTTCCCATCCTTCACACTCAATCAGCTTCGTATTTCTTGGCATGTTCATTAGTTGATTCTCCTATTTGCAGATCTCTTTGCTTAATTGAAAACAAACCCATCTTATTTTACTGCAACTACATTCTTCCAGGGTAAGGAAAATTCCTCTCATTTGAATTTTCATGACTGTACAAATGGTGCAGAATGATTGTTTTAATAACAACTATGTGTGGGTTATCGAAGCTAGAGAGTTGCCACATACCTAGGCAACATGTCCTCGCCTTTTTCAAGCACTATCTGTTGAAAACACGCTTTTCTATGTACTTGCTGCCAGAACTTTGCTTCGGCCGGAGTTAATAGCATCGCTGTTTGTCGGTTTCTCTATTGAATTTGTGTCGAGTGTTAGTGCGTTTGCGTGACGATTTCCATTGGAGACGAGCCTTTCCTTTGCGGTAACAACTCATTTGCAAATGATTAAATTAGCTAACACCTGATGGCCGTTGGGATCAATGTCACTTATGGCTTTATGTAATTCGAATCTGTCGTAGGTTCATTTCAATAGAAGGCCACTCAAGTTTCTCATCGCTTGTGTATTAGAATTTAGTTGATATGAAACGATAAAATACTAGTATGGTAATTTCTGACACGACTCAACCACTTATTTAGTCTTCAATGTACATACATGTACTGTCTTCAATTAGTCAATACACTTAAGGCCGTGGATAACTCTGGTGTACAAACATCTCCTCAGCTAGCATGCTCGATAATTCAGGCGCACATGAGTGTGTGCTCTTAAACTTGGTTTATTCACTCATTTATTTTGAAGAAATTAGTCCGCACCGAGGTAGCGGCATGAACTAGATATAGTTTAATTTTAGCTTTTTCGATAATGGAATTTTTGCATAGGAAATAATTTATTTTGATCTGGATGAACGAGCCCGTGTAACATTTTATTTATTTATTTATTTATTTTTTTATTTATTTATGTACGTACGCTGTATAAATGGTAAATGAGCTCATAAATGCTCTACGGTACAACTATGCTGAGAGAATAGACTTTGCTGCGAGGCGTTTGAAGGAAGCTACGGACTCTCAGGGATGGGAGCAGTTTTAAGGAGGTGAAGATATGCATGTCCTGCTCTAACATTGAAGAAGTTGGCTATGATTGTGGTTTTAGGTCTGGGGAAAAACAATTTCCAATTTGAAATTATTAGGCCGAGTTACTTCCTACGCCGAGTGACCGATTGCAACTTGAGCCTAGTATTGCGCGCACAACTTCCAGGAATGGTTGCGGAATTAAAACTGTCAGTGCAAATCAGCACCTTTCTCGAGAAACTGTTCTATCGTATAAATACTTCGGATTCTTAGAACTATCATTCACATTCAGATTCGCGCAGATCACTCCATGGCACGTCAGTCACTATCGTGTTGTGCAGCTTAGATGTCGATTGATGCAGCTCGAAGGCGTGTGTGCGCGCTTAATTAATAAGTATATCCGATTTCGGAATCAGAATCGAGTCGTCCAGATGAGCGCTGAAATCATTCGAGGTGAAACCTGAAATGTTTCTTCTTCTCGTTACGAACCTCCATCGCTACCTGTTCGCTCATCGCCTTAGTAGAAGATTTTCAGTGAAAATACTGGGTTCACCCAGTTCTATAGTGTTCTGCTTCGAGTGGAAGCAAAACGCCACGCGCGTTCGACGTCGCGTTCGAAGCGAAACGACATGCTCGCAGAGTGAGCAGCGTCCACGTACGACGTGCAGGAACCGACACCGCCACCATCTCTTCGCGAAGGAATATTTACTGTCAGTGGCTGAATTCAAGTCATAACAATCTTGGATTTTAACTTCTTAACCAGAAACTTTACACCAGAAAACCAACACAAATACACTGAACCTGCTGTGGAAGAGGTACTCACAAATCACTGCACTAAGAAATAGGTGTGGTTAAGCAATGTACTGAAAGTTCACACGAACGGCTTCTCACGGCAGTGTGAAAGCTACTGCTAACCTAATAAACCACATCACGTTCATATTTTCCACATACTACAGAAACGACAAAGGCCAATTGTAACAAGCTATATTGGTACGAGTTAAGAGTTTATATGAGAACGACGTCGTACAAACAGGCAAGTGAGCTTCCGTTGACAAATACGTAAAAAACACTACTTAGATCGCCTTCAGCTTCCATCACACAGACGAGTACACTTCCAGAAGATCAAGTGATTGACTGCGTCGTTGGCCGGATCTTGAGCGCCGTTTCGATCGTCCAGTCCCTCGCCCACAGCTCACGACAAGATGCTGAGGCACGAATTATTAGTACTCCAAGCAAAAGACCAACTCAACCTTGCTTCACAATTCTGATTGAAATGTAGAACACCCTTTCGGTAGTCATGCGTACAGTGGCCCTTACCTGTACATGCTCGGGTACATTAGTAACAAGTTTTTTCACCCTTTTTCAGAAGCAAACCAAACTACAGAAGCAAGTCGACTCAGGATGAAAGGCACTTTCAAAAAAATACAATTCCATTAACATTAATAATGGCCGCAATGATTACGAGAAATAATGAACACATGATAAAGGTCGGCGTTCTTCACTCTAATACGGGAAGTATCATACATTTTAGTTATCGTGGAGGGAATTTTAACGCATTTTTTCCGTAAACAATGTCTTGCGCTAGACGGCCGATAGTTAACCTCATTTCATCCTTCCCTGATATGCCTGGCACCAATTCACGTACCCTGGAATGCTGGCAAACTTGGTTGGCCCGGGCCGGGACCCGAACCTCGCATTAGGGTGCATGCGACAGCATGTGCCCCTCCACAGCCGCTACCATGCGTCCGTTAGGAGACATAAAGCATAGAGCGTATAAATCAATCTCTATTTCTCAACATTTTCCGAGAATATTCATTACAGGAAACTACAAATACGCATTGAATTGGTTTCTAGTTATGAACGAAACAACAAGGTCACACAAAGTTTTTCAAAATTGATAAACGTATATCATTTTCACGTCAAACTGGCTACCCTTCTGAGCAAGCCTAACGCTTTTGAAATCAAACGAGCTCCTTACACATATAACTAAAGTTTCCAAAAAAGTAGAGTAATTTTTTCTTCAAGGAAGATTTCAGTATAACTTCCTTTGCAGTTTAAATTTACTTACCCAATAAGTGAACACCTTGTTTGAAATTTTATAAAGTTCCCCTTTTTGAGGAAAATACTGGCTCAAAGTTTGTTTTTAAAGAGCAAGAAGGCGACTTCTTTATTGTCCAAAGAAAAGATTGCGTCGTGCCCCTCGTCCAAGATTTCACGATTATTGTTCGACTTTTTTTGTTTTGCTAGAAAAATTTCTATTTGCACGGTGTTTGTAAGCGATACAACAGAAAGAATTGCAGAGGCTCTAACGATTGCTGCCTTGCTGCATTTCAAAATAAATTTTATTTAATTTTTTCTCGAAAAACAAAAATATTATGAAATTATTACACTCATTCGGATTGGAAAAAGGACAAGGATAGTTATGCCAAATTTTCCTCGAACAAAAAATTATTATGACCAACTCGGATAGTAGCAAATGTATTTAGATGGCTACATTAACCAACCTGAGGGTAGTCGCCGACCTTCTATCCCCAAATATTTTTATGAAATGAGTTGTCGAATTTGATGTTGAGGAAGTATCAAGGATATAGTCAGGTTACCCCTCAACATAATGCGAGACCTACTGCAAGACAGGACGTTCAGGAGGTGTATAACACACGCAATGACCTTCGAATGAAGAGAAGAAAAGTTTAACAAACGGGATCTTCATCACAGCACTGTAGAACGCAGGAGCAATCGGCGGACGGGGAATTCACTCTGTACTCGCTACTGCGGTAAGAAGTGGATCTCGTACGATAATGAGAGCCTATCTATACACCAACCTCATATCCCCGAGAAGGATATGGCAGAAAATGCTTGGTGTCGATGGCTGAATCGGGATTCTTCGTTAGAATATCTTATGTTTCACTTCTGAGGTCGGATTTAATTAAAAACCGCCTGACTCCCAAAAACTTTTAATAGTCAAATTGCATTTAGGATTACGGAATCCTTCACAACTAACCCGCTCCATACCGACAAGTCACTCCAAAACTAAACAGGAAATCATCGACATCCAAAACTGCGAAAGTCAGTGTTCACAGCCTATTCAACTCTCGCTCTCACCAAAAATAAATAGACTCCATCAATCTTTATTTTAGTTAAACTACTAATTATTACTCCAAGAGGTTTTATTAGTGTTAGTATTGATTATTAGATTATATGATTATTAATATTATTAATTCTATATTATTAAATTAATTATTTACTATTAGTGGCTATGACGTGGAGACAGGAACTGTAATTATTTTTGTACCATTCTCTAGCAGTGCGAAAAAGCACAGACCTAGAATAACTTCAAGAGCTGGAAATAAGCGTTTAATTTTGAACCCTGTATTGGGCAAACAAAATAAGACTTTACCTGCGATGCTTGCCGTGACGGCACGTTGAGCGACATTCGCTTCGCCTTCCGATTCAACGCCACACTAATGGGAATGAGCACCCGGCACGGTCCGGAATGACCCATCTCTCGCACTGCAAACAAAGAACACATGAAGCGTGCCATATATGAGTCTCGTCGTTCGTTCAAAGGAGGAACGTTGGGCTGCACTAAACGCTGCAGCTCACCAGAAAGCGGAGGATTCGGTTGCGTCTTCGCGCAGTGCACCGGAGTGGAGATGACGAGGCCAGCCGAAGTGCCGATCCAAATCTGCGAAGTGGCCACCGTAATGCAGGAGATTCGAAGACAAACCCATCTTGTGCTCACGGATAATATCCTCGCGTCCTGCAACAGGTTTGTCGAAATGCAGGCTCGTACTGATCAGCGTTTCAAGGAGCGAGTCGTCAAAGTGAGCAGCGTACAAACGCATCAGAGCGCCGATCACGAAATAGCGCCAGCCAACCACGGCCCTCTGGAACGAACACGCCCATCTGAATGCCACGAATGCTGGCTCAAGCGCACAGGTAGGCCACCCGAACTAACAATCCATGTGAACCGTCAACTGTTAGGCTGTAAGGAAATGTTGAAGCTGGCTCTTGAAGGAAATCTGGGTTTTGGGCTACTTTGGCAGGGATAGCTTACTATCTGGTGGACCGCATCGCGGAGTTCCGCTCCCGCCGCCTACCAACCCCACCCCAATCTAACAGCTGACGTTGCGATGATCAACAGCTCAGACGGCCGCCAGTGCTCCTGAAACTCGGCTGCATCGAAAGGACATGTCACCCGGATGGGGCATGTTCGTCGATACCATAATTAGCTGGCGCGATTACGGTCGGTGCTCTGGCGCGTTCCGTCACCGCCACGCTGCCCATATTAGCGACTACGACCAATGTGTGATCATTAATACAGCGTTTCCCATTCTAGCATAAGTCAATCCCTGAGTATTTATGCTGATTCATTTCATGCTCAATATTCATTCTTTTCATTTGATTTGATGTTGACGATTTGAGTTTTTCAGCTCATTGAAACTTCACAGCAACCAAAGCAATCGCTAGAACCAATAATTTTTTCTAAGCTCTCAAAACTAACGACCCCCAAATACTTATTTTCAAAGCATACAAAAGTTACACGCAGCCATAGTTGAATGTGGCATTGAGGTGTTCAGCCCTCATCAAGAAAAAGGATATTGCTCTGTTGGAGAGTGCCCAAAACACCGTTACCAGGAAACAAGTGGCACGCTGCAGTGGGCTCCATTACAATCACATTCCGGATGCCAAGGAAAGTTTATACAACTGCGCATATCCAGTCTAGAATGTGGGCGGGTAAAATATGACCTTTTGCTGGCCTTTGAAATTCTTACCGGTATGACCTCGATTAACTTTCAAAACTTCTTTACAATAAAGCAGCCTAGAACTAGTGGAGGCAAGCACAAGCTTACGACTCGCGCTTGTCGCACTAATATCAGGTTAAAGTTCTTCTCAAAAGGGTCGACTCTGAATTTAAAACTTTGGTAGCTAGATGATGCCTTTAAATGCGGCTTAGCACTTTTAAAAAATTTTCTTAGAAACCTGGTTATCCCTCAGTAGTGTTCGTTTTGCATCACTTGTTCTGGTCAACGAAATTTGCTGTATTTGCTTCGCTTTACTGTGTTCGTCATATTTATCAGTCTTCTCGCCTTACCTATTGATAGTTCAATAGATGTGTCCTTCAAGATTTTCCTGTTGTGATTTTCGTCAGTTTTTGTCAGTGGCCTTCGTGGAGTAACGATAGCAGATGACAGTTACTATTAGCGAGGTGTGATTCGGCTTGAATTTTGTTTGTTGTTTTCTCTTATTTCTTTTAACATGTCCACCCACTCCTGTACACACACAGGAGCAGATAAAGATAATTAATCTGCCTAGACTACTAATTCTCTAATAAATCAAACAAGAAGATCTCACATTCTAACAGTATGAAAATAGATTCAGTTTTAAATTATTCAAATAAAACGATTTGTACTACATTTTTTCTCTGTCATCTCCGTCAAACCTCAGGAACAGCGAATGAAGGATTTTTTGACCGTTTTATTCCTTTCCGTGCAGAAATCATAGTAAAACAAGCTCACTGAAATTGCTCCTGCACTGAGGAAATGATGGCAGCTGATTGTTTGTTAAACTAGAAGCTAGCTGCCCTACTTTTGCAGCATGCTTATCTTCCTCTTCCCTAAAATGAAATATTTGAAAACCTTAGAATGTTCCAATCTCGCTCTACCTCTCTACCTTCCTTAACCCTTTCGCGACAATGTAGGATAATGTTGTCCGACGCTTGTTTTGCGGCGAACAATTTCAAGCGATGTTAGACGAAAGCGTAACCATTTTCCCAGAACACTTCTTTCCTTCTTACATTATACATTTGCCAAGTAATAGGTAGAGTAGCTTCTTGGTTTAGTTTTGTCCACATCGAAATATATAATATATCGATAACAGGTATGGGCTCGACGGACAAACCGAAATAACCGCTCAAACAACCGACAACATCGACCAGTATCGATCACAAACGGCTGTGACGCAAATCCGTCGGCGATAATACCCCGGTGTGTACACGACCGCGGTCGGTTAAATCTAGGAGAAAACCGAAAAACCGGTAAGGAAATCGATAATATTCATCAATATTGACTGCGCTCCCCCCCCCCCCCCCATCTCCTACTCGTTCGACAATATAGATCGATGCTGATTGTCTGATCCATCCGTGACACGTCTTCTGGTTGATATCTGTGGCACGTCTTCTGAACCCCGAGGCGCGTTGCAAAACGTCTCCCCCTTATTGGGTCCCTCCTTACTGGTCCTCTTTTACTTGTTTCCTCCTTTACTGGCCCATCTTACTGGTCTCCCCTCACTGGTCACCACTTCAGTGGTCCCCTACACCGGTGCCCCTCTACAGGTCCCACTTACTGATTCCACTTACTGGACCACATTTACTGGTCCCCCTTGCTGGTCCTCTCTTACTGATCTCTCCTTACTGCTTCCCCTTAGCGGACCCTTTACTGACACCACCCACCTTAGTGATCCCTCTTTACTGGTATCCTTCTACTTTACGTCTTCTGAATCCCAACCCACATTCGGCAACGTCTGCGGCACGTATTCGGCACGCCTTCCGAATTCCGTAGCACATTGGATGACATGTGCCGCACGTCTTCTGATTCACGACTCACGTTGGACGACATTAGCGGCATGTCTTCTTAGTCCCGAGGCACGCTGAAAGACGTCTGCGGCACGTCTCCCAAAATCCCTCGCACGTTAGAAGAGATTTGTGACTCGTATTCTGAATCATGGCGCTCAAAAACGCGCGCAGTTGCCAATGTGTTAAGCATCAAGAGCCCGCGCATCCTCTGCCGCCACAGCATCCCTTGTTGCACGAAGAATCTTGCCCGCGCAAGATACCCTGAGGCGTTCACTCATTGCCCAAACGTTATCGACCGACAAACTGTTTTACATATAGGTGTGATGGTGATAGTGATAAAATAAAATGCATCCTTGCGACGATGCAAAGATCTTTCAGTTTTCTGCTTCAGCTTTGTTTCTCCAGTGTGTTGTTCCCAACCAACTCAGCAAAGGTATACTGCCTCAATGTTGAGTTGCATTTGCACCCTTTTCCAGCGCAAGGCTCATACCATCATCTCTGTTCTGGTTGTGTAATCCAGTCGGAGCAATGAAAAAATTTTTCATTGTTCACCTCATTTATTGCACAAACTGTGCGCCTTAAACAATGTGCGTTACAAATGTAATGTTTCTATTCACCAGGGAGCCAGAATACAAAACACATTCTACAGTGAGAGTCTTCTTCAATCCTTTGATCCTGAATAACCAACTAGGCGTCCTCAACGGTCGAAGTAGGCTACAAGGACTTCCCGCTCACCTGTCAGTTCATTACGCACACAGGCGGCTATGCCGAAGTGGTTGAACACTTTCAGCGAAAAGGCATCCACAGCGTAAATGTTGGTGGAGCGTCGGCCGCAGCAAAAGAGCGTTGAACCACACGACGCCATCAGCTCCAGCGATTCCGATGGCGGAAGCACATCAACCGGAGACTGAAATTCAGTGTCGTTATGGTCGGCTCCAGTCTCACCTACAACGAATGGAGTTATTTGTCCAACCTCCCATTCGACCCCATCAGTGTCCATCGCATGTATTTGGTGGCCACTGGTCACCAACAAACGTCTCCCTACTTGGCACATCGCCAAAATCGGCTGTCTCAGAGGAGGAGAGAGAGTGGTAGGCGCATCCAGCTCCCATGTCCGTTCTGGTATAGGGTACAGTGCCTTGCTACTACTTATATTTACTCGCATGAAAACACAGGCGACCTTGTTCAATCGATCTCTTACCTGGTGTAGGATGAAACCGCAGCAACTGAACCTTAGAAGTGCTGGCCGTAGCAACAAAGACGTATCCGGCAGCGCTGATGATGGCCGTAACGGGATAGGCTAGTCGAGCCACTCTTTCTCGAGCTCTTGTCCTAACCCGCTCCGTGGAGTTCACAACAAAGACTCTGGAAATCGGTCGCGAAAGTAAACACACGAGTGAATACGTAGCAATTTCATATTGTTTGCGCACGCTTCGAATCTCGCAGCTGGAAGGAGCTATGGCAGTCGTTATGCAAGTCATTCAAAGTGCGCCCATGGCTTTTGTGGAATCGGAAAGCTCATGGCTTATCCCAAACACGAATTGATTGAGGCTTAAGTTTAAACTCCTCCGTCTCAATACATGCATCTCAGCCGACGAAGCTTCGGGATGCCGTATTCATCGCGCAGCAGAACGAATGCGGGCCGGCCACGCGGTGTCGTAAAATTTTGTCAAAGCTCAGGCATCATCCATTGCAATCGGGTGATTCAGCTGTTAACCCAGCGAAGTGTCAACATTTTCAATTCTTCAACAAAAGCAAAGTAGTGAAGGCACACTTTTCTTGAGAACAGTGCGCTTTCAGGTGGATCAGAATTCGCGTCTTACTGCACTCATTGTCATTCACAAAATCGCCATCGAGCTCACGTATGCTCCATAGTCGTGTACGTAGGTTGAAAGCACTGAAGGCGGCGCCGGATTTTTGTTCGATATGGAAGGAATTCAAAATAGTTTATGCAAGTGCTATGGCTGCTGTGCTTATGCTCATCTCTAAGCTGGCCCAAGACATTTGAAATCAAAGCAAATTCTTCCAAATCGAACTGGGCTCTTTCTACATTAAACTAATAGAAGCTCTTCAAGAAAGAAGGTTAGTATAATTTTTTCTTCGAGGAAAATTTTTAAAAAATTCATAAATTCATTTCATAAATTTCTTATTTTTGATGAAAAATATCGGTTTGAAACTTGTTTGAAAGAGCAGAAAGGCGGTCAATTTTTATTTTTAGAAGAAGATGACATCTAGCCCTCATCCGAAACGTCGCGATTTTTATTCGATTGATAGCAAAATCTCTCTTTGCAAGGAGTTTCACACCTGTAAACGATGCATCAAAAATAATCGAAAACTCAAATACATACATATGATTTCTCATGTAAGGAGCGTTAACCCTATCAATCAAATAAAAATCGCGACGACCTTTTCAGTGCTTCAACCGGCAAAAGTAAGCAGCATTGCGTCCAATAACCCTCGCTGCGCCGCTCCACTCGCCGTTGTCATGGCGGGTCCGCCGCACCCGCAAGACTCTGCTGCCGGCCTAAGGCCCATTCATACTGCTGCGACAGAGCGGTGCGGCAATGATGAAGCATAGGGCTGCGACGGCCGCGACGCGGCACTGTGACACATGCCGCAGAGGGGGTTATGTAGAGAACTGCGGCAGCCGCGGACGTCACCGCGGAGTCGTCTCCTGGCTGGAATGGTTCAAATCGTTCCTGGCGGCACGGCTCGCACGGCACTGCTCCTGAGTGTGCCATCACTTATAACGATGCTCTAACTCCTTTGGTATACTCCCGCGACACGTCGCCGGCGCGATGCAAGGGCCATACCAGAGCCCTGACACGACCGCGCCGCTACCGTCGGACGTCGCGAAGGTGGCCGTCGTCCTTCTTGCCGTGTACCGCCGTCGCAGTAGTTTAAGTGGGCCTTTAAGGCCCGTCTATACTTCCGACGCCGAGCGACGCGACGGCACGTATACTGGCCAAATGGATCAATTGCGTCCGTCGATCAATGTGATCACAATACGTGGCGTCGCGTCGCTCGACGTCAAAGAATAAACGGACCGCTAAGGCCTGTTCATACTCCGTGACAGGAGCGAGAAAGCAAGGCATGCCTGTCGATTTTTCCCTGGCACCGCACTGATCGATACGTGTCCTTCGCCCTGTCGTTCTTGCCCCTGCCGTCGCTCCCGTAGCGAAGTATGAACAGGCCCTTAAGGCCTCCGCACACTTTTGCGGCGAACGGCATGAGTCATCGAAGGGCCAGCTCTTCGTCCTCGCCCTATGGTTAAGGACAGGGCCGCGGCGTTGCCGCAGAAGTGTGGGGGCCTTTAGGGATCGTTTAGTGTACGCGCGGCGCGATGTGGTGATAAGCTACTATATCGATTCATCACGTCACGCGATCGATATGGGAGCCTATCATAACATCGAGTCGCTAATAGCGTGCACACTAAACGATCCCTCAGGATGATTCATTCCAAAATCGAAAGCTTCTTTATGCACAAAAAGAAAGTATCTATATCTTGCAAACCCACTCGCCGTCGTCATTGCCAATCCAGACAGTAATTTGACCGGAGGAAGAGTCATCATCGGACTCGGAAGACTCTCCACTGCTGGAAATGAATGAGATTTTCTCATCTGTTTCTGATCTGATGAACGAATAATATGTTGGTGCATAAGTTCTCGGACATTTGACCCCTCCTGAATTGAAAGCGCATTTTCCCGCCAAATTTCTCACATGTATCAACGCGTAAATGATCGATCGATAGAGAAAGGAAAGGGCTACAACACTGTTCCTCACATTTACTTCTGCGTTGTTAACGTCAGCTATTATGGCTAAGCAACTCATCCCAACTGAGACGCATATTCGACACGTCATGTTATTCCTGCATCAATCTGGCCTCAATGCCAACGAATCGTTTCGTCGCCTGAAGGATGTCTACAACGAGTGTGCTCCTGCTCCATGTACTGTGTACCAGTGGTTGTCGAAGTCTGCAGTTGGTGAATTCTCCGTTGAAGATAATGAACGAGAAGGGCGCCCAATGACATTGGATTTGGATGGCCTCCGAAGTAGAGCGGAAGCGGACCCATACCAAACCACTCGCGAACTATCAAGCACTCTTGGTGTTAGTCACCCAACAGTCGTTCGGGGGTTAAAGTCGATTGGCAAGGTGCAAAAATTGGGTCGCTGGGTACCTCACGACTTGACACAACATGACATGGATCGCAGAGCAGATGTCGCTCTGCGATCCATGTCATGTTGTGTCAAGTCGTGAGGTACCCAGCGACCCAATTTCAGACGACACCTCAGACCTACCCACCAGGGGTGTGCGTTTAACGATTAACGATTTACCGATTTACCGGATTTACCGGCATTTTTCGTTAAAAGTTTTTGACGAAATTTAACGACGAAAAATTCCGTTAAACTGCATTAACGACATTTTATGACCAAATTTAGAAGTTTGCTTCCTCTCCATATGAATGCATTTTGGACCTTTTTGAATGAGCTTTTGCAGTATTCCGAGGAAACCTTCTGCTTACTTGAATCAGGGTAGGTAATCGAAATGGGCCTCGAGTTTCAAGAATTGTTGGCATTTTCCCCTGGCTCCTTGACCAATTTATTTGCGTGCGATCCCACTTTTCTACGCTGTCGTTCCGTGCTTTTCGACTTCCTGGTCCGTTTCTTGCGTTTGATTGCTACATATTAGTTCTTTATAATTACCAGCCATTCCGTTTTCCACAGTTTTTTGTGATATTTGTTTCACAGGTGGGGTTGAAAAGGCATAGAAAACACGAAGAAAACTCTACGAAACGCAAACTATGCGAGAAAAAAACAACCACAAGAAACGAAACAAGGGAAGAGATGGGTTCGTTCCCTCTTCTCTGCAAGTTTTCCGGAAAGTAGGAGGAATTTTTCGTGCAGCATCAGCCGGTGACTGTAGAACTACATTAGGGCAATTTTGAGCCTCGCCTATTTGATAGAGCGCGGCTACGGGTACTGTCTTTGCTTCGCTTTTACTGAATTTTATGCCGTGCATGTCAACGATTTTTCTTAACTATTTCGTCCTTTTCAAGGACTTCCTTTGGAGTTTCCTTCGGGAGAAGCACGGCCGGTATACACGAGAAACAGTTAAATATGTAGCTAAAAGCCCTAGAATTACATAAAAAGATATGAATTCGATGAACAATCTCTGTCATTTATTATACAGGTTAGTATAAAAACTGGTACTTTACATGCAGTCCATTGCATGAAGATTTTTTAAGATATACGGAAATGGTATATCTTTGAAGGTGCAGGTCCGGCTTTAACAAGTATTTTGTTTGTGTCTATGGATTTTTTTTTCGTCTAATTTACAAATTTATTATAAAACAGTTCATCAATCCAAAATGTGCTCTACAAAAATGGGAAGAAATCGAAAGCTCAAAGCACATTCGAACCTCAAGCAAATGTGCTGTACAGTTTGTTACCAGGTCCTTCAAGAAGAAGATCTGAGTGGTTAATTGCTGTGAACTCTTAAATGAGTGGCAGGAGTGGCGAACCTACTTGGAAGAATTAGGAAAGATAACAACACTTCATAGATATCCTACAAAGACGGACTGTACCAAGGGATTCGCTGTGGTCGTTGCCTGATTGAATTCCCCGTTAAACATTCTGTAGTTTCCCAAAACAACTATGGCAGTATAGAAAAATGTTCGGCTGCAAAAGTCTACTTGGCGAGTTCATGTTTTGTCAAAATTTGGGGAAAAAGAAAAACGCTGAAAAAACGTTGAGCCGTGATACGATGCACTTTGGATCTTCCCAGAAGGTGGACGACTTTCTCCCAGCTAAAGAACCCAGGCATAGTAAGGAATTTCCTATTTTAGAAGTCTTGTTGCTGTTTGGTTTCAGATCTTAATGGCTCTTCTTGCTTATTTTGTTGACGATAGACTGTTGTTATTAGAAGATGAAGACATTGTTACATAATTGTCAAGCAGATGGAGTCGAAAAGAGAATCAATTAAGAAAAAGATCTGGCTTTTTACATACTAAAATACAGCCAAACTGACTGCAGCTAAGGGACATTTTATTTAACGAATTTACCGAATTTACCGATTTTAACGCAAAAATTTTTCGTTAAAAAGTGGTCGTTAAAAATTTACCGAAAAAATTTAACGCACACCCCTGGTACCCACAGATGGCTGGACAACCTTGCCACCGGGGATAATAAGTGGATACTCTAATTATCACTGGCGTGCACAGTGGGTTGACGCAACTGGAGAGGCAGAAGACGTTCTGAAACCCGACCTTCACGTGAAAAAGGTGATGCTATGCATTTGGTGGAGCGTTCTTGGCGCAGAATACTGGGAGCTGCTGGACGAAGGGATAACAGTGACGGCAGAGGTTTACGTCAACCAACTGAGGAAGTTGAGGGGCCACCTTCAAACCACACGAGGAGAGCAAGTGAAGGTGTATTTTCAACACGACAACGCCAGACCGCATATTGCTAGACGGCGGCTGAGTTGGCGGACTACGGATGGACCGTTCTTCCACATCCACCTTACTCACCAGATCTCGCTCCTTCTGACTATCATTCGTTTTCAAGCCTTCAACGCTATTTGGACGGCCAGCAACTTAGGAACCGAGAGGATGTCAAGGAGGCACTGCTCACATTTTTCGAATCACAACGCCACGTTTTGGAGAAAAGGCATCCATGACTTACCAGCACGTTAGCGAAAGACAACTGATGTAAAGGGTGGCTACTTCAAATGATTTGATATTGTTGTTCGTATGTTGTGATAATAAATATTTCATGCCCCAAATCTCCGAGAACTTATGCACCAACCTAATAAAATGTCATCAACGAGGAATCTTGCCGACCTGTTCTTATCGAAGAAGGACTCGCTTCTTGACAGACGGTCTAGCGACCTTTGTGATCTTATCTTCCGTTTCCGCTTCCTAAAACATATACACTTAGCAGTCCGAAACTTCGAGTAATCTTCACTTTCAGGGCAAAGCCTGTCGTACTGCAGTTACCTCGGCGGCGGCACTGTGCAAGTGGCCGTTACAGCCGCGTTCCCAATGCCGGCACAACTTTCAATGCAGGGGTCACCGTTCTCGAGAGAAATGACAGCGACCTTAACGACATCTCTAGAATTTGTCTTCTCTCTCGAACTTTTCTCCTCGAATAGTACACATCTCAAACCTGTCCACTGAATTTGTCGCTGGCGCAAAGCCATATATACGGAGCCGAATCAGGTCTTTTACCAGGAACCACAGTGGCAGCACAAAGCTAAAATTATCCCTCTATCAAAATTAACTGCACAAAAGCATTTGAAAGCTTTATACAATTCACTTCAACATTAAGTGCTTCTCAAAAGCTCCTACCTGTAGGCCAGGCCTTGTCTGGTGAGCAATCACTGACTTTATCTGAGCAGGTGGTGCTGATATTTGCTGGTTGACTGCAAAAAGTACGATCAGATTGAGACGTTTGGGACGAAGGCGAAGTGTTTGACACAAATCAATGAATGTGAAGAGCATCAAAGAAAGAGTCCAAGCGTACTGAGGGCCGTCTTTGCCTCCCGAAACGCAGTTTCCCAAGCGGCTCGTTTTTCAGCGCTACCAAACTCCAGAGGAACGGTTTCCACACCGTTACTGAAATAAAGAGCGTTTTTAAAGCAGAAAGGAAGAGAGCTAATAACCATCTGATGTCATCCTCCATCGAAAGAATATACATGCGCACAAATTTAGTTTAAATTTTTTTTTACAAGATTTCTGAAAGCTGAGCGGGAAAGTTGCTAACGAACATTTAGTATCGCTTCCTTTCTGTCTTTAGACTAGCTGTCAGCTATTATAATTCGTTTGTAGAGAAACTAATAACTTTCCTGCTAACGAAAACACGAGGATGCTGTACACGAAAACAGAAAAGACAGTTTGCGAAGTGCCTAGCCAATGTGCTTACGGCGGAGTCGCTGAGACTCCGGAAGGTTCAACTGCAAACGATCCTACTCATCGTCGTCGGGTTTAAACTAATACTTCGTTGTAAATGAACCTTATAGAAAGAAACTTACGAAGTGGCGACGGCAAGATGAACAGTGGTAAGCTCAGGGTTGGAAAGCATCTGTTCGTTCAGCGCTCTCAGCCGAAGAGTGTTTTCACAGTCCATCTCATCCAATACAGCCATCAACTTCTGCAGCATTTATTATCTCATAACGCTTTTCAAGTATTACGTCATCCAACAAGTAATGTCGTTTTTTGAGCACCAAATACTACATTTGCTCATTACTTGTCGACTAATTTGTGTATCTCGAGGGTGTGCCCAAGTTGTTCTAAGGTAAATGAGACTTGCTGTTTTCAAAACAACTATTCATTGAATTTCTTGTCTGCGAGTTCAAGTGAAATGGCCAACCAAATCTTAAGCTAATGGTAAGGAGCATACCCGGCATTGCATGCTTTTCGAGTGCCGCAAGGTGGTAACATAACAGTCACTACCAAAACTATATGCGCCGGATATCCAGGAGCAATGGTGTCATGCCATCTCCATCTACGCCAGATTGGCAAAGTATACAGAGCAGGTGTTTGGGAGCCCCACAACCTGTCCGCCGAGAACCAAGACAACTGATCGACGAAATGCAATGCATCGCTTCAACGACGCCGCACAGACTCGATTTTTCATCGCCTGATCAAAAAAGACGAAAATGGGTTTTGTACGATAATCCAAAGCATAAAAAGCAGTGGATGTCTCCATGTGTAACACCAAGAAGTACAACGAAGCCGACTTTACATCCCAAAAAGGCGATTCTGTGTCTGTGGTGGAATATCCGTGGAGTTGTTCATTTTGAAGTGCTTAAACCTGGACATACTGTTGACGCAGATCATTACTGTGAACAAATGGATCGGATGAACGAAGCTTTAGTGGAAAAGTACCCGGCGATCAACAGAAAAGGCGTCCTTCTGCAACACTACAATGCAAGACAGCAATGTGCAAAACGGACACTGGAAAAAATTAATATACTAGAATATGAGGTTCTGCCTCACCCACCGTACTCGCCTGATCTCGTACCTTCGGGATACCACTTATTCCGACCCCTACAACACTCCTTAACGACGAAAAAATGAAAATTTGGATGATGTTCAAAATGTCATTCCGGAGATTTTACTGAAAAACCACAACATTTTTATCATTTCGGTATTGGAAATTTGCTCACTGTATGGTGAAAGGCTGTTGATAATTATGGTAATTACAATTTTGGTTGAGAATAAAGTTTTGATAAAAACCTGTTTAGTTGAAGTCAACGTCGAAAAAACGGCATAACTTATTGGATGACCTAATATTTTCTATAGCGTCGCGTACTTAGAGGAAAGGCATCTAGAAATCTAAGCAGTAATTTCTAAAGCCGAATTTTTAAACGTGACAGATATCGTTTACAGTCCGCATCTGGCGACTCATAAAGTACCCGGAAAGTTGTGAAAACATTCTTCTTCATCAAGACATTCTATGAAAGCGCCTTAAGCCAAACCTCTTTGTTGCCTTTGATGAGATTAGCGAGTTCCATAACCTTCTTGATCACTTTCTCATCTTCGCGGACAGCATCAATACTCTGCTCGGTTTGTTGTAGAATCGGCAGCGTATCTGAAGTGTCTAACGTTGCAGTCTAAGCTACAAGACTAAGTCTTGCAGTCTAAGCTCGTCTTTTAAGCTACACTCCAAAAGCTTTAAAAAGTTCATGGTTCTGCTGATAAAGCCAAAACTTTTTTACTTTAAAAGGTTTCTGTCAGCTTCAAAATTGGTAGTTTCCAAGACCATTCGCCGTTGTTAACGTCTCAATATTTAGGCGTTGATCATCTGCCATCTAGATTTAGGTATAAGAACATGTTTTACCTCCAGGCTCTCAATTCAACATGATAACCTATTCGAAAGAATTGACCGTGCTGCAGTACCTTTAGCTATTTCCACATCATCAAGCGAGATTTTAATGATCAACTTGAAGCGGTTGCTGTCCAGAAAGTCAGCTGACTGTGTGCTGGAATCGAACCGTTTTTCTTTGAATGCTATACAAAATAATGCATTCAGAACTCGGAAAAACATTCCCACATGAGCTTGGCGCTGCGAACCGGATTTTTCCGACGAACACTCGTGAGGACTAGCTGATCGCTAAGCGTGAACACGCAGCGCTGTCGTTTTTCGCCTCGACATCGCATTTGGACGACGTCGTAGCGGACGAGATTCCGACCCGTCGACACCAACTGAACTTTATTGCAAACACAATTGGCATGATGAACAACGGTCGCTACGGGGGAATGATTTGAAAGAGCAAACACATTTACAACAGCCACAGAACTCGCAACTAAGATTTTAAGCACTCACGTCATCTAGACCATCGACGATCGCCTCAATTTCTCGAAGGCGCTGCTCCATTTGCTCATTCGCCTCTTTGTGTTGATTAATGGCCACCTAATTTTCGAGTTTTCCTATATCCGAAATTGGTTATGAACAAACAGTGTAAATAAACAACGCAATTAGAAATCGTTGGAATAATAAATCCACGAAAAAATAGTAAATAATCTATAGTATATGTGCCCCTAATACGGGACACTTAACATAATTGTGATTGGCAAACTCGTCGCAAATTTGAATTCTGATAAAAGCTATCGCTGGAAAACTTGCACTGATAGTCGCCCAAACATGATTTTGTTATTTCAAAACCTCAGCCTGCCGAGCGGCAATCGAGTTCCTGCCGCGACTTGAACGATTGATAATTTTTGTTACGTTGGCCGGAAAGTTCTGGCGGTATTGAGCGGTCCACTTCATACGATCATAACAGTCTTCATACTCACCGGATCCAGTCGAAATAAGCGCGAATCAAATTCGAATAAAAAAATCGAATTCAAGTCAGCACACATTTTCCAGAACGATACTATTTCAATAATTCCATCAGCGAAAAAACTGGGTGGTCCTGATGCGACAAATTTTAGAAAGGCTGTTTTTGCGTGGTACTGATTTGCGAAGGTTCTACCAGTGAGGGGGTTCTGAAATTGTTAAAAAGATGGTAGTCGGTTGGCGTAAGGGCTAATGAGTATGGCGGGTGAGGCAGAAATTCAACTCCTAGTTCGTTTACTTTTCGCATGGTTATTTGGGAACCGTGTGGGCGGCCGCTGTCGTGCAGAAGAATGGGGCCTCTTCTGATATTCGGCTTCGGGAACTGCATGGGGGTTTCGTCGACATCAACCCACTGCGCTGGTCGTCTTAGGTTATCGTACAGAACCCACTTTTCATCACGTGTAACGACTTGATCCAACAACGGGTTGCTTTGATTCCGGAGATGCAGAGAAGAACAGATTTCGAAATGCGACGTTTTCTGTCGATTTCGATTTAAGAATCGTGAGCACCCACTTTTTGAACTTTTCGCCTTTCCGAGGCGTTTCAAACTATCTGTAACAGCAGTTTTACTGTTTGGGACAGATCAGCTTCCACAACGACCTTCAAATCGTAATCCTAAATTGCTGAATGTCTACCGCTTCGCGATGTATCTTCAAGGTTGAAATCTCCAGAACTAAGTTACTGGAACTGCCGTTGCACGATCCTTTCTCCAGCACTATTCGGCCCCCCACACATGCTTGATTAGCCGGGATGTTTTGCCGACGGAATAGACCAGTTTGAAATTGAAATAAAATCACGTTCGGAATTGCTTTTTCGACACATTTCGATAAGTCTTCGAAAACACAAAATTATTAGACATGGGTGATACACAAATTATTCCAAAATTGATTCAGTAATAAACGAACAAAAAGCGGTTACACAAGAACTGCCAGAACTTCCCAGCCAACCTAATAATAAGGGCTACGACAAATTATATGCCAATATTCGTAAGTGCTACAAATTTCGCATCCCTCGAAAAAACTGGACAGAAGATCTAGGGAATCAGATAAAGTTTATCATCACATGGACTTGCAATAGGGAGAAGTTTACAATCCTGTGGTCTCAAAACATATTCAGATATCGACAGAAGATGGAGCTTTATCTTCAAGCGTTATAAAAGACTTAGAAAAGACGATGCAAAGGATCAGCTTAGAAAAGAGTGAACTATGCTTGTAATGCAGTTACATCCAGAATAAATGAGATTTGGGGGTGCTTGTAAGGGAAATGAGCAAAAACGTAGAACTTATTCGTTCAGTCATTGCTGACATGTAAAGCTGTACGGACGAAAAAACACACAGGTCCCTTGAACGCAATTCAATCTAATATGTAGAAGCTTCCGAAAATCAAACGTACCGCCAGGTTATGAATATGCCTCTGCGCTCGTAGTAGCACCTCATGATCGGTGTGTTCGGTGGGTGTGTGCTTGATGAGTTGCTTGACAAGTAGTTCGTATCTTAAAGGTAAACTTGCCTTGAAAAAGAGAAAGAGAATAAAGGTCCACCTACGCACAGATGATGAGGAATGATCCTATTCAGAAGCTTTTAAAGGAAGCCTTGAGTTCTTGCACGCCCAGATTTGAGTTTTCGACACTCGCAATGGTACTGCTCTGTTCTGCTCGAAAAGCGCTATCGAATGGTGTCAATTTCGGCCAACTTTGGAAACATCGATTTTTTGTCAATTTCGCATCGAGGACGTGGGCGCCCTAGGCCGAACTGCGCGGGTGATGACGTCATAGAAAACCGATATTTTTGAAATTGGCCACATTTCCTCGTGCAAACTTCGTCTAAAATCATCTAGGGGTTAATTGGGGCGCTGATTACGAATCCGACGTTCGTTTTTGAAAATTCCGCCGACTTCAGCAGGTTACTTCCCGTTTGAGGGTGGGGGGTCAGGATCACCGATCACCCTCAGTTATCGGTATGAGCGGCCTCCTGCCGTACTCGTCCAAATGTACTTCGGCATCGTGTTCGGCACCCCGAATAAGTTCCCGACCCTACACGAATTTTGAGTAAAATCGATGATCCTCCGACCACCCTCAATTATCCAAGAGAAAATCCAAAACCTGCCGAAGTCGGCGGTGTTTTCAAAAACGAACGTCGGATTCGTAATCAGCGCCCCAATTAACCCCTAGGTGATTTTGGACGAAGTTTGCAGGAGGAAATGTGGCGATTTCAAAAATAAATATTTTCGGTTTTCTATGACGTCATCACCCGCGCAGCTCGGCCTAGGCCGCCCACGTCCTCGATGGGATATTGTCAAAAAATCGATGTTTCCAAAATCTGTCGAAATTGACACCAATCGATAGCGCTTTTCGAGCAGAACAGAACGGTGTTATTGTTAGTGTCGGAAATTCAAATCTGGGCGAGTAAGAGGGCAGGAAACTTCAACCGCTAAGTCCGCCGCCCTAAAACGGCAGATGGGCTAATGCAGTTTAGGCAGCTGAAAGGCTCTGAGCCCGTCACCGAAAAGTACCTTAAGTGCTCTGTTTCAGTACGCATTTTGAGGCCGTTAGCTCGCCGCGTCTTCTCTCAGTGGTCCTCCGAAATCGGAAAAAAAATGCGCCAAGCAGGCCTCACCTGCATTTTCGCACCGCTGTAACACTGTTCCCTCCTAAGCTAAGCCTTTCTACTTCAGCATACTACTAAAAACTTTTACTGCCAACAAGACCTATAAGTTGCAGCCGATACGATTCGAACTTGAAAGAGTTATCGTGCTCCGAACACGCCCGCGCGTGCGGTTTAGCGCAACAACGGCAGACGCTCTCCGCGCTGTTACTCGCCCAGACTGCAGATTTTCCCACTAAACGACACTATTCAATTCAGCACGGAAAGCTCTATCGAATGGTATCAAGCATGGCCCAACTCGAAGAAATCGGTTTTTCGATGACGTCATCGTCCGTCTGCGACGGCCTGGAGCGGTCTCGTCTTCGATGCGAAATTGTCAAAAAATCGATGTCTCCAAAATCGGCCGAAATTGACACCATTCGATAGCACTTTTCACACTGAACAGAGCAGTACCTTTGCGAGTGTCAAAAACTCAAATCTGGGCGTGCAAGAACTCTAACCGCTATCTCCCGCCACTCTAAATTGGCAGATGGGGCTAAGGCACTTCAGGAAGCTAGGGAGTCGTGAGCATGTCATCGTAAAGTACATTAATTGTCCTGATCGCCAATGCGTTTGTAGGCCGTTAGGTCTCCGCGTCTTCCTGCAGAGGTCGACTGAAATCCGAAAAAATCGTGTCACACAAGACTAACCTGCATATTCGCGCCCCTATAACTTTACCTAATCATAAGCTACGCCGTTCCACTTCAGCGTACTGCTACACCGTTTGATTAGCTAGAAGACTCACGAGTTGCAGCCGAAACGATTCGGACTTGACAGAGTTATTGCGCACCGAACACGGCCGCGCGTGCAATTTCCAAGCGGTCGCTCCCACTCAATTGATAATTTCGATCCTATATGCATTGTGCACGGCGCACTCCAAAAGCTTGCTGGACAGTCTTAGAGCAATTCCTGAGTTAGGCGGCTGCAATTTTGTGATCAAACTCCCCAAACGCTCACTCTTCAAGCTGTCGCTCGATCGCTCTACATGTTGTCGCAGCCTCTCGATTGATTCTTTCGGGCCTATATGCATTGTTCAGCTCTACTGAGATCTATATGT
Organism: Heligmosomoides polygyrus bakeri; assembly: GCA_947359475.1. Taxonomy (NCBI): domain Eukaryota; kingdom Metazoa; phylum Nematoda; class Chromadorea; order Rhabditida; family Heligmosomidae; genus Heligmosomoides; species Heligmosomoides polygyrus. The sequence goes on from OX375867.1 coordinate 24,370, forward strand.
CATAAGATAGAGATTGGGCTGCTGAGCCCAAATATATGTTTCTTTTTACAAGTACTTGATTTTTAAAAAAGTTATTTAAAAAGGCTGCTTTGGACGGTTCCATAGCGGCCTATGTTGACCTTTCCGGGATTTCCGGCGAATGAACGGAGGAACATGTCTGGTACTGTAATTTATATCAACTGATCCAGTTTTACCTTTCGCGCGAATATTCGCGTATATTCCCTTGTCCCTTGGTGGGACAATCCCTCGTTATTATATCATTTGCACGTCGAATCGGACACTTCAAATCAATTTGGACACTCTTCTAAGTCAGCTTTAAAATCCTTGAAGTCAAAGCGAACTCTTCAAAATCGAAATGACATTCAGGCAGGTTAAACTACACATTCAATAAAATTGTTAGAATTTTTTGTTCAAGGAAAGTTCGGTGTGACTAGTTTATTTGTCCCAATGAGTACATTTTTATTTTTGGAGTAAAATAAGAATAGTAATAACAACTTTTGTTCGATTGATAGCGCAAATGCCACTTACACGAACCATCAAAGTGAGAATATGCGTGTTCTTTACAGCTGTTTTTGTTGTATCGCTAACAGGTGTCAAACTCCATGCAAATAAAAACTTTGCTATCAACCTAAGAGTCAAGAAGAAGAACTTACTAAGAACCTAAGAGTCGTGACGTCTCGGACGATGGCACGGCGCAATCTCTTTTTGGAACTAAAAAAGGGCTGCCTTCCTCCTCTTTAAAACTTCAAATTTTATAAAATTTCATACAATCTGTTCACATATTAAATAGGTGAATCAAAACTTCCCATGAAAGTTGTACTAAAATTTTGGTCGAAAAAAATATTCTAACGTTTTTAGAGTCTCTAGTTTAAGATAGAAGAAGCTCATTTTAATTTGGAAGAGTTCGCTTTGATTTCAAAAGTTTTAGAGAGGTTAGGCAGATTAAAAGTGTCTAATTTGATTTGAAAATATATTTTACAAACAACTGGCCATGGCGGATAATCACGAAGTCTGGCAAGAAAATACCTAGGTACTCTCTGTATAGGTGAGATCAGCAATGAGTCGAGATCGAGCTTATTTCGATGGTCCCGGCAACATCTCTGCAACAGGTCAAGATAATATCAGAGTGCTTCTAAAGACTACTGGAATCCTTCTGACAGCTCGGGCTCACATTGTAGTACTTCTCGAAGGACGGCTTCCCTCGAGCCTGCGTGATCGCCGCCTTTGCGAATTTGAAGTTGTCAACGAACGATATGTAGGTCTCGATCATGGACTGTTTGGCGAACTGCAAAGAGCCAATGTGTTCCTAAGAATCTCTCGGGAAACACAAACGGACAGCAAGGAGATAATAACTGGTGGTGGAATCCTTAGGAATGACTCCGTTGAAGAGGCATCCGGAAGAGTTTCTAGGAAGTTTCTAGGTGCAATCCACGTGCTTCACCCCTCTTTCACCTTTATGGGTTCACTTGTTCTAGAACATTTAGGTTATTCTTAAATTTCTTGATCATCCTCTAAAGCGGTGGATTATATGCAGAAATACTCAGAGCAAGGGTTCATAGTTCGATATGGCTGCAAAAAGCAGGCTCAAGCGTGGGCTGCGATTTCTGCCAAAAATTTACGACCCTCCCCCCCCCCCCTCCAGAAGGGTGTTGGTACGACCCCCCCCCCCTCTCGAGAAAATCTATGCATTTTAATGCCAAGTTGTCTCTTATGTTGCAAACAATTTTAAAAAAATGTGAAAGAAAGGAAAAATAATTGTTAATTAATAAGGTTTTGACGCAAATCAATCAATTAAATGAAGATTTTTTTAGGCATGGTAACGACATGGCAATACCCTGAGCACCGCTTCTTCTACGGAAAGAAGACGTCATTTAAATTTGATATTGTGTCTAATAAAAATTTAAACAGCTGCTCTATTGGATAATAGAATTTTGATTGAATTTTTAAAATTGCTGAAATGGATCGATTACTGCTTAATTTTTGCTGAGACTGCGCGACGCATTTATCAGTTAAGAGATGTAGCTACATACTGAAGCTGAAAATGGATCTTACCGAAAGTGAACCTTCAATTTGTAGCAAAAAAAATCAGTCCTCTCCTAAGCAACCTTTCACCCGATAAGTTGGAATGACTTTCCTGGAATTTTCATGGAATTTTCCAAAAACTAAATGTTTTCTGAACAAGGCTACCACTGAAGCTGAAACTAGAGTTTAGCACTTGTTCAAAAATCAACCCTTTCCTAAGCGATGTTCCTTGCGATCAGGTGAGATCATGCTCAATTTTTTTTTCAAAAATAAAGATTTTTCTGCCTGAACGGGACGATCTCTAGAGCTGACATGTAGCCTGAGAAAACGGTAATTTTTGTTTTACACATACTCTAGTATCGGTCCTTTCCTGAGCGACTTTCATTGCAATCAGATGAGGTCATGCTCTTTTTTTCAAAAATAAACATTTTTCTTCCTGAACGGAACGATATCTAGAGCTGAAATGTAGCTTTACAAAAGCACAATCTTTGACTGATACATAACAAAAAATGCACTTTATCTGGAGCTATTTTCGATGTGATCAAGGAGGACGGATCACTGGTCGATCGCCCATCGATGTGATTGGAAGGTGCTTTACTTGTACTTTGTTCAACCGATCCTAACTCCCTTAATTTTGTGAGCTATGCAAACGCGGGTGGCAATCAAAAAACTAGAAGAAGTTCTCTTTCAGAAGGTCACAAAATCGCCTTTCAAAAAAGGCATCTTCATGCGCGGCCGACGGGATGCGATTTCTGCTCGAAAAAATTGGAGTGATTATACAAGAATGGACATAACTCGCTTACCTCTAAGAGCTTTGCAAATGCGGGTGGCATTCCGAAAACTAGAAAAATTTTCTTTTCTTTTTTGGGTGGCATTTTGAAAACTAGAAAAATTTTCTTTTCTTTTTCTTTTTTTTTAGAAAAAAACTAGAAAAAAAGATCACGAAAACGCTCCTTAGCAAAAACATCTTCATGCGCGGCCGGGGGGGGGGGTGTGCAATTTTTCTGCTATTTTTGCCAAAAATCGCAGAGAAACCGCACCCCCTCGGTCGCGCATGAAGATCCCTTTTTCAATATATGATATGTATTAGAAAGATAGAGAATTTTTTCTAGTTTTCTGAATGCTGCCCGCATTTGCACAACTCGTAAATGTAAACAAGTTATGATCGTTTAAGTGCGGGTATCTGCAATCTGCAAGCTTGCAGGCAGGAGAGGTCTTACGCAGTTAAACGATCACAACTCACTTACTTTTGAGAGATGTGCAAATGCGGGAGGCACTCAGAAAACTAGAGAAAATGCACTCTCTGAAGGTTGCAAAACCGCCTTTCAAAGTGGCATCTTCATGCGCGGCTGGAGCTGCGATTTTCGACAAGTGTTCCCGCGAAAATAGAAGAGAAATCGCAGCTCCCTGCCTTTTTCAATATTTTATTACGTATTGGGAAGATAGGGAGTTTTTTCTATGCTGCTCGCATGTGTACAGCTCTCAAAAGTAAATAAGTTATGTCCATTTTTGTAAAATCACTCCAACTTTTTCGAGCAAAAATCGCATTCCGTTGGCCGCGCATGAAGATGCCTATTTTGAAAGGCGGCTTTGTGATCCTCTGAAAGAGAATTTCTTCTGGTTTTCTCAGTACCACCCGCATTTGCATAGCTCACAAAATTGAGCTAGTTAGGATCAGTTGAACAAAGTACAAGTAAAGCACCTTCCAATCACATCGACGAACGATCGACTAGTGATCCATCCTCATTGATCACATCGAAAATAGCTCCAGATGGACTACGTTTTTTGTTACGCATCAATCAAAGATTGTGCTTTTGTAAAGCTACATGTCAGCTCTAGACATCGTTCCGTTCAGGAAGAAAAATGCTTATTTTTGAAAAAAAAAATGAGCATGATCTCACCTGATCGCAAGGAACATTGCTTAGGAAAGGGATGATTTTTGGAACAAGTGCTAAAAAAAGCTGTGCTGTTGTGAAGCTCCAGTGGTGGCCTTGTTCGGGAATTATTTTATTTTTGGAAAAATCCAGGATAGGAAAATCACTCCACCTGATCGGATGAAGGGTTGCTTAGGAGAGACCTGATTTTTTCCTGCTACAAATTGAAGGATAAATTTCGGTAGGATCCATTTTCAGCTCCAGTAGTTACATCTCTTAACTAAAAAATGTATCGCGCCGTCACCGCGAAAATTGAGCAGCAACCGCTTCATTTCAGCTGTTTTAAAAAATGCTTAAAATTTTATTATTTGATGCAATAACTCTGCAAATTCAAATGACGTCTGCTTTCCATAGAAGAAACGCTGCTCATGGTGTTGCCACGTTGTTGTCATGTATCAAAAATCTTCATTTAATTGATTTGTTTGCGTCAAAAATTTATTAATTGAACAATAATGATAATAATAAATTTATTGATTACAGACCTCTGCTTACAACACTTGCAAAAGAACGATCCCTCCGAGAAATTTTGTCTTATCAGGGAATGCCGTCAGCTTCCCATGGAACTTCGGATTATGACCTATATCACGTGAAAGAGCTCGAGACGCTGATCACAGATATGTAGACCAAATTTGCTAAATGGATCTCCTAAGCGAGTTATGGCCGGCGGAAGCCGCGATGTCTTCCATGTGTTAGCCGGGCTCAATCAGCGTTGGGCGCAGTATTGCGCGGAAATCAGCGGTCCGGCTATCAGCGCCTTCAGCGGCGGCGGCGGCGCAGTGGTAGAGTGCTCGCTGCAAAGGTTTGGGTTCATTGATTCGGTTCCCGCCGCTGACGGTTTTTTGCATTTTGTTATCTTCTTCGATGAGGACCTATAACCTCATTTTTAGCACATTTTTAGCACGCTTGAGCCTGAGTAAAAGTGACTTTGCGCCCTGAATACGTTACTCACCCGCTCCCATAGTTGCTGCCGCGAGCAGGACCTGAGCGTAGTCGCTCGGTTAGGCCTTGTTTATACTTGCGCCGATGAGTGGCACGACGTCATGATTGGCATAGCTATCGACTTCTGCGCTGCCCGGCGGCGCCGCATCGCATTTATACCGTTCATTTATTCGCGTCGAATTGGACACTTTTCGAATCAAATTGGGCACCCTTTAAGTTAGCCTAAGACCTTTGCAATCAAAGCGAACTGTTCCAAACTGAAATGAGTTTTTTCCACATTAAGCTAGAAACTCTCTAGAAAGGTCAGAATAACTTTTTGTACAAGGAAAATTTTAGTACAACATTCTTTGAAGTTTTAATTCACCTATTCAACATGTGAACATATTGTTTGGAATTTCATAAATTATTTATTTGTTTAATTTTTGAGGCAAATAAAGTTTAAAGGGCGCTTTAAAGAGCAGGAAGGCGGCCATTTTAGTGCCAAAAAAGGGATTGCGCCACGCCCTCTTCCAAGATGTCGCGATTTTCATTCGATTAATAGCAGAATTTGCATAGAGTTTGACACCTGCTAACGATAAAGCAAAAACTGCTGTAAGGAACAGAGATATCACTTTTGGTGGTTCATGTAGGTGGTATTTACATTATCAACCAAATAAAAGCTGGGGCGAACTCTGAGAGCATAGCGTAATCAGACCTTTCAATTTAATATGCTACCCGCTTGCTTATTGCAGTGCTTCAAGACATTTGAAATTTATTCTCTTTTCTCTAAAACTAAAAATTTTATAAAAGTATTACTCTTATTGGGGCAGGTAAACTAAAAAATTTCAAAGGGAGTTACAAAAGAAATTCCTTAAACAAAAGGTTCTTCTAACCATCTTATCGAGTCTTTAGCTCAATCTGCCTGAAGGTCCTTTCGATTTGCAAGATTTCGCTTTGATTTCAAAAGTCTTAAAGCTAGCTCAGAAGATCGTCCACTTTGATTTCAAGAATTTTCATTTCGGCGTGAAAATGGTATATTCCGCCGCCTCAAAACACCATATTTGATGGAATTCTGGGTTACTCTACTAGGCGAATCGCCCGCAGAAGAAAGGGCGCTGTGCGGCGCGAACAGCCGAGACAGACTCAGTGTGGAATCAGACATCTTACCATTGGGGACGAATCGGGATGAATCATTGTGCCATTGACGTGTTGTTTTGGTTCCTCAAGAGGGAAACTTTAGGTCGGGGAAGGGGGACGAAGGGATCGTCGTGTATTTTCGCATGGATAATTATAATTTTGCAATCAACTAAAGCTCCCGAGCTGCAAAAAATGAAAAATGAAATGTCTGGATCCAAGCTATCACATTTTTTGCTATATATTTTGTGGAATGTTAAGGTGAGATGGTTGGTTTCGAGCGCATTTTTCACCCTGTCCTCTGGTAGATCTTCGGTCACATATTCTTCTGTGTCTGCAGGAGCGCGTCCCGTCGTTCGCACTGTAATTCGTCGAGCAACTCATCGCCGCTGATTCAGCAGCGTCCCGTGTCTTTCGCGCCCATCTCTTCCGGACTGTCTCACCCGTCAACCTCGGCGAATAGTCCGTAGTACGCCAAAATTCGTGGCCGTACGTCGTTGACGCCCACCTTTCTAACTGCAGTCGCGCAGCGGCGAGAGTATAAAAGGCCCCTCAAGGAGACAGCCGTCATGCCGGATGACGCTGGGACGAAAGTTCTAGCAAATTAGAAGGGCTGCGAGCACAACATTAGCACCTTGTGCGAGGGTTCTGTGCTCTCTTTCGCCAGCTGATGTGACTTTCGCCTAATACTTACTTTCTCCTAACGTCATTCCGTGGAACTACACCTTCGCGTGTGCCACGCGCAGCACTTGCGAGAAACAGGTTTGTATTAACACAATCTCAACACAATGCAAATGAAGACATATTCTTCTATCCAAAAGGTTTTCTACAGCTCAGAGCACCAAAATCGCTGGAACATTTATCCAAAAAAACCTTTTCGACGAAACACGTGTCCCGCTATTGGATGGGTCTGGTGCTGAATTATTATTGGGTAGGAATACCTAACATCCGAAAACCTAGCGCCAGTGTCCGCCCAAAAAGAGGCAGCGCTACCCTGACGCTATCCACTCACCTGAGTGATAGGACCAATTAAGCGCTGCTGAGGAAAGTCTCGTCCTCCACTTATTCGCGATATGATATGACAGAGTTGTCAGTCCACTCCAGCTATTCGTTACGTCTAGGAGCTTTGGAGTATTCTCTAAGCTAGCTTTAAGAATTTTGAAATCAAAGTGAACTCTTCCAAATCGAAATGACCTTCAGGCATAGTTCATCTGTCTCAATAGGTGTAATAATTTTATAAAACTTATATTTTTACAGAAAAATAATAGATTTAAATTTGCCTTAAAGTGTAGCAAGCAAGCAAACATACAGCGCATTAAATGTCAGATCGCGCCATGCACTCAAAAAGATCGCAGAAATTTTTATTTGATTGATAGTGTGAGTGCTACTTACATGAACCATCAAAGTGAGGATACGTGCTATATTAGTTGTTTTGTTGTACCGTTAACAGGTGTCAAATTCCATGCTAACAGAAATTCTGCCACCATTCGTACAAAAATCGCGACGTCTTGGACGAGGGCAAGGCGCTATCTCTTTTCTCTTTATCTCTTTATCTCAAAATAGTATTCCCTTATTGGGTAGGTGAATTACAACATTAAGGAAAGTTATAATAAAATTTTCCTTGAGCAAAAATTCTAGCAAAATTTTATTCTAACCTTTTTAGAGAGCCTCTAGTTTAACGCAGAGAATGCTCATTTCGATTGGAAGAGTTCGCTTTGATTCCAAAGGTTTTTTCCAAGGGCTAGCTAAAAAGGAGTGCCTAATTTGATTTGAAAAGTGTCCAATTCGACGTGAATTTTGTATATTCTTCTTAACTGTTTGCTATAGTTTTAATTCTGACATGCAGTTTTTGTCTGTTGTGCGCAGCACAGTGTGCAATTATTGAAATAAATAGGAACTTAGATGTTGAAATACACACGTGAGAAAGCAGCACGTCGCCAATGACGCTTTCCTTATCCCATTCTTCGATACGAGAACTGAGAGCCGCAAGCAGAACCTGAAGTGAGGTCGCTTTCTGGGTGATATCGGAAGACCTAAAGAGAGCTGTGAAGCTATATACCTGATGATGGGCTAGCACTTCTGGCACTTTGTAGAAAATCTTGTCTGCCAGACCTGGTTCGATAAGAGTGCATTCTAGCGGTTGTCGCAGGGGGCGCATGTATTTCTTAAGGTGTTCACTTCAAGAAAAAACAAAGAACCGTTTAGATCACATTCTAGTGAGCATGTGGTCGGTTTTCCACCAACCGCATGCTGACTAGAATGCGACCTAAACGGTCAGTGAAACTAATTTCTTATTGCAGCAACCCCACGACAGATTTTTATAGACGGAGCGTAATAAGTTGCAGTTCTCCTCCAAACCGTACTGTTATGCTCGTAATGCTTGGTTCTATAAAAAATGAATCGTAGGCTTACCGTCACCAAAAACTCCAGTCCTTCAACAAACGATTTCTCAGTGTCGTACAGTTCGCGAGCGGCCAAGTGTCGGACACTGAAATGAAATGCACCTTGCCGCAAAGAGATCCTGCTTCGCTTCAGCACTCGCATAAGAGAATTCGCTCCCTAGAAGCAAATCCTTCAACCGCACCTATAGTGCTTTCTGAGACTCGCGCGAGAGCGCTTCTTCCAGAGCATTATATCGGCCTGCAGTAACGAGTCCTCCATACGACATTCTTCACCGGCCGACTCTGAGAAGCCGTACGGCCGCCTGAAATCCCGAAGAGATGAAACGTAGCGCTTTCCAGAACTTTCACCGAGAAATGCAAAGCAGTGCACCCTTTAAAGAGAATCAGATGTTACTCGTACTATTAATATAACTCTTCCCGCTCTAAACATTCAACTACTAACACATACATCCAATACGGCGGCACCATCTAGATGTGAAACAGCTACTATAAAGAACATAATATGTGGAAACGTGAGCAGAGGGTCCGGGAATACGCCACTGCTTCTAGCGTAACCCCGGCAGCCAATCAAGTATGTCTCTAACTTGCACACCTAGGCAGGCACCTGATAGGCTGCTGCGGTTACGTAAAGAGCAAAGGCGCGTACCACGCGTTTCTCCGACCCCGGCGGTGCGTATTCGCACCGTGTATCTTAAAACTAAAACTTGTACCTTAACCGCTAGTTCTACAAAACACTTCTTAAACGGTTTCCAGCGCGCCTTCATCTAATGAAATGAAAACTGGCAAAAAATTCGTGTACACTACAAAAACGAAACCAACAAGACGAAGTAAATAAATTGAGGAAAAGTACCAGGATATGGTAGGCTGCTGGTCCGGAGTGTTTTGACCAGACCGAAAACTTCGTAAAAGCTTTGAAAATCTGCTGACACCAGCCAATGTGTCGGAGCTCTTGCGATCTAAGCTGGAGCCGAAGAGATCGTCAACTACACCTCGTCGCCTGAAATTGTCATTCGTCAGGGCTGAAACTGGGGTACATATGCGGAGGCACCCATCGTAAATTCGGAATCTAGAGGTTTTAAACCTATCCTCTACTTTCATAACGTCCATGCTAGAAGAAAGTTACAGCTTAATACCTATTCTTTGCTCCCAAGTCCATACATGCGAACTAAATCTTACAAGGTATACCTTCTAACCATAAGATTTAGTTCGCATGTATGGACTTGGGAGCACAGAATACATCAATGCCTAAACACTACTCTTCGTTTGCTTTTACACCTTAGTTTTGCCTATCGATACCTCTTTTATGGTCGGAAAGAAGAAATGCTGAGGCAATAACGATGTGAGGTCACAACAAATTTAAATCGTAGACTGAAAAAACTCTAGTTTTCTCTGAAAATGTGTTAGGCAGCTGTATGTACACAGCGTTACTAAGAAGTGAACACATTGGTTCAATATTCGCTATTATTCCTTTAGTTGCATGAAGGGGCCAGATTCATCAATCGCTTCCCGGCCAGTATTGGTATATCGGTTAACGTATCTGTACCTCTGTATCTCTGCATCTCTCTGTATCAATTACTATCTATACACTGGCTGATATGGTGAACTCACTGTGAGATGATACCGGTGGTATCGCTGATGAATCTGGTCCGGTGATTCAAAGCTTGATTAAATATGCAAAAAGTACGAATAACTCAAACTACGCAGTTTTCTACCGCGTCGAGGTTTTTTTCTGATCCACAGTAAAAATTAGGTTTGAGTGGAGGTGAACATTAACAGATGAATGGCACAAGGGAGACACGTCGCTGTTATTAAACAGCATTCACAATATCAAACAGACAAATGTAGTGAGGTGCTGGATGAGTTTAATACTCGGGGTATTTGAAAATAATCCTGAAGCAGATTTTCGGAGCAGATGATAACACTTTTTCAGAGAAAGAATGATGAATCCCTTAAAATGTGTCTACTTTAATTTGAAAGCTAGGGAAATAAAAATAAAAAAGGTGTTCAGTGTGATTTCGAAAGTGCACAGATCGACGAAAAAATCGTCAACTTTCCATATGAGAAAGTGATGTCGGGAAAAAAGACATAGATGGATTATGGTAATTCGGTTAAAGCCAACGTCCACTCTGAACACACAAAACAGTAGTCGCGACCGATACTGGCAACAGCCAAGTTCAAATGATTGATGATAACATAAACGGCAGACACGCTCACAAGCACTACAGTACGTGAAGATCAGATGACAAGAGCGGGTAAGCACGACGCCATGTTAACTAGAGTTCAGCTTGAAGTATCACCTGGTGCTCCTTGGACTGATCGAATTGACTGGCTCGTCGACCGATTGCACAGATCCAGTGAGCACGTCGGTAAGAGACATGAACGCCTCAGGAGCCGACGTCTTCCGAGACAACGATGTCGCTCTTCCTCGATAGGTGTGCGGGGACGGCATGAATAGGTCATTGCTGAAGCGCACTAATGCATTAGAACGTTTTTGGAAGGAAAAAACTCAAATAATCGCATCAGTTCCTTATGCATATGATATGATGATAAGATGCACTAAAGGAGCATCAATATGAGGTGAAAGCCTTTTAATGAGGCAGCGGTACTGCTATTGGAATACAGGCAATATTTGAGCTATTCCTTTTCGTTCCTAAACAATTGTACAGTAACGGTACATATAATATATCTACAGTGTAAATCTATGAAAGTTAACTGGCGTTTCTAGCATCAGGCGATCCAGCCACATCTCATCTCAAGAAGCGGCTCGATAACCTTAGGCTTCGTTCAAGTAAAAAGATGAACAAAGCAAAGGGTCTCTGCCGCAGCTTTCTAAGAAATTGTGATCTGAAAACATTTTTCTGCTCCAGTTCTTCGTATTCCAAGATTCACACGCTTTAAGGCCAATGCTGGTAGGCAGATTTTACACTCCTTACCAGGGGAAGTGGAAGAAGCAAAACAGAAAGTACTGCATTAAATTATCAGGAGATTTTAGCACTCTTAACGTAGCCCGACGAACCGTCCCCCCAAGCACAGAAATGAAAGAAGCGCCGGTAATGAGTGCTCTACGGTCCGAGGCCTTGGTTGGACGTTGATGAAAATGGAAATCCAGGTTTTTTACACGTTATCGAAAAAGAAAAGTTCGGTACATGTCGCCAAGATGCACAGCGGAGGAACGGAAACGTTTCTGTTGCTCCTACCGTAGTCGCGGCAGCCAATCATGCGCCCTGACTGCGCGTCTGAGCGGGTGCGTTACGTTTGGTGTCTCCCAGTAGTGTAGAATGCGGAGCGACGCGTTCAATTACCGTAGGGCTCACCTGGTGCCGCGCCCGCCTCGGGCGAGTTTTCACTACGAGATGAGGCGTGTTGAGCCGGGCTCGCATTGCTGCCGTTGAGCAGATTCCGTGCAGGTCAGATCACCTGTTCCTTTTCTATTTTTTGCTCCGTTTTTGCTCCGTATTCTTCTGTTCTACAACTTTTAGGTCCAGAAACATGGGCCATTTATTATTGCTTAGGACAGCTTCATAGGTTTCAGTCCCATGCTTTCCTTTCAACTTTTCCTATATGCTTTCTTTTACTTCTTTTATAGTTCGATAGCTAATTGCAGTTCTAGCATGTGGATGTGATTTTTTATGTCTTCGTTAAAGTGTGTTATAAGGCGAACCCAAATCAGGAGTCACTCAGCGCCCCAAAGCATATGAAAACTAGTAGAGCGGAGAGAAGAAAGGGCAGAAAACTGGGCAAACTGGCATCCGCAGCGACTTACCCCATAGATGGCAGAAACTGCATCACTCCTCTAGGATGTCCCAGTCGAGTGGAGATGCCGGACATTCGTCCATCCACGCTCGAGTCGGCCGCGATAGACGACTCGTCGGCATCCGAGAAAACTGAGCACAACGCAATATGTAAAAGCAGGGCAACAAGCAGCAATAGTGTGGGACCAGTAGTCAACAGAAATCATAAAGAAAGGGTAGTTCCACATAAAATTGGACTTTTTATCTGAATCTACTCGAGTCTATGAAAATGTTGTCGAAAATTGGGAGATTCCATATAATCACTACTTTCACCACTACACGATTGGGATTTAGGGATAAGTGGAATTTCATCAAAAAACACATAAGTGGTGTCGCAAACATATATGATATATTCACGTCAAATTGGGTACCTTTCAAGTCAAAATGGCCAATTTTAAGGCCAAATCGGACACTCATCTAAACAAGCCCAACACTGTTGAAATCAAACTGAGCATCTTCCAGATTAAAACGAGCTCCTTCTGCATCAAACTAGCTACTCTTCAAAGAGGTTATAATAATTATTTGCTCACAAAAATATAGATTTGCTTGAAGTTTTAGTTCACCTACCCAATAAGTGAACAACTTCCTTGAAATTTGATAAAATCGGCATTTTTTGAGGAAAATAATGGTTTAAAGTTTCCTTTAAAGCGCCCATTTTTAGTACCAAAAGAACTGACTGCGCCATGCCCTCGTCCAAAATATGGCGATGTTTGTTCGAATGAAAGCAATACATAATTTTGTTTGCATAGAATTTCACATCTGTAAACGATACAACAAAAGAATTGTAAAGAACACACATATCCTCACTTTATGAATTAACGCAGCATCTACACTACCAAACAAATGAAAATTGTGACGTGCTTTTAGAGTGCATGGCGCGGTCATTTAGTACAACAACTGATGGTCGCCATGTTGTGCTTTGAAACAAAATTTCATTTATTATTTTTCAAGAAAAATAAAAATTTCATCAGATTATTACACTCATTCGACCAGCTGAAGTAAATCATTTCAAAGAAAGTTTGACAAGATTTTCCTTGAGAAAAAATTGCTCTAACCATCTTAGAGATTCAGTCATATCTAACGGTAAAATAGGCGCTTTCTAACAAAGCAAAATAAGCTTTTGAAAAAAATGTTATTAAATAAAATAAAACACCTATCCAGGATAAATTGACAAAAAACGTGCACACTTATCGAGCAAACATAAAATTCATATCTCCTTGGCCTATGGAGCAACTTTAGTTTTCTTTCGAAATGTCCTGACGCAGAGAACTTTTCGTGTGAAGCAATAGTGCCGTGATCCCGCACAGAGGCACTGCAGTGTTGGCCTGATTTACAGTGCACATGGTGTCCAATTACAGTAACGCATTGTGATGTATTTCTAAACCAAAGTTTTGCTTGGGATTAAATGAAATGAATTTTGTGTCTATTCAAACAGTGTGGCCGTTTTGCTCTTGAAGTATCCTCCAAAGGCAATTTTTTAAATAAAAGTTTGAATTAAAAAGGGTAATTAGATTTTATCAGACTAATGACCAATTTCTTTTTAAACTTCGGATATGTCATAGGTTCAGACTTGAGTTCTCATAAAAAAGGTAGGACAACTAAAGATTCCGAAGCACCAGCAAGAGCTTTTGAGCCATTCCTTACTGTAAGCAATAAATTCACCTTTATCAGTGCAATGTGAAATTCAACAACAGAGACCAGTTGCGCACTTGAGTCTGAGTCGTGAACGGACAAGATTTCAGGGAGGACTTTGAGTATTTAGAGCATGCCCACCTCCCCTGTCGGACGAGTGCTGTGGCAGTTTAAGAACACGCTGAAGCGACTGGATCGACTTCGCTGCATCACGAAGCTCCTCGATTTCTGTCGACATGTCCTCGCCACCCGAATCAGAATCGTCCTAAACCCGAAATGAAGAGGCGACGGTATCTCGCTTGTACTTTTTTCTTCCTCAGAACTATGACTTGACGTGAATCGATTACCTTTTCTCTTGTCATCGTCTTGAATGGGTAAAGCATTCTCACCTGTGCTGGTCGAGGCGTAAATTTCGGTATGGAATTCAACAGCTTACTCAGCGCAATGATGTCGATCTAAACACAGCTGTTACATGGGGTTTCACTCAAAAATGGGGAATATATACACAATTTTTCACGTCAGTCTGGACACTCTTCTAGGCTATCTTAAGACTTTTGAAATCAAAGTGAACTCCACCAAATTGAGATGAGCTTCTTCTACACTAAATAAGTACTCTCCAAAAGGTTTGAATAGTTTTTTGTTAGGAGGATTTTAGTGTAACTCTCGTTGGAGCTTTGACTCACTTACCCAATAAGTGAACACATTGTTTGAAATGTTATATTCTTGAAATTCTCATTTTTGAGCAAAAATAACGATTCAAATCGTTTTTTAAAGAGCAGGAAGGCGACCGTTTTTTATTGTCAAAAGAACAGATCGCGCCATTCTCTTCTTCAAGACGTCGCGATTTTTATTCGACTGACAGCAAAATTTCTCTGTGCGTAATTATAAAGAACACACATACAGTACCGGACATGTTCCTCCGTTCATTCGCCGGAAATCCCGGAAAGGTCAACATAGGCCGCTATGGAACCGTCCAAAGCGGCCTTTTTAAATAACTTTTTTAAAAATCAAGTACTTGTAAAAAGAAACATATATTTGGGCTCAGCAGCCCAATCTCTATCTTATGACATATAGATTTCAGTAGAGCTGAACAATGCATATAGGCCCGACAGAATCAATCGAGAGGCTGCGACAACATGTAGAGCGATCGAGCGACAGCTTGAAGAGTGAGTGTTTGAGGAGTTTTATCACAAATTTGCAGCCGCCCAACTCAGGAATCGCTCTAAGATTGTCCAGCAAGCCTTTGGAGTGCATACAGGATCGAAATTATCAATAGAGTGGGAGCGACAGCTTGCAAATTGCACGCGCGGCCGTGTTCGGAGCGCAGTAACTCTGTCAAGTCCGAATCGTTTCGGCTGCAACTCTGGGTCTTCTAGGAAGTGAAATGGTGTAGCAGTACGCTGAAGTGGAACGGCGTAGCTTATGATTAGGTAAAGTTATAGGGTCGCGAATGTGCAGGTTAGCCGTGCGTGACACGATTTTTTCGGATTTCAGTCGACCTCTGCAGGAAGACGCGAGACCTAACGCCCTACACAAGCGTTGGCGAGCAGGACAATTAATGTTCTTTACGATGACATGCTCACAACTTCCTAGCTTCCGGAAGTTCCTTAGCCCCATCTGCCAATTTAGAGTGGCGGAAGATAGCGGTTAGAGTTTCTTGAGTTCTTGCACGCCCAGATTTGAGTTTTCGACACTCGTAATGGTACTCCTCTGTTTACTGCCCCCTACTGGAAGTGTCAGAAACCCAAATCTGGGCGAGTAAGAGGGCCGTTAGCTCGCCGCGTCTTCTCTCAGTGGTCCACCGAAATCGGAAAAAAATGCGCAACACAGGCCTCACCTGCATTTTCGCACCGCTGTAACACTGGCCCCTCCAAAGCTGAGCCGTTCTACTTCAGCATACTACTAAAAAGTTTTACTGCCTACAAGAACTACAAGTTGCAGCCGAACCTATTCGAACTTGAAAGAGTTATCGTGTTCCGAACACGCCCGCGCGTGCAGTTTAGCGCAACATCGGCAGACGCTCTCCGCGCTGTTACTCGCCCAGATTACAGTTTTTCCCACCAAATGACACCATTCAATTCAGCATGGAAAGCTCTATCGAATGGTATCAAGCATGGCCCAACTCGAAGACATCGATTTTTCGATGACGTCATCGTCCGTCTGCGACGGCCTGGAGCGATCTCGTCCTCGATGCGAAATTGTCAAAAAATTGATTTTTCCAGAATCTGCCGAGATTTATTTATTTATTTATTCACTACATGGATAACCATGCAAAACAAAAACAAGGTAAAACTAAACATAAGTTAAAGTAATTCTAAACAGGAAAAAACAAAACAGGCGACAAGAATCAACATAATACAATTGAAAACTACTAAGCTGCATCCTGAAGATATCGGTCAAGAAGTTTTTTATACTTCCTTAAGGAATTTGGTATAATGTGTTTTTTAGATAACCTCAAAAAATCAGAGCCAGCACGGCAAGTGAAAAATTGAGGCCTTACACTGCTTTTCGCTCCAGGAAACTGGATCTTCCACTGACCACCCCTTGTGTTCGAAGAAGAAAAGGTATAGAACTCTTGAAGGGGAATACGAGTAAGACCGTTTATCATCTTATATATCGCAATTAAATCATTTCTTCTCCTACGACGTTCAAGGGTATGTAGATTGAAGAATCTGTTTCGTGAAGTCGGTGAGGGGATGGTGTTGTAATCATACCCATGTACTCGTATCCATAGTTTTCTTGTGATAACATTACATTGAGATTGACAACATTCGATAGCGCATTTCAGACTGAATAGAGCGGTATCATTGCGAGTGTCGAAAACTCAAATCTGGGCGAGTAAGAGGGCAGGAAACTTCAACCGCTAAGTCCGCCGCCCTAAAACGGCAGATGGGCTAATGCAGTTTAGTAAGCTGAAAAGCTCTGAGCCTGTCACCGAGAAGTACCTTAAGTTCTCTGTTTCAGTACGCATTTTGAGGCCGTTAGCTCGCCGCGTCTTCTCTCAGTGGTCCTCCGAAATCGGAAAAAAAATGCGCCAAGCAGGCCTCACCTGCATTTTCGCACCGCTGTAACACTGTTCCCTCCTAAGCTAAGCCATTCTACTTCAACATACTTCTAAAAAGTTTTACCGCCAACAAGACCTATAAGTTGCAGCCGATACGATTCGAACTTGAAAGAGTTATCGTGCTCCGAACACGCCCGCGCGTGCAGTTTAGCGCAACAACGGCAGACGCTCTCCGCGCTGTTACTCGCCCAGATTGCAGATTTTCGCACTAAACGACACCATTCAGTTCAGCACGGAAAGCTCTATCGAATGGTGTCAAGCATGGCCCAACTCGAAGACATCGATTTTTCGATGACGTCATCGTCCGTCTGCGACGGCCTGGAGCGGTCTCGTCCTCGATGCGAAATTGTCAAAAAATTGATTTTTCCAGAATCTGCCGATATTGATAACATTCGATAGCGCATTTCACACTGAACAGAGCAGTATCATTGCGAGTGTCGAAAACTCAAATCTGGGCGAGTAAGAGGGCAGGAAACTTCAACCGCTAAGTCCGCCGCCCTAAAACGGCAGATGGGCTAATGCAGTTTAGGCAGCTGAAAGGCTCTGAGCCCGTCACCGAAAAGTACCTTAAGTGCTCTGTTTCAGTACGCATTTTGAGGCCGTTAGCTCGCCGCGTCTTCTCTCAGTGGTCCTCCGAAATCGGAAAAAAAAATGCGCCAAGCAGGCCTCACCTGCATTTTCGCACCGCTGTAACACTGTTCCCTCCTAAGCTAAGCCATTCTACTTCAGCATACTTCTAAAAAGTTTTACCGCCAACAAGACCTATAAGATGCAGCCGATACGATTCGAACTTGAAAGAGTTATCGTGCTCCGAACACGCCCGCGCGTGCAGTTTAGCGCAACAACGGCAGACGCTCTCCGCGCTGTTACTCTCCCAGATTGCAGATTTTCGCACTAAACGACACCATTCAATTCAGCACGGAAAGCACTATCGAATGGTATCAAGCATGGCCCAACTCGAAGACATCGATTTTTCGATGACGTCATCGACCGTCTGCGACGGCCTGGGGCGGTCTCGTCCTCGATGCGAAATTGTCAAAAAATTGATTTTTCCAGAATCTGCCGATATTGATAACATTCGATAGCGCATTTCACACTGAACAGAGCAGTATCATTGCGAGTGTCGAAAACTCAAATCTGGGCGAGTAAGAGGGCAGGAAACTTCAACCGCTAAGTCCGCCGCCCTAAAACGGCAGATGGGCTAATGCAGTTTAGGCAGCTGAAAAGCTCTGAGCCTGTCACCGAGAAGTACCTTAAGTTCTCTGTTTCAGTACGCATTTTGAGGCCGTTAGCTCGCCGCGTCTTCTCTCAGTGGTCCTCCGAAATCGGAAAAAAAATGCGCCAAGCAGGCCTCACCTGCATTTTCGCACCGCTGTAACACTGTTCCCTCCTAAGCTAAGCCATTCTACTTCAGCATACTTCTAAAAAGTTTTACCGCCAACAAGACCTATAAGATGCAGCCGATACGATTCGAACTTGAAAGAGTTATCGTGCTCCGAACACGCCCGCGCGTGCAGTTTAGCGCAACAACGGCAGACGCTCTCCGCGCTGTTACTCGCCCAGACTGCAGATTTTCCCACTAAACGACACCATTCAATTCAGCACGGAAAGCTCTATCGAATGGTATCAAGCATGGCCCAACTCGAAGAAATCGGTTTTTCGATGACGTCATCGTCCGTCTGCGACGGCCTGGAGCGGTCTCGTCCTCGATGCGAAATTGTCAAAAAATTGATTTTTCCAGAATCTGCCGATATTGATAACATTCGATAGCGCATTTCACACTGAACAGAGCAGTGTCATTGCGAGCGTCGAAAACTCAAATCTGGGCGAGTAAGAGGGCAGGAAACTTCAACCGCTAAGTCCGCCGCCCTAAAACGGCAGATGGGCTAATGCAGTTTAGGCAGCTGAAAGGCTCTGAGCCCGTCACCGAAAAGTACCTTAAGTGCTCTGTTTCAGTACGCATTTTGAGGCCGTTAGCTCGCCGCGTCTTCTCTCAGTGGTCCTCCGAAATCGGAAAAAAAATGCGCCAAGCAGGCCTCACCTGCATATTCGCACCGCTATAACACTGTTCCCTCCTAAGCTAAGCCTTTCTACTTCAGCATACTACTAAAAACTTTTACTGCCTACAAGAACTGCAAGTTGCAGCCGAACCTATTCGAACTTGAAAGAGTTATCGTGCTCCGAACACGCCCGCGCGTGCAGTTTAGCGCAACAACGGCAGACGCTCTCCGCGCTGTTACTCGCCCAGACTGCAGATTTTCCCACTAAACGACACCATTCAATTCAGCACGGAAAGCTCTATCGAATGGTATCAAGCATGGCCCAACTCGAAGAAATCGGTTTTTCGATGACGTCATCGTCCGTCTGCGACGGCCTGGAGCGGTCTCGTCCTCGATGCGAAATTGTCAAAAAATTGATTTTTCGAGAATCTGCCGATATTGATAACATTCGATAGCGCATTTCACACTGAACAGAGCAGTGTCATTGCGAGCGTCGAAAACTCAAATCTGGGCGAGTAAGAGGGCAGGAAACTTCAACCGCTAAGTCCGCCGCCCTAAAACGGCAGATGGGCTAATGCAGTTTAGGCAGCTGAAAGGCTCTGAGCCCGTCACCGAAAAGTACCTTAAGTGCTCTGTTTCAGTACGCATTTTGAGGCCGTTAGCTCGCCGCGTCTTCTCTCAGTGGTCCTCCGAAATCGGAAAAAAAAATGCGCCAAGCAGGCCTCACCTGCATATTCGCACCGCTATAACACTGTTCCCTCCTAAGCTAAGCCTTTCTACTTCAGCATACTACTAAAAACTTTTACTGCCTACAAGAACTGCAAGTTGCAGCCGAACCTATTCGAACTTGAAAGAGTTATCGTGCTCCGAACACGCCCGCGCGTGCGGTTTAGCGCAACAACGGCAGACGCTCTCCGCGCTGTTACTCGCCCAGACTGCAGATTTTCCCACTAAACGACACTATTCAATTCAGCACGGAAAGCTCTATCGAATGGTATCAAGCATGGCCCAACTCGAAGAAATCGGTTTTTCGATGACGTCATCGTCCGTCTGCGACGGCCTGGATCGGACTCGTCCTCTATGCGAAATTGTCAAAAAATTGATTTTTATTGAATCTGCCGATATTGATAACATTCGATAGCGCATTTCACACTGAACAGAGCAGTATCATTGCGAGTGTCGAAAACTCAAATCTGGGCGAGTAAGAGGGCAGGAAACTTCAACCGCTAAGTCCGCCGCCCTAAAACGGCAGATGGGCTAATGCAGTTTAGGCAGCTGAAAAGCTCTGAGCCTGTCACCGAGAAGTACCTTAAGTGCTCTGTTTCAGTACGCATTTTGAGGCCGTTAGCTCGCCGCGTCTTCTCTCAGTGGTCCTCCGAAATCGGAAAAAAATGCGCCAAGCAGGCCTCACCTGCATATTCGCACCGCTGTAACACTGTTCCCTCCTAAGCTAAGCCATTCTACTTCAGCTTACTACTAAAAAGTTTTGCTGCCTACAAGAACTACAAGTTGCAGCTGAACCTATTCGAACTTGAAAGAGTTATCGTGCTCCGAACACGCCCGCGCGCGCGGTTTAGCGCAACAACGGCAGACGCTCTCCGCGCTGTTACTCGCCCAGACTGCAGATTTTCCCACTAAACGACACCATTCAATTCAGCACGGAAAGCTCTATCGAATGGTATCAAGCATGGCCCAACTCGAAGAAATCGGTTTTTCGATGACGTCATCGTCCGTCTGCGACGGCCTGGGGCGGTCTCGTCCTCGATGCGAAATTGTCAAAAAATTGATTTTTCCAGAATCTGCCGAGATTGATAACATTCGATAGCGCATTTCACACTGAACAGAGCAGTATCATTGCGAGTGTCGAAAACTCAAATCTGGGCGAGTAAGAGGGCAGGAAACTTCAACCGCTAAGTCCGCCGCCCTAAAACGGCAGATGGGCTAATGCAGTTTAGGCAGCTGAAAGGCTCTGAGCCCGTCACCGAAAAGTACCTTAAGTGCTCTGTTTCAGTACGCATTTTGAGGCCGTTAGCTCGCCGCGTCTTCTCTCAGTGGTCCTCCGAAATCGGAAAAAAAATGCGCCAAGCAGGCCTCACCTGCATTTTCGCACCGCTGTAACACTGTTCCCTCCTAAGCTAAGCCATTCTACTTCAGCTTACTACTGAAAAGTTTTGCTGCCTACAAGAACTACAAGTTGCAGCCGAACCTATTCGAACTTGAAAGAGTTATCGTGCTCCGAACACGCCCGCGCGTGCGGTTTAGCGCAACAACGGCAGACGCTCTCCGCGCTGTTACTCGCCCAGATTGCAGATTTTCGCACTAAACGAAACCATTCAATTCAGCACGGAAAGCTCTATCGAATGGTGTCAAGCATGGCCCAACTCGAAGAAATCGGTTTTTCGATGACGTCATCGTCCGTCTGCGACGGCCTGGAGCGGACTCGTCCTCTATGCGAAATTGTCAAAAAATTGATTTTTCCAGAATCTGCCGATATTGATAACATTCGATAGCGCATTTCACACTGAACAGAGCAGTATCATTGCAAGTGTCGAAAACTCAAATCTGGGCGAGTAAGACGGCAGGAAACTTCAACCGCTAAGTCCGCCGCCCTAAAACGGCAGATGGGCTCATGCAGTTTAGGCAGCTGAAAGGCTCTGAGCCCGTCACCGAAAAGTACCTTAAGTGCTCTGTTTCAGTACGCATTTTAAGGCCGTTAGCTCGCCGCGTCTTCTCTCAGTGGTCCTCCGAAATCGGAAAAAAAATGCGCCAAGCAGGCCTCACCTGCATTTTCGCACCGCTGTAACACTGTTCCCTCCTAAGCTAAGCCATTCTACTTCAGCTTACTACTAAAAAGTTTTACTGCCTACAAGAACTACAAGTTGCAGCCGAACCTATTCGAACTTGAAAGAGTTATCGTGCTCCGAACACGCCCGCGCGTGCAGTTTAGCGCAACAACGGCAGACGCTCTCCGCGCTGTTACTCGCCCAGACTGCAGATTTTCCCACTAAACGACACCATTCAATTCAGCACGGAAAGCTCTATCGAATGGTGTCAAGCATGGCCCAACTCGAAGAAATCGGTTTTTCGATGACGTCATCGTCCGTCTGCGACGGCCTGGAGCGGACTCGTCCTCTATGCGAAATTGTCAAAAAATTGATTTTTCCAGAATCTGCCGATATTGATAACATTCGATAGCGCATTTCACACTGAACAGAGCAGTATCATTGCAAGTGTCGAAAACTCAAATCTGGGCGAGTAAGACGGCAGGAAACTTCAACCGCTAAGTGCGCCGCCCTAAAACGACAGATGGGCTCATGCAGTTTAGGCAGCTGAAAGGCTCTGAGCCCGTCACCGAAAAGTACCTTAAGTGCTCTGTTTCAGTACGCATTTTGAGGCCGTTAGCTCGCCGCGTCTTCTCTCAGTGGTCCTCCGAAATCGGAAAAAAAATGCGCCAAGCAGGCCTCACCTGCATTTTCGCACCGCTGTAACACTGTTCCCTCCTAAGCTAAGCCATTCTACTTCAGCTTACTACTAAAAAGTTTTACTGCCTACAAGAACTACAAGTTGCAGCCGAACCTATTCGAACTTGAAAGAGTTATCGTGCTCCGAACACGCCCGCGCGTGCAGTTTAGCGCAACAACGGCAGACGCTCTCCGCGCTGTTACTCGCCCAGATTGCAGATTTTCGCACTAAACGAAACCATTCAATTCAGCACGGAAAGCTCTATCGAATGGTATCAAGCATGGCCCAACTCGAAGAAATCGGTTTTTCGATGACGTCATCGTCCGTCTGCGACGGCCTGGAGCGGTCTCGTCCTCGATGCGAAATTGTCAAAAAATTGATTTTTCCAGAATCTGCCGATATTGATAACATTCGATAGCGCATTTCACACTGAACAGAGCAGTATCATTGCAAGTGTCGAAAACTCAAATCTGGGCGAGTAAGACGGCAGGAAACTTCAACCGCTAAGTGCGCCGCCCTAAAACGACAGATGGGCTCATGCAGTTTAGGCAGCTGAAAGGCTCTGAGCCCGTCACCGAAAAGTACCTTAAGTGCTCTGTTTCAGTACGCATTTTGAGGCCGTTAGCTCGCCGCGTCTTCTCTCAGTGGTCCTCCGAAATCGGAAAAAAAATGCGCCAAGCAGGCCTCACCTGCATTTTCGCACCGCTGTAACACTGTTCCCTCCTAAGCTAAGCCATTCTACTTCAGCTTACTACTAAAAAGTTTTGCTGCCTACAAGAACTACAAGTTGCAGCCGAACCTATTCGAACTTGAAAGAGTTATCGTGCTCCGAACACTCCCGCGCGTGCAGTTTAGCGCAACAACGGCAGACGCTCTCCGCGCTGTTACTCGCCCAGACTGCAGATTTTCCCACTAAACGACACCATTCAATTCAGCACGGAAAGCTCTATCGAATGGTATCAAGCATGGCCCAACTCGAAGAAATCGGTTTTTCGATGACGTCATCGTCCGTCTGCGACGGCCTGGAGCGGTCTCGTCCTCGATGCGAAATTGTCAAAAAATTGATTTTTCCAGAATCTGCCGATATTGATAACATTCGATAGCGCATTTCACACTGAACAGAGCAGTATCATTGCAAGTGTCGAAAACTCAAATCTGGGCGAGTAAGACGGCAGGAAACTTCAACCGCTAAGTCCGCCGCCCTAAAACGGCAGATGGGCTAATGCAGTTTAGGCAGCTGAAAGGCTCTGAGCCCGTCACCGAAAAGTACCTTAAGTGCTCTGTTTCAGTACGCATTTTGAGGCCGTTAGCTCGCCGCGTCTTCTCTCAGTGGTCCTCCGAAATCGGAAAAAAAATGCGCCAAGCAGGCCTCACCTGCATTTTCGCACCGCTGTAACACTGTTCCCTCCTAAGCTAAGCCATTCTACTTCAGCATACTTCTAAAAAGTTTTACCGCCAACAAGACCTATAAGATGCAGCCGATACGATTCGAACTTGAAAGAGTTATCGTGCTCCGAACACGCCCGCGCGTGCAGTTTAGCGCAACAACGGCAGACGCTCTCCGCGCTGTTACTCTCCCAGATTGCAGATTTTCGCACTAAACGACACCATTCAATTCAGCACGGAAAGCACTATCGAATGGTATCAAGCATGGCCCAACTCGAAGACATCGATTTTTCGATGACGTCATCGACCGTCTGCGACGGCCTGGGGCGGTCTCGTCCTCGATGCGAAATTGTCAAAAAATTGATTTTTCCAGAATCTGCCGATATTGATAACATTCGATAGCGCATTTCACACTGAACAGAGCAGTATCATTGCGAGTGTCGAAAACTCAAATCTGGGCGAGTAAGAGGGCAGGAAACTTCAACCGCTAAGTGCGCCGCCCTAAAACGACAGATGGGCTCATGCAGTTTAGGCAGCTGAAAGGCTCTGAGCCCGTCACCGAAAAGTACCTTAAGTGCTCTGTTTCAGTACGCATTTTGAGGCCGTTAGCTCGCCGCGTCTTCTCTCAGTGGTCCTCCGAAATCGGAAAAAAAATGCGCCAAGCAGGCCTCACCTGCATTTTCGCACCGCTGTAACACTGTTCCCTCCTAAGCTAAGCCATTCTACTTCAGCATACTTCTAAAAAGTTTTACCGCCAACAAGACCTATAAGTTGCAGCCGAACCTATTCGAACTTGAAAGAGTTATCGTGCTCCGAACACGCCCGCGCGTGCAGTTTAGCGCAACAACGGCAGACGCTCTCCGCGCTGTTACTCGCCCAGACTGCAGATTTTCCCACTAAACGACACCATTCAATTCAGCACGGAAAGCTCTATCGAATGGTATCAAGCATGGCCCAACTCGAAGAAATCGGTTTTTCGATGACGTCATCGTCCGTCTGCGACGGCCTGGAGCGGTCTCGTCCTCGATGCGAAATTGTCAAAAAATTGATTTTTCCAGAATCTGCCGATATTGATAACATTCGATAGCGCATTTCACACTGAACAGAGCAGTGTCATTGCGAGCGTCGAAAACTCAAATCTGGGCGAGTAAGAGGGCAGGAAACTTCAACCGCTAAGTCCGCCGCCCTAAAACGGCAGATGGGCTAATGCAGTTTAGGCAGCTGAAAGGCTCTGAGCCCGTCACCGAAAAGTACCTTAAGTGCTCTGTTTCAGTACGCATTTTGAGGCCGTTAGCTCGCCGCGTCTTCTCTCAGTGGTCCTCCGAAATCGGAAAAAAAAATGCGCCAAGCAGGCCTCACCTGCATATTCGCACCGCTATAACACTGTTCCCTCCTAAGCTAAGCCTTTCTACTTCAGCTTACTACTGAAAAGTTTTACTGCCTACAAGAACTGCAAGTTGCAGCCGAACCTATTCGAACTTGAAAGAGTTATCGTGCTCCGAACACGCCCGCGCGTGCGGTTTAGCGCAACAACGGCAGACGCTCTCCGCGCTGTTACTCGCCCAGACTGCAGATTTTCCCACTAAACGACACTATTCAATTCAGCACGGAAAGCTCTATCGAATGGTATCAAGCATGGCCCAACTCGAAGAAATCGGTTTTTCGATGACGTCATCGTCCGTCTGCGACGGCCTGGATCGGACTCGTCCTCTATGCGAAATTGTCAAAAAATTGATTTTTATTGAATCTGCCGATATTGATAACATTCGATAGCGCATTTCACACTGAACAGAGCAGTATCATTGCGAGTGTCGAAAACTCAAATCTGGGCGAGTAAGAGGGCAGGAAACTTCAACCGCTAAGTCCGCCGCCCTAAAACGGCAGATGGGCTAATGCAGTTTAGGCAGCTGAAAAGCTCTGAGCCTGTCACCGAGAAGTACCTTAAGTGCTCTGTTTCAGTACGCATTTTGAGGCCGTTAGCTCGCCGCGTCTTCTCTCAGTGGTCCTCCGAAATCGGAAAAAAATGCGCCAAGCAGGCCTCACCTGCATATTCGCACCGCTGTAACACTGTTCCCTCCTAAGCTAAGCCATTCTACTTCAGCTTACTACTAAAAAGTTTTGCTGCCTACAAGAACTACAAGTTGCAGCTGAACCTATTCGAACTTGAAAGAGTTATCGTGCTCCGAACACGCCCGCGCGCGCGGTTTAGCGCAACAACGGCAGACGCTCTCCGCGCTGTTACTCGCCCAGACTGCAGATTTTCCCACTAAACGACACCATTCAATTCAGCACGGAAAGCTCTATCGAATGGTATCAAGCATGGCCCAACTCGAAGAAATCGGTTTTTCGATGACGTCATCGTCCGTCTGCGACGGCCTGGGGCGGTCTCGTCCTCGATGCGAAATTGTCAAAAAATTGATTTTTCCAGAATCTGCCGAGATTGATAACATTCGATAGCGCATTTCACACTGAACAGAGCAGTATCATTGCGAGTGTCGAAAACTCAAATCTGGGCGAGTAAGAGGGCAGGAAACTTCAACCGCTAAGTCCGCCGCCCTAAAACGGCAGATGGGCTAATGCAGTTTAGGCAGCTGAAAGGCTCTGAGCCCGTCACCGAAAAGTACCTTAAGTGCTCTGTTTCAGTACGCATTTTGAGGCCGTTAGCTCGCCGCGTCTTCTCTCAGTGGTCCTCCGAAATCGGAAAAAAAAATGCGCCAAGCAGGCCTCACCTGCATTTTCGCACCGCTGTAACACTGTTCCCTCCTAAGCTAAGCCATTCTACTTCAGCTTACTACTGAAAAGTTTTGCTGCCTACAAGAACTACAAGTTGCAGCCGAACCTATTCGAACTTGAAAGAGTTATCGTGCTCCGAACACGCCCGCGCGTGCGGTTTAGCGCAACAACGGCAGACGCTCTCCGCGCTGTTACTCGCCCAGATTGCAGATTTTCGCACTAAACGAAACCATTCAATTCAGCACGGAAAGCTCTATCGAATGGTGTCAAGCATGGCCCAACTCGAAGACATCGATTTTTCGATGACGTCATCGACCGTCTGCGACGGCCTGGGGCGGTCTCGTCCTCGATGCGAAATTGTCAAAAAATTGATTTTTCCAGAATCTGCCGATATTGATAACATTCGATAGCGCATTTCACACTGAACAGAGCAGTATCATTGCAAGTGTCGAAAACTCAAATCTGGGCGAGTAAGACGGCAGGAAACTTCAACCGCTAAGTCCGCCGCCCTAAAACGGCAGATGGGCTCATGCAGTTTAGGCAGCTGAAAGGCTCTGAGCCCGTCACCGAAAAGTACCTTAAGTGCTCTGTTTCAGTACGCATTTTGAGGCCGTTAGCTCGCCGCGTCTTCTCTCAGTGGTCCTCCGAAATCGGAAAAAAAATGCGCCAAGCAGGCCTCACCTGCATTTTCGCACCGCTGTAACACTGTTCCCTCCTAAGCTAAGCCATTCTACTTCAGCTTACTACTAAAAAGTTTTACTGCCTACAAGAACTACAAGTTGCAGCCGAACCTATTCGAACTTGAAAGAGTTATCGTGCTCCGAACACGCCCGCGCGTGCAGTTTAGCGCAACAACGGCAGACGCTCTCCGCGCTGTTACTCGCCCAGACTGCAGATTTTCCCACTAAACGACACCATTCAATTCAGCACGGAAAGCTCTATCGAATGGTGTCAAGCATGGCCCAACTCGAAGAAATCGGTTTTTCGATGACGTCATCGTCCGTCTGCGACGGCCTGGAGCGGACTCGTCCTCTATGCGAAATTGTCAAAAAATTGATTTTTCCAGAATCTGCCGATATTGATAACATTCGATAGCGCATTTCACACTGAACAGAGCAGTATCATTGCAAGTGTCGAAAACTCAAATCTGGGCGAGTAAGACGGCAGGAAACTTCAACCGCTAAGTGCGCCGCCCTAAAACGACAGATGGGCTCATGCAGTTTAGGCAGCTGAAAGGCTCTGAGCCCGTCACCGAAAAGTACCTTAAGTGCTCTGTTTCAGTACGCATTTTGAGGCCGTTAGCTCGCCGCGTCTTCTCTCAGTGGTCCTCCGAAATCGGAAAAAAAATGCGCCAAGCAGGCCTCACCTGCATTTTCGCACCGCTGTAACACTGTTCCCTCCTAAGCTAAGCCATTCTACTTCAGCTTACTACTAAAAAGTTTTGCTGCCTACAAGAACTACAAGTTGCAGCCGAACCTATTCGAACTTGAAAGAGTTATCGTGCTCCGAACACGCCCGCGCGTGCAGTTTAGCGCAACAACGGCAGACGCTCTCCGCGCTGTTACTCGCCCAGATTGCAGATTTTCGCACTAAGCGAAACCATTCAATTCAGCACGGAAAGCTCTATCGAATGGTATCAAGCATGGCCCAACTCGAAGAAATCGGTTTTTCGATGACGTCATCGTCCGTCTGCGACGGCCTGGAGCGGTCTCGTCCTCGATGCGAAATTGTCAAAAAATTGATTTTTCCAGAATCTGCCGATATTGATAACATTCGATAGCGCATTTCACACTGAACAGAGCAGTATCATTGCAAGTGTCGAAAACTCAAATCTGGGCGAGTAAGACGGCAGGAAACTTCAACCGCTAAGTGCGCCGCCCTAAAACGACAGATGGGCTCATGCAGTTTAGGCAGCTGAAAGGCTCTGAGCCCGTCACCGAAAAGTACCTTAAGTGCTCTGTTTCAGTACGCATTTTGAGGCCGTTAGCTCGCCGCGTCTTCTCTCAGTGGTCCTCCGAAATCGGAAAAAAAATGCGCCAAGCAGGCCTCACCTGCATTTTCGCACCGCTGTAACACTGTTCCCTCCTAAGCTAAGCCATTCTACTTCAGCTTACTACTAAAAAGTTTTGCTGCCTACAAGAACTACAAGTTGCAGCCGAACCTATTCGAACTTGAAAGAGTTATCGTGCTCCGAACACGCCCGCGCGTGCAGTTTAGCGCAACAACGGCAGACGCTCTCCGCGCTGTTACTCGCCCAGATTGCAGATTTTCGCACTAAACGAAACCATTCAATTCAGCACGGAAAGCTCTATCGAATGGTGTCAAGCATGGCCCAACTCGAAGAAATCGGTTTTTCGATGACGTCATCGTCCGTCTGCGACGGCCTGGATCGGACTCGTCCTCTATGCGAAATTGTCAAAAAATTGATTTTTCCAGAATCTGCCGATATTGATAACATTCGATAGCGCATTTCACACTGAACAGAGCAGTATCATTGCAAGTGTCGAAAACTCAAATCTGGGCGAGTAAGACGGCAGGAAACTTCAACCGCTAAGTGCGCCGCCCTAAAACGACAGATGGGCTCATGCAGTTTAGGCAGCTGAAAGGCTCTGAGCCCGTCACCGAAAAGTACCTTAAGTGCTCTGTTTCAGTACGCATTTTGAGGCCGTTAGCTCGCCGCGTCTTCTCTCAGTGGTCCTCCGAAATCGGAAAAAAAATGCGCCAAGCAGGCCTCACCTGCATTTTCGCACCGCTGTAACACTGTTCCCTCCTAAGCTAAGCCATTCTACTTCAGCTTACTACTAAAAAGTTTTGCTGCCTACAAGAACTACAAGTTGCAGCCGAACCTATTCGAACTTGAAAGAGTTATCGTGCTCCGAACACTCCCGCGCGTGCAGTTTAGCGCAACAACGGCAGACGCTCTCCGCGCTGTTACTCGCCCAGACTGCAGATTTTCCCACTAAACGACACCATTCAATTCAGCACGGAAAGCTCTATCGAATGGTATCAAGCATGGCCCAACTCGAAGAAATCGGTTTTTCGATGACGTCATCGTCCGTCTGCGACGGCCTGGAGCGGTCTCGTCCTCGATGCGAAATTGTCAAAAAATTGATTTTTCCAGAATCTGCCGATATTGATAACATTCGATAGCGCATTTCACACTGAACAGAGCAGTATCATTGCGAGTGTCGAAAACTCAAATCTGGGCGAGTAAGAGGGCAGGAAACTTCAACCGCTAAGTCCGCCGCCCTAAAACGGCAGATGGGCTAATGCAGTTTAGGCAGCTGAAAGGCTCTGAGCCTGTCACCGAAAAGTACCTTAAGTGCTCTGTTTCAGTACGCATTTTGAGGCCGTTAGCTCGCCGCGTCTTCTCTCAGTGGTCCTCCGAAATCGGAAAAAAATGCGCCAAGCAGGCCTCACCTGCATTTTCGCACCGCTGTAACACTGTTCCCTCCTAAGCTAAGCCATTCTACTTCAGCTTACTACTAAAAAGTTTTGCTGCCTACAAGAACTACAAGTTGCAGCCGAACCTATTCGAACTTGAAAGAGTTATCGTGCTCCGAACACGCCCGCGCGCGCGGTTTAGCGCAACAACGGCAGACGCTCTCCGCGCTGTTACTCGCCCAGACTGCAGATTTTCCCACTAAACGACACCATTCAATTCAGCACGGAAAGCTCTATCGAATGGTATCAAGCATGGCCCAACTCGAAGAAATCGGTTTTTCGATGACGTCATCGACCGTCTGCGACGGCCTGGGGCGGTCTCGTCCTCGATGCGAAATTGTCAAAAAATTGATTTTTCCAGAATCTGCCGAGATTGATAACATTCGATAGCGCATTTCACACTGAACAGAGCAGTATCATTGCGAGTGTCGAAAACTCAAATCTGGGCGAGTAAGAGGGCAGGAAACTTCAACCGCTAAGTCCGCCGCCCTAAAACGGCAGATGGGCTAATGCAGTTTAGGCAGCTGAAAGGCTCTGAGCCCGTCACCGAAAAGTACCTTAAGTGCTCTGTTTCAGTACGCATTTTGAGGCCGTTAGCTCGCCGCGTCTTCTCTCAGTGGTCCTCCGAAATCGGAAAAAAAATGCGCCAAGCAGGCCTCACCTGCATTTTCGCACCGCTGTAACACTGTTCCCTCCTAAGCTAAGCCATTCTACTTCAGCTTACTACTAAAAAGTTTTACTGCCTACAAGAACTACAAGTTGCAGCCGAACCTATTCGAACTTGAAAGAGTTATCGTGCTCCGAACACGCCCGCGCGTGCAGTTTAGCGCAACAACGGCAGACGCTCTCCGCGCTGTTACTCGCCCAGACTGCAGATTTTCCCAATAAACGACACCATTCAATTCAGCACGGAAAGCTCTATCGAATGGTGTCAAGCATGGCCCAACTCGAAGAAATCGGTTTTTCGATGACGTCATCGTCCGTCTGCGACGGCCTGGAGCGGACTCGTCCTCTATGCGAAATTGTCAAAAAATTGATTTTTCCAGAATCTGCCGATATTGATAACATTCGATAGCGCATTTCACACTGAACAGAGCAGTATCATTGCAAGTGTCGAAAACTCAAATCTGGGCGAGTAAGACGGCAGGAAACTTCAACCGCTAAGTCCGCCGCCCTAAAACGGCAGATGGGCTCATGCAGTTTAGGCAGCTGAAAGGCTCTGAGCCCGTCACCGAAAAGTACCTTAAGTGCTCTGTTTCAGTACGCATTTTGAGGCCGTTAGCTCGCCGCGTCTTCTCTCAGTGGTCCTCCGAAATCGGAAAAAAAATGCGCCAAGCAGGCCTCACCTGCATTTTCGCACCGCTGTAACACTGTTCCCTCCTAAGCTAAGCCATTCTACTTCAGCTTACTACTAAAAAGTTTTACTGCCTACAAGAACTACAAGTTGCAGCCGAACCTATTCGAACTTGAAAGAGTTATCGTGCTCCGAACACGCCCGCGCGTGCAGTTTAGCGCAACAACGGCAGACGCTCTCCGCGCTGTTACTCGCCCAGACTGCAGATTTTCCCACTAAACGACACCATTCAATTCAGCACGGAAAGCTCTATCGAATGGTGTCAAGCATGGCCCAACTCGAAGAAATCGGTTTTTCGATGACGTCATCGTCCGTCTGCGACGGCCTGGAGCGGACTCGTCCTCTATGCGAAATTGTCAAAAAATTGATTTTTCCAGAATCTGCCGATATTGATAACATTCGATAGCGCATTTCACACTGAACAGAGCAGTATCATTGCAAGTGTCGAAAACTCAAATCTGGGCGAGTAAGACGGCAGGAAACTTCAACCGCTAAGTGCGCCGCCCTAAAACGACAGATGGGCTCATGCAGTTTAGGCAGCTGAAAGGCTCTGAGCCCGTCACCGAAAAGTACCTTAAGTGCTCTGTTTCAGTACGCATTTTGAGGCCGTTAGCTCGCCGCGTCTTCTCTCAGTGGTCCTCCGAAATCGGAAAAAAAATGCGCCAAGCAGGCCTCACCTGCATTTTCGCACCGCTGTAACACTGTTCCCTCCTAAGCTAAGCCATTCTACTTCAGCTTACTACTAAAAAGTTTTACTGCCTACAAGAACTACAAGTTGCAGCCGAACCTATTCGAACTTGAAAGAGTTATCGTGCTCCGAACACGCCCGCGCGTGCAGTTTAGCGCAACAACGGCAGACGCTCTCCGCGCTGTTACTCGCCCAGATTGCAGATTTTCGCACTAAACGAAACCATTCAATTCAGCACGGAAAGCTCTATCGAATGGTATCAAGCATGGCCCAACTCGAAGAAATCGGTTTTTCGATGACGTCATCGTCCGTCTGCGACGGCCTGGAGCGGTCTCGTCCTCGATGCGAAATTGTCAAAAAATTGATTTTTCCAGAATCTGCCGATATTGATAACATTCGATAGCGCATTTCACACTGAACAGAGCAGTATCATTGCGAGTGTCGAAAACTCAAATCTGGGCGAGTAAGAGGGCAGGAAACTTCAACCGCTAAGTCCGCCGCCCTAAAACGGCAGATGGGCTAATGCAGTTTAGGCAGCTGAAAGGCTCTGAGCCTGTCACCGAAAAGTACCTTAAGTGCTCTGTTTCAGTACGCATTTTGAGGCCGTTAGCTCGCCGCGTCTTCTCTCAGTGGTCCTCCGAATTCGGAAAAAAAATGCGCCAAGCAGGCCTCACCTGCATTTTCGCACCGCTGTAACACTGTTCCCTCCTAAGCTAAGCCATTCTACTTCAGCTTACTACTAAAAAGTTTTACTGCCTACAAGAACTACAAGTTGCAGCCGAACCTATTCGAACTTGAAAGAGTTATCGTGCTCCGAACACGCCCGCGCGTGCAGTTTAGCGCAACAACGGCAGACGCTCTCCGCGCTGTTACTCGCCCAGACTGCAGATTTTCCCACTAAACGACACCATTCAATTCAGCACGGAAAGCTCTATCGAATGGTGTCAAGCATGGCCCAACTCGAAGAAATCGGTTTTTCGATGACGTCATCGTCCGTCTGCGACGGCCTGGAGCGGACTCGTCCTCTATGCGAAATTGTCAAAAAATTGATTTTTCCAGAATCTGCCGATATTGATAACATTCGATAGCGCATTTCACACTGAACAGAGCAGTATCATTGCGAGTGTCGAAAACTCAAATCTGGGCGAGTAAGAGGGCAGGAAACTTCAACCGCTAAGTCCGCCGCCCTAAAACGGCAGATGGGCTCATGCAGTTTAGGCAGCTGAAAGGCTCTGAGCCCGTCACCGAAAAGTACCTTAAGTGCTCTGTTTCAGTACGCATTTTGAGGCCGTTAGCTCGCCGCGTCTTCTCTCAGTGGTCCTCCGAAATCGGAAAAAAAATGCGCCAAGCAGGCCTCACCTGCATTTTCGCACCGCTGTAACACTGTTCCCTCCTAAGCTAAGCCATTCTACTTCAGCTTACTACTAAAAAGTTTTACTGCCTACAAGAACTACAAGTTGCAGCCGAACCTATTCGAACTTGAAAGAGTTATCGTGCTCCGAACACGCCCGCGCGTGCAGTTTAGCGCAACAACGGCAGACGCTCTCCGCGCTGTTACTCGCCCAGACTGCAGATTTTCCCACTAAACGACACCATTCAATTCAGCACGGAAAGCTCTATCGAATGGTGTCAAGCATGGCCCAACTCGAAGAAATCGGTTTTTCGATGACGTCATCGTCCGTCTGCGACGGCCTGGAGCGGACTCGTCCTCTATGCGAAATTGTCAAAAAATTGATTTTTCCAGAATCTGCCGATATTGATAACATTCGATAGCGCATTTCACACTGAACAGAGCAGTATCATTGCAAGTGTCGAAAACTCAAATCTGGGCGAGTAAGACGGCAGGAAACTTCAACCGCTAAGTGCGCCGCCCTAAAACGACAGATGGGCTCATGCAGTTTAGGCAGCTGAAAGGCTCTGAGCCCGTCACCGAAAAGTACCTTAAGTGCTCTGTTTCAGTACGCATTTTGAGGCCGTTAGCTCGCCGCGTCTTCTCTCAGTGGTCCTCCGAAATCGGAAAAAAAATGCGCCAAGCAGGCCTCACCTGCATTTTCGCACCGCTGTAACACTGTTCCCTCCTAAGCTAAGCCATTCTACTTCAGCTTACTACTAAAAAGTTTTACTGCCTACAAGAACTACAAGTTGCAGCCGAACCTATTCGAACTTGAAAGAGTTATCGTGCTCCGAACACGCCCGCGCGTGCAGTTTAGCGCAACAACGGCAGACGCTCTCCGCGCTGTTACTCGCCCAGATTGCAGATTTTCGCACTAAACGAAACCATTCAATTCAGCACGGAAAGCTCTATCGAATGGTATCAAGCATGGCCCAACTCGAAGAAATCGGTTTTTCGATGACGTCATCGTCCGTCTGCGACGGCCTGGAGCGGTCTCGTCCTCGATGCGAAATTGTCAAAAAATTGATTTTTCCAGAATCTGCCGATATTGATAACATTCGATAGCGCATTTCACACTGAACAGAGCAGTATCATTGCGAGTGTCGAAAACTCAAATCTGGGCGAGTAAGAGGGCAGGAAACTTCAACCGCTAAGTCCGCCGCCCTAAAACGGCAGATGGGCTAATGCAGTTTAGGCAGCTGAAAGGCTCTGAGCCTGTCACCGAAAAGTACCTTAAGTGCTCTGTTTCAGTACGCATTTTGAGGCCGTTAGCTCGCCGCGTCTTCTCTCAGTGGTCCTCCGAAATCGGAAAAAAATGCGCCAAGCAGGCCTCACCTGCATTTTCGCACCGCTGTAACACTGTTCCCTCCTAAGCTAAGCCATTCTACTTCAGCATACTATTAAAAACTTTTACTGCCTACAAGAACTGCAAGTTGCAGCCGAACCTATTCGAACTTGAAAGAGTTATCGTGCTCCGAACACTCCCGCGCGTGCAGTTTAGCGCAACAACGGCAGACGCTCTCCGCGCTGTTACTCGCCCAGATTGCAGATTTTCGCACTAAACGAAACCATTCAATTCAGCACGGAAAGCTCTATCGAATGGTATCAAGCATGGCCCAACTCGAAGAAATCGGTTTTTCGATGACGTCATCGTCCGTCTGCGACGGCCTGGAGCGGTCTCGTCCTCGATGCGAAATTGTCAAAAAATTGATTTTTCCAGAATCTGCCGATATTGATAACATTCGATAGCGCATTTCACACTGAACAGAGCAGTATCATTGCAAGTGTCGAAAACTCAAATCTGGGCGAGTAAGACGGCAGGAAACTTCAACCGCTAAGTCCGCCGCCCTAAAACGGCAGATGGGCTAATGCAGTTTAGGCAGCTGAAAAGCTCTGAGCCTGTCACCGAGAAGTACCTTAAGTTCTCTGTTTCAGTACGCATTTTGAGGCCGTTAGCTCGCCGCGTCTTCTCTCAGTGGTCCTCCGAAATCGGAAAAAAATGCGCCAAGCAGGCCTCACCTGCATATTCGCACCGCTGTAACACTGTTCCCTCCTAAGCTAAGCCATTCTACTTCAGCTTACTACTAAAAAGTTTTACTGCCTACAAGAACTACAAGTTGCAGCCGAACCTATTCGAACTTGAAAGAGTTATCGTGCTCCGAACACGCCCGCGCGTGCAGTTTAGCGCAACAACGGCAGACGCTCTCCGCGCTGTTACTCGCCCAGACTGCAGATTTTCCCACTAAACGACACCATTCAATTCAGCACGGAAAGCTCTATCGAATGGTATCAAGCATGGCCCAACTCGAAGACATCGATTTTTCGATGACGTCATCGTCCGTCTGCGACGGCCTGGAGCGGACTCGTCCTCTATGCGAAATTGTCAAAAAATCGATGTGCCTTATGCCGGAGACCGAGGAGCGGCCAGAGCCTATCACGCAGGTCTATGTCGCCGACCTTCCTTCCTCGCACCTCGGAGGAAGGCCCACCGGAAATATGTCGAAATATTCGAACGAACAAAACATCGCCGAGACGGAAGTGGATAGGCTCACGGCTCCTGTGTTGTGATACCATATTTGTGCTCCTTTCTTCATTTTTAGATAGCTCCATAAAGTGTAACATGAGTTCCAACCATTCTTTCCTGTCCATGGATTACCCTGTTGGTTGTGTCAAATTTCGTTAAAAAAAAACTTTTTACAACTCTACTGAATTAACAGCGTCAGTTGGAAAAACAAACGCGTAGGTAAGAAGATAGATAGATAGATAGATTTTTGGTAGATAAGAAGTTAAGTGCTTTATATCGTTAGTCGAAATGCTTTAGGAATTGAATTTTTGGACGTTTTTCTTTTTTCAAGCCTAGCTTGTCAGCTTTCATTTTAAATGTTGTTTGCCTTTCTTGCAAACGAAGAATTGCGTGTTCTCTGAAACCGCATACGTTGTACTATGATTAATGTGTAACTTAACACAAAAAAATTTTACTTTCACAATAACTCAAGTGAAAATCGCGACATACTGGAAGACCGCATTTATTCTCATAGGATATCATAAAATTCCCGCTTTCCTGCACCGTTACGTATACACTTTATTGTTTGGAGAACAAGAATTTTATCAGTCTTAGCAAGTGCGTTCGGTTTATTGGAACACTGCAGTCAGGCGATTACTGAACTTTGAAGCTTGATTATCCCTAAAACGCTGTAGTGGCCTAGCGTGCCACGCACTCCACTTGGTGATAACTTCGCGGCACGACAGACCAAAATCGATGATTCTATCCCAGTGAGGAAGACACATCAATTTCTGCTCGACAGTGGAAGTGTGATCTAATGCAAACTGTTTAGAAATGACTACACACTACAGTCCGGACATGTCTTTTGATCATTGGACGAAAAAGCCGCGCAGGTCAACGTAGGCCGCTTTGGAGCGATGCGGCCTTTTTGAAAAACTTCTTTAGAAATCAAGTACTTGTGAAAATATGCGTATATTTTAACTCAGCAGCTTAGTTCTATCTTTTAGCATATAAATTTCAGTAGAGTTGAAGAATGCATGTAGGGTCGACAGAATCAATCGAGTGGGCGCGCCAACTGTAGAGCGAGCGTTTGGGAGGTTTTATCGGACATTTCCAGTCGTCCTAATTAGAAACTCTCTAAAAACATTCAGTTTGCATCTGGAGTGCGTCGTGAACAATGCAACAGAATCGGACCTAACAATCGAGTGGGCGCGACAGCTCGCAAACTGCACGCGCGGGTGTGCTCGGAGCGCAATAACTCTGTGGAGATCGAATCGTTCCGGCTGCGGCTCGTGGATTTTTTAGGCACTAGAATGATCTAGTAGTGCGCTAAAGCAGAATGGTGTAGCTTGAGATTGGACAAAGTTGCTGCGGTACGAAAATGCAGGTTAGCCTTGTGTGGCGCTTTTTTTTCTTCAAATTCGGTCTACTACCGCGGGAAGACGCGGCGAGCTAACGGTCTTCGAATGCGTATGCGAGCAGAGCACTTTAGGTACTTTACGGTAACAAGCTCAGAACTGCTCAGCTGACTAAACTTCTTCAGCCTCAGTTGCCAGTTTAAAGCGGCGAAAGATAGCGGTTAAAGTTTCTTGCGCTCTTACTCGCTAAGATTTGAGTCTTCGACACTTAAAAAGGTACCGTTCTGTTGAGCATGAAGGGCGAAATCGAATGGTATCAATTTCGACCGATTTTGGAGGAATAGATTTTTTGACAGTTTCGCATCGAGGCCGCTCGAGGCCTCGGCAGACGGACGATGACGTCATCGAAAATCGATGTCTTGGAGTTGGGGCACGCTTGATACCATTCGATAGAGCTTTTTATGCTGAATTGAACGGTCTCATTGGGAATAGGGAAAACTGTACACTGGGCGAGTAAGAGCGAGGAGAACAACGACGGTTCTTGTGCCAAATTGCACGCGCAGGAGTGTTCTGGGCGCGATTACTCTGTAACATGTGAACTTTTCCAGTTGTAGCTTGTAGGTTTTGTAGGAAGTAAATAGTACTAGTAGCGCGCTGAAACACAGCAATGTAGCTTATGATTGGGCAAAGTTACAGCGGGGCGAAAATGCGGGTTAGCCTTGTGGGACTAATGCTGCTAATTCAGCGGAGTTGTAAAAAGATCTTTGACACAACCAACTGGGGAAACCAGGGGCAGGAAAGAATGACTGGAACTCAAGTTACACATTATGGAGCTATCTAAAAAATTAAGAAAGGTGCACAAATATGGGATCTCAACAAAGGAGTCGTGAGCACTTTTGTCTCGGTGATGTTTTGTTCGTTCGAAGGGACGACATATTGCCGCTGGGCTTTCTCCGAGGTGCGAGGAAGGAAGGTTGGCGACCCAGACCTGCCGCGTTAGGCTCTGGCCGCTCCTCGGTCTCAGGCTCAGCCGAGCTCTCCTCAGAGCCCAACCGGGGCAAAAATGTTGATCATCCCGGATTAACTTAAAATTGCATGTATCTAAAGCCCCTCATTCTGCTAACAGAGCTAGCGCATTGGTTTCTCAATTGAGAATGAAGGAGAGGAGTAGGAGTGGAAGCAATTTTTCTTTTACAGAATTTTTCGAAAAATAGGCGCTTAGAAAGGTTCTTGAATCTTCTCCAAGCAAACTCACTCCTTGCTACTACCACAGCCTGTTGTGCGCTAGAAAAGGCTTGAGCTCTCAGCTATTCGTACAAGACAGATTCCAGCCGTTCGAAAATTGAGAAATCCTACGCAGTCTATCCGGTGGTGGAATAGAGTGAAATCATGGTGAAGAACTAGGCTTCGCTCTGTACTTTTCATGCTTCTTTTTCATCGTCGCTTTAAAGAAAGTTTTGCTCTTTGAACACCGTTTTAGTTTGCAATAAAGCTCACTGACTACTAGGAAATCTGATGCCAAAGTTCACAAAACCTTGTCGTTGAATTAACGAAGCAGTGTTTTCGGACCATCAAAAGCTCGAGCTGCTTATTACAATGACGACCGAACTACGATCCTTATCTCTCGTTCGTCAAGATTTATTTTAAAATCTGAATTTTTACTTAATGGACCTCAAAAGGGGCACAGCCGAACAGCTGAAATGCAAGAGACACGAAAGGCAATGCTCTTCTCGGGTTTTCAGGTTCTTCTGTCCACACCAGCTCTTCAATTAAACCCTAAAACATCTCGATATAAAAGGATGGAAGAGGGGTTACTCAATCCTTTTTGGGATGCGCCACGCATTCTACTCCTACGGGATGTCGTGGAAGCGATTTTGAATGCGTATTTGCCTGACTTGCGATGGCCATCCGATGAACAAGTCACCGCTCTATCTTTCCCAGACATGTCTAGTACAAATTCGCTGACCTCGGAGGGATGGAAGGCTGGGCGGGAAATCCGAACCAGGGACATAGAATCTGGTGCGCGGAAGAACTGACACCTCCGACTGCGCTACACGCGCCGTGCGTCCTCATACTGCGATAGAATTTTACAAAGCGGATGATGCTCTGTCGAGATCCTCGAAGCGATCTTCGATTTTTTCGTGAGGTTTTACTGTTGTCGTCTGACACTTGTCTGGCGCAAATTTGTTTCTCGATGGCTGTTCTCAAAATTGAAGGTTGTCAAATCCTTGTAAAGACTCTTACTACATGCTCCTTCGGTCCTACAATCGTCGTTCAGCTGCCAACAGTCACAACAGAGATGAAAAGGTCCTCAGGAGGTAATTATCTCATGCGAAGAAGGAAAGGGCCGTAAACCTACAGTAGTCCTTTGGCCTGTACCGTAGCCCTCAAAAACCCAAAAATAAATTCTTCAGAATGATTTGATAACTTTTATACTATCTGATGAGAAATTCGATCCTCATTTCAAATATGAGCTTATTTTCAAAGAGGGATCACATTGAAAGAAGTTAATGCAAAGCGGTGCTTTCTCGCCCAAAGCGGCGCAAAAAACGCGCTCTTACGCCGAATGGACAAAAGATAGGGCTGGTATTGTACACATATAGCTGCAGCCCAATGTAATGCATTTTTCCACAACGCTTGCTTAACAGCCACGAATCTCAATGACTAGCCAGAGTATGGAACTGGCTTAGGACTGAGGTCTAGCAACCACATAAATCGAAGAAGGTTCATTTATGAAGCAGTCGAGCCAGAAACACGAACACGTCAATGGGCAATGGCTCAACTCCTCCTATGATTGGGTTTATGAAGAAAAGTGACCAAATACGTCCGTGACAAAATAATAGAGCCAACGAACCACTCCGACGCCTTCGACATTCGGCTCGCTGTTCGTCTTTCGCAGTCGCCTCCTCACTACGCTGGGCTCACGGCTGTTCTTGGCCATGCTTCGCCGACTTGCCTTCTCTCCATAGAGGTTGAAGTCGGAGCGTCTTCTAGAAAAGAATGGCTCGCCATGTTTTTTTCTCTTTCTACTAGAGAACCATTCTACACTCCATTCTAATCCAAAATACAGAGCGCTCAAAAAAGTAAGCACTGCTTGAACCAGAATGAAACCGCTTCCACGAAGACTTTTTAGGAAACTTAAAGATTGTTTGAAACCGTAGAAAATGGGAGCACGTGCGCTCAAAAGTCGGAACACTGATTGAGGGACCACGCATTTGATGCTCTAGGATTAAGACGAAAGAGCGAAAAGTAGAGAAGCCACAAGCTACAGAATGTCAGCATCGCTCCAAATGCCCCTTCAAAACCTAAAGAGCAGATGTGACTGATTATGTAGAGCTGCATGTATTTTTCAGTTCCGTAGTGAACAGATTACATCGCAGTTTCATACTTTCCCTTACGGTCAAATTCTACACATCTAATTTTCAACTTTGTACATAAATGGCAGAAGTGGCTGCCATAGCGCAACTTCAAAGGAAGCGGGGAATGCTCGCAGGCACTTGTAGGTTAGCCCTTAGTTTGGTGTAAAAACCTTTGACCTTTCGATAGATGTTCAAAATCAGCACTGATTTTGTCAGTTTGGCACCACAGCGATATGGTCAGTTTATCCCAAATTGCAGCACGTATTAAACTCATACACAATTGAACGAGTTTAAGAATTTAATTATTGGACAAAGCATGGCGCAGTTATGGTTGCCTACATGTCAGAAATTACAGAGAACATAAAAATTTACAAAATAGTCACTGCGAAGATACGCTTACGTCTACGTCGACAAACTTTACACACTACAACTTTATATCTTCGAGCGCTGGTCGTTACAGGACCAAAATTCGTTTTCCTAAGGCAAGGTTTCGACTCGTGCTTCCTTTTTCACTCATAGCGTGGTTCGAACTTTTTAAAATTTTCCAAATTTATTGTGTATATCTCGTAGTGCGCTGTGGCACTTTTCGGGTCCATTAATTTATCGTAACCTTCAGAACGCAGAAACAACACATCTGCGTGTGATCACGAACTGACCGCGGATGCTCTCTGAGAAGAGTTCGCGCGCTTGGCGAGACGGTGGCAGATCGACGTGGGACTTTGACAGCGCTGTCCGAGGAGTCCGAGGAGTCGGAGTCATCAGCATCGTCCGGATTTGACAGGCGAGTGTGGGCCATCCAATCGGTCTCTCTGGAGTCTGCAGAGTACGTTGAGGTCTGTGGAAACTGAGTCAAACGAGGACAATGAGGAGAGGTCAAGCGAACGAGAGTGAGCCTAGCCGAAGCAATCGATCGTCGACCCACCTGAGCACGGGCGAGAGCAAGTGTTCGGATGCGCTCTCGGACAGGCCGATCGGCGGAGCTAGAACAGTGCGCTTCTGGTCAGCCTCGAGGGCACAGCTGTTGTCCTTCAATCAGCCACGAGATCAAGCGCTCGGCAAGCGAGTGAGCGGCTCGCCGCGGCAGCTGTCGTTCTGCCGTTTCATCGTCCCCTGCAGCAACGTCTCTAACCTTCGCTTGGTCAGCTATCACCACGAGATCCGTTGTGTGCCTCGTAATTACGGCTACAAACTTGACGACTTTGTTTGATTTTGAAAACCTTGTTTTGCCTATTTTGCTTTTACCCAGCATTGTATTAGTTTGGCCGAAAAGTTCTGGCGATTTTGACTGTTCCATTTCAAACGATCATATCTTTCTTCATATTCACCGGATTCAGTTGACGTAAGAACAATTCGAATCAGCCCATTTCCAACGCGATACTAGTTGATTGATTCCATCGGCGAAAAACTGAATGGTTGAGATGCAGCAATTTCTGTGCAGAAAGGCTTTTTGCGCGTTCCTGGTTTGCGAAGGTTCTACCAGCGGGAAGGTTCTGAAAGCGCATAAAATGCGGTAGTCGGTTGGCGCAAGGTCTGGTGAGCATGGCAGGTGAGGCAGAACTTCATCTCCTAGTTCGTTTAATTTTCGCACGGTGATTTGCGAGCCGTGTGGGCGGCCGTTGTCTTGCAGAAGGATGGGGCTCTGCTGTTGACCAGTGCCGTGGGGGAACGAAGTTTCTCGAACCACCGTTGCACGGTCCATTCACCAACGCTGCTCGCCCCCCCCCCCCCCACACGCACATGGTTGATTGGACGGGCTGTTTCGACGGCGGATTGGACCAGTTTGAAATTTAAATAAAATAATGTTCGGAATTGCTCTCCCGACACACTTCAATAAGTCTTCGGAAAAACACAATTATCAAGCATAGGTAAAACACAAATAATATCCTTTCAGATAGAGCGAAGAATTCCGTATTAGACGTTATATAAAAATGCGAAGTTGAATATTGATTCAGTAACAAGGGAATGAAAAGCGGTTGCACAGAAATCGCCAGAACTTTCCTGCCAAGATAGTACTATATGTAGCAGAGCCCCGTTAGTTTGACCTATCGCTTATTATGACGTCGATAGCTTTCGTCACCTATAGCCACAGTAACTTACCGTTATCGGCCGAAATTTCAAAAACAAAAAACATCGGATTCGTATTCAGCACCCCAAAAAAACCCCCGTCCTTGGCGAAGTTTTTTGGGGAAATTTTTTCGACCTCTTCTCGACCTCTGAAGTCATAAAAGTACAATAGTGTCAATACTTGCGTTTACAAGTGAGCAAAAGCTCTTTCTCAAAAGATGTATAGGCCACGCGTTTTTTTCTTTGTGCAACTGCATCCCATTCAACAAAGAGCTCGAAATCTGACAACCCAATTGTCTGGCTGCGAACCGCTCACCTCGTCACTTGGTCAATCAGAATTTCCGAGACCATCAGCACGTATTCTTCGAGTGGTGAGCAACAGCAACCTTCATCTTATCGTTTATTACATCACAATGAAAGATGGGCAACGTGCACACAATATTATGACATGCTCGTCACAACGGCGAGGAATTGGGCGATCTCAGTGAAAAGATCTGCGAAGGCGCCAAATGACAATGATGGATAGAGCGACGGC
Source organism: Heligmosomoides polygyrus bakeri (assembly GCA_947359475.1). Lineage (NCBI taxonomy): Eukaryota > Metazoa > Nematoda > Chromadorea > Rhabditida > Heligmosomidae > Heligmosomoides > Heligmosomoides polygyrus. The sequence goes on from OX375867.1 coordinate 67,546, forward strand.
GAATCGATCGATTAATCGGCCAACCAATCGATTCTGCTGACCCACCTGGTACCATATTCGTATCGCTGAACGCGAGCGGGACAATGGGTAGGAGCGCGACGAGAATGGAGTCCTTGTGACGATGAACTAGACGACGATAGGTCATCAATCGATCCCACTGATCGATCGACGACCCTGACTACAGTACGGTGGGTGCGTATGTGCATGCCTTTCCGGGAAAAGATGGGAGAATTTGTACATATCGGGCTTTTCCACCAGTTACCTACCTGACGCGCTGTTGGCTCTCTTACGCTCTTTAACATCTGCCTCACATTTGGATCCCCGCTGGAACTTCAGGATATGACTGAAACGGGTTGGGTTAATGCCGGTTATGTACTGAGCAAAAGGTCGTTGCTCTGATATTCGCACTTACACACCCACACCGATCGACATCGGCTGACAGAACATGAAACGAACGAAAAATCTCTGAATACCCAATAATGAAAGAGGAAGTGGCCACTACGGATTGGCTGCAAGCTGCACACAGACGGACACGCATGGATGATGTGCTCGGCGACGATCGGGGAGGCAGCGGCGATCAAGACGCGTTTCAGCATCGCACCAACAGCTTCGACGACCCTCCGCCGAAAGATGAACATGCAATACATCGTCTTCAGTCAATCAAAGTATGTACACGATCAATGTGTTAGTGAGACGGGGCCAAATCCGAAAGTCGTGCGAGTTGGGAGAATGCTCCACTGAAAGTCCTACGGGGATGAGCTGCGCGGTACAGTGGGAAACGCAGGGGAACACAGACACAGAGATGGGCGCGTGCGTGCGTGCGTGCGATCGTCTGATACGTACAGATGCAGCACACACACACATGCAATACAAGCGTTTTATGAGACACACACACACAAACAGATACGCTGTACACGACAGCTGAAAGACTTGTCTGGGCTACCAAACGACGATTCGGGGCACGAGTGAGGAGGGGCTGAGGGGTAGGTAGGGAGTACGGGGATGAAAGCACTGAAGAGTTGCTGCTGGCTGCTGGATTCTAACGCGAAGAATGTTTGATACGGTAGAACGGCAATGAGTGATCACATTTTGAATGACTGTACACATGCTGCCTAGAATAACGACAATAATAATACAATAATAATTACAACAATAATCATAATCATGATGAGGATGACGCTGAAAGTCAGTAGCGTAAAAGACATGCAAAAAGTGCGTACATGTGGGTAGAAGGAATCAGTACGAAAAGACATCGATATGAAAGAGTCTGGGTGAGTTTTGGAGCATCACAAAGGTGCCTAGAACCGAATCGAGGCGCAATTCTTTTCAGTGCGGGCAGGAAGGACGACGGGACACAGAACTCGACTGGGAAGACGGCAGCGCCGACGTCGAGAGGACGCAGTGAGGAATCGGACATGAGGACGTTGCTGACAGTGCTTCATATGAGGAATTTGCATGAAGGCCGCAGGAGTGGGCTGCGATGAGCTCGGTTGCGATGACCTCCGGCTAATCCCAAGCGTTGGGAGATGGCGGAAGTTCGGATGCTTGTGCTACTGATGAGCTGAAAGAAGTGACATCAGAAGCAGAAGTTGAACTTTGATGCGAAGAGAGAAGCAACACGTACCTTGCAAAGTTCTTGTAGGCAGCTGAGCTAGGATTTATACAAAGTGGAGTTCCGAATAGGGGTGTTCTTTCCGTGACGAACTTGTACATGCGATCGCGCAGATCGAACATCGACAACCTCGACAACTCCTTCTCCCATTTGGGGTCAAACGGCAGTTCATGCTGAACCAGAGCAAGTTATTCAGACAAAAGTTACCTACACGTCCGCAAAACACACCAAGCGCAAAGTTGAGCTGCCGCCGAGAGGCGCTTGATATGTTTGCGGACGCTCGATGTGTATAAGATGAAGCAGAACGCGCCTTTCCTTGGATGGATGGTCTCCACGAGATTCTTACAGCATTATAAAGAAGTGGAAAACAGCGTCCTCAAAAAATGTTTAGATTGCTTGAATTATCACGAGAAACCTGTCTAGATAGCGGCAGCAACCCAGTCAACTTCACATGAAAAGTCAAGATTTCGAAAATCCTCTACTGTGTTAGACATCGTGATTACGCCATGCAATACTCCAGTGTGTGTTTGCTTGATTGCCCGTGTAAACCCTTGATGCACGAGGTTTGAAAAAAAGGAGGAAAGTCCAATTTTTGCGTCTTTCCCTGCACAGCCATAATTTTAAGCTGTAAATCTAACTTCCTGAAAATACTTATATAACTATGAGTCAGACTTACCGGTTCGAGATGGATCTTAGTAATATTTCGATGAAGAAAAAAGTCTATTAGCTCAAACGGCTCTGAAATTTTGTGAAAATAAAAGGAGAAGGGACCGCGTTAATAGATAATCGGCGCCTCCTCCAACTGGGCCACCGCGCGTCTAACCATTTCCACATTTAATATCTACAGTTATTCTGTTATAGATGAAGCAATTAGAGGTTCGCATGCGATAATTAACCAACCGTCGACCAATTCAATACTGCTTCTTTCTTCGAAATCGTAAAATAACGTGGCTTCTTAATTTTTGATGTTCATGTCGATCTAAAGTGGATCATGCTTGATGTTTTAGAGGTAATCTCATGTAGACAGAACTGCTGCTAAAAATATGGCTCTAAAATGCTAGGCGTCAAAAAGCGTACTTTCCTCGATAGCAAAACATCGACTAAACCAGATTTACACTACTAATTGAGTAAACGACACCGCATTTCAAACGATTGCATGGCGCAAAATCACCATTTAAAACACCTTACGATTTCTGTGGCCTTCCTCTTCAAAAGGGCTTATCACGCCGTAGTGCCGCGGGTGAGAATTTGATCTGTATTTGTAATAACCATTATGATCTGCAATAACCATGATTTGTTGCGATCAAATCTCAGCAACACGATGCCTGGCAGACAGGAGTGCGGGTTCGAGTCCCTGTTCGTTCTAGAGTTTTGATCGCAACAACAAGCTATTACAGCCTAGAACATCAGCAACAGCCACTTGATGCTTAAAGAAAATGATTTGCATTTTATGATCATTCGAGCAATGTAAACAGCGTTTTTGGGAAAGTGTTTGTGGAAATCTGCCAAGGGAAAAGCGTTCGCCGTGAGTGAGCGTGAGTCAAGAGGCCCAACCTACACCATAGTCAATCCGGAAAGAACAAGCTGGCCAGCAAGCACTGCATACTTACCATCGGGTCTGGATCCGTGCTGAAAATCCGTGTGTTACCGGGATTGCTCGTATAGCAGCACGAGCACATACACGAATGAAACCTCATTCGACCCTCGTCCAGGTAGTTGTGCTTGAGCGCCTGTTCAACGGTGGCACGCTTGTCCTGAAGAGCTCAGATTACACCCCAGAAGACCAATGACACCATCGCCATCGATCGCTTACCGGATCGAAGTGCAGCATCATGGCCAGCAGCTGGACGGCGTCGTCGGTTGTGTGCTGGCTGAGCTGCCGCATGCGATGGAAGGTGTTCACGCGGAACGGCGCCCTCAGCACGTGGTTCCGGGCTCCCTCACAGGCGTACTTCATCTCTTCAGGAGTGGGCGTGCCGAGCAGGTCGATGATGAGATCCAGCTGAAGAGGTGGCTGGTCCTCGGACGGCGCTCGAACTGCGAAAACTCCAGCAAACTGCTTACCTGATCAATCGGGCCCTGCGCCTGAAACAATATCCGCCTGGCGAGCAGCTCGGCGAAGATGCATCCGACTGACCAGATATCCACAGCACCGGTATACCTGGAACACAGAGCTGCTCGTGCAGAGCACAGGCACATGGAGTGCGAACGACGAGCGCTCAGGTCGTCGCATACCTTCGCGCACCCATGAGCAACTCAGGGGCTCGGTAGTACTGCGTGACGACTTCGTGCGTCATGTTTTGCCGTTCTCGTGAGTCCCAGATTCTCGCCAGACCAAAGTCACAGATCTTCAGGATACAATTGCTATTCACCAGAAGGTTGCCGGGCTTAATATCTCGATGGAGGATATTGGCAGAGTGCAGGTACTTTAAGCCTGAAACGAGGAAATCAGCATCTAAACACTGTCGCCAAGCCTTCTTGTAAGCTGACAGCAGATCCGGTTTCTTTTACGCGGTAAAAGCCCTTGCTAATTAAACTCCCGCAGAATCTATCCTAGGCGAAGGCGAACCTGTGAAAAAGCGAAACGAGCGTCCACTACCGAATAAGAATAAAATTTCCAAAGAACATAGAACACAGAACATTTATTGAGCCAAAAAGTGGTACAAAAGAAAGGGCACAAATGATTACAGCGAATGTTGGCTTTCTAAAGATCAGCAAAAGCCAAAACGAAATGTTGGCTTTTGCTGAAATGAAAATGTTTGAGCCAAAATGATACAAAACCTGTTTAGCAGAAAAAGTTACAGCTAAGCTTGGCTCTCTAAAGATTAGCACAAGCGACTTCTTCCATGGTTTGTACAAAGTATTGCTGTTTTCGATGCAATATTGTAGTTCATTTTCTGGAAAAGAAGAATAGAAGTAAGAAGAGTATATATTTTTAGCTACAACGTGATACAGTGTACAAATTGCACAAAACGTCATGAACTAAACTGGTCATTTCTCATGAAGCAATCTGACTTGCTTCATGAGAAATTCTTTTCTCTATTGATTTTTTGCAGTACTTGTTTTAAAAAATTTTTAAAGAAGGATCCCACTCTAGACTAGTCGGGTTGTTGTCTTTGCAACAGTTTGCCTTCAGTTTTTCTGACGTTGTCACACAGTTAGCATGAAGCTCCCTGCTCGCCCGCATTAGGATAGATCCCTTTAGTATCCACTAGTTAATCTGCAATAGGGCGTGTGTAGCGCAGTCGGAGGTGCCGGTTGTTGTTTGCAACCGATAACAAGTTCTTGGATCGGATTTTCCGCCCAGGCAAACAAAGCCTTCCTTCCCTACAGGGTTGGTACTTGCTACCAGAATTGACTGGGGTGGATAGAGTATTGCCCCATTCATCGGCTGGCTACCTCAAGGCATTGTATACAGCCAAATACGCGTTCAAATGGCCTCCACAATATCCCGTAGAGAGAATGCGTGGCGCATTCTTAAAGCGATTGAGCAACGCCGTCCTTCATGCTTTATCAAAACGTATAAAAATGATGTTCCTTCCATGACCACTAACGTAGCACGGAAACCATGCTCATTCTTAAAATCACAGAATTACCACGATGAATCAGATAGAATAAGTGAGCCTCCTTTCTGGTAACGAAATAAAAATCACTAGTAAACCCTGAAGATTTTAAAATCGAACATATTTCAATTTTTACACATTTCCTAGCTCTGATGGCGAGAATCATGTCCCGCGCTAAAAGATTCAGGACCGATCACTCGTCGACAATATGGTTCGGCAATGAATAACTGCTCACCTCTTAAAATCTGGTAAACGAACACTTTGACGTGATCAACGGTGAGTGGTTGTGGCGAGACGATTATCTTGTGCAGATCACTTTGCATGAGCTCCGTTAAGACGTATCTGAATTGTTTACCTCAAAAATTGCACTTAATTGCTTACATTCCTATTTTCCCCATTCAGAGACGCCCTCTTGCGTTCTCCGACAATTTTTCAGCATTTAGAAACCACTTTTTGTTTTGCCTCCCCCCACGGCAATGCGCTTAGAACTGAAAGCTGTCCATCAGCAGCTGAATGCTAGACGATCAATCCTGACCGCAAGCTCCAAAATGACATCCCTGACTAGAGGGTGTCTCGGGCTCCCTTACGAAACGAGGGGCTGTATGGCTGAGGAGCAGTAGATGTGGACGGGGGCATTGTTATTTGTTAGGGTGGGTGTGTTGGGTGGTGCGGGTCAATCGCGTACCAGGCACTAAGGACACCACCGCCACCACCGGCGCGATCGCCAGCGCCAGCGCTACCCGTTTCGCGTCATAAGGCGTCCCGAGCTCGAAAGTGGCGCAGTTAACAGTGATTTGGTGCATTTTCCGAACGTCGTCACCACTAAACGGCAAGTTCATCCGACAGAGCCGTCGGAAAGACCACGGGAACCCCTCCAACAACTGACGTTACATTTCAGGTGCGGCCTTGATCCGTGTGAAATATGTTGCGCAGTTCGAGTATGGTACGACTACTGCTGGCTTAAGCTTTCACTCATGCGCAGCAGCCTCTCCGCCAGGGGAGGCTGAGAGCATTTAGACAGCAGAGTGATGTGAAAACGAAATCTGGGTCATAATGGGAAGACCGGGCGATTCATTTGGGTACTCTCTCTCCTACATGAAAGTTTCCCAAATTTTCCAAATGCTGACGCTCCCATTCACCTATCATACCACTTATCACCACCACCCACTCACACAGACGCTGATCCACTATAGATCCGAATCTTGACGTAAGAGCACTGCGGATGGAATTTAAACCCCAGTCGATACTCGGGCGCTAATCATCTTTGGACTCGCATCTGGTGACCTCGAGCTCGACCTTAACTGCTTGAGGTGGCAGGTGGAATTGTCGATCGTTGTCGGTGGCGATCAATACGCATCAACTGTCAGTTGGTCGCGCGGTCAAGTAACCTCAGTGAGGCAATCTGACCGACAGAACGGCATCCGTGAAGAGGTCATGCACCCCCAACTGCACAGCGGACAAAGACGCCCAGTACGCGACCGCATAAGCCGCCTAAACGCAACGGACACTGCGAGCGTGTACACAGCTGACCGCTCCTCGGGAACACCACCACCACTACCGGTATTCAGAAGTTTTGTCTAATTCTGAACGGAAAAATCTGACCTTAACTTTTTAGATGGGCCAGGAATTTTCTATAGGCTAAACAGTGTAGATATACTTCTGCAGAAGAAATTGCAAGATACAGTGGAATTACCATTTAGGTTTATTTTCACGGTGCTCAATCTGAAGGCCAGAATAGGCACTAGCCTTCGTATGGTGATAAAAAATGGGTTTTCATGCACGAAACTGCCCTTCAGAGCGCCTGATGAATTTTCAAATACGCAAAAAACAAAACCACTAATAATCAGAAATAGGCAAATGGGATAAACGAAGTAATCAACCCACAGCTCTTGAAAGAAATGAGGATTCGTCGGTTGCAGGATGTCCAGCAGGGAAAGGACCTGAAGCGGCTGGTTGAAGCATAAATAGTTCAAGTAGAAATAGAAAGAAAACAATGAACAGCAAAATATATAATAATATCCTAAGAAATCAGACAATTCGAAAAAGCACGAAAATTATAGCTCAAATACGGTCTGGCACAACTAACTCTAGATGACCTCGAAGAAAAGACCTTTTTATCTTCTGCAAAAATCGCAAAACATGCACAACAGCGTCAAGAAGCAACTCTCCAGAAGCCTTTTTCTCTTCGACACTTCACATTTTTTAAGATTAAAACATAGTAAGGATATTAGACTGCTCTATTTAGACATTTTGCAAATCGAGTCACAGGTACATAATGTGCTCAAGCACAGCACATCAGCTAAGAAACCTAAAACTATTCTATTTTTTTAGGAAAACTCAAATCAAAAGTTTAATTCGAGGAACGACGCCGGCTAGCAGGTGGTACGGGTTCGAGCTAGAGTCTTGATCGCAATAAAACATTGTTTATCCTAACTCGAGGAGTTTTCAAAAAGATGTTTGAAAACGCAAAAAAATCCTACCATTTGATCCGAAAAGTATTCTTTAGGTTTATCGTAAGGTGTTGGAAACAAAGAATAGTTTTGATCGCAATAAAACATTGTTTAGCACAATTCGAGCTTTCAGAAAGATGGCTGTTTGAGGACGCAACAATTCCCATCATTTGACCTCGAAAAGTGTTCTTTAGGTTTATCGTAAGGCGTTGGAACGCAAAGAATTTGCTCGTGCATGAATTGAAGAGACTGCGCCACGCACTCGTGCTATACATCGCATTGCCTATTGGACGTATAGTGCAAATGTTGTTTACATGCACTAGATGAAACACCAGTTCACCATTTCCTCATGGTTCCGCATATCCCGCCCAGTAGCAGATCCCCTAGCAACCAATCCTTCAATCCCCCGGGTCGGTGGGATGCTAACAGCCTTGTTCATCGGCTGACCACCGCAAGTCAATGTATGGGCCAAATACGCATTCTTCAAATTGCTTCTGTGATATCCCGACGTACAGTGCGTGGCGCGTCAAAATTTGCACTGATTAACGTTGCTCTTTCTTATTTATGCTTTGTCCTTTAATTTGAACAGTGTTTATTCTATCAATTAGAAAATTATAAAAACAATTTTTAAAAATTCTCTAGACGAGTGCACGGCACAATCTCCTTAAACTTTAAAAATCCTTAATTGAACCACTTCAGATTGCACTTAAAACCATTCTTTTCTATACGAAGACAGAAATTTTATGCTTACTCAAAAACGGCAATTCTCTAGATATTGTTTAATATAAATTTTCTCAAAACAAAAGAATGCTTTGCCTTCGTTATAAAATGTCTGCATTCACTTTAGATACGCTCCACGTTTGCTTGGTGTTTATTTTATTGATTTCCTCGACACTTTACTTACGAAAATTCAAAAACAATCTAAACAAATAAATTAATCGAAGAGAGCAAGAAAAAGCAAGAAAAGCACCTACATTGTCGTGCTTGAACGATGAAAGCATGCGAATTTCGCGAAAAACCCGTTTACAAGAGGCCAGATTCTGAAAGACGTTGGGCATTTTCTTCAGCGCCACTCGTTTTCCGCTTCGTGGATCCGTCACTGACCTGAAATCACCGCAGGTGATTGCTGTGTACTCGATTACAGTCGGTGATGCGCTTGCTACAGAATCTCGCTGCTTTGGCTGCAAGACATGTTCGCCTCCGCACACCGTCACAACACAGTCTCAGCAATTCGCCTCATCTGTCTCACCTAGCTCTCTCCAAAATACCCAGAATGCGATCATCGTCAGCGGTAGGGTGTGATTTCAGCTCTTGCTTTAGTACATCTAAACGCTTACAGCACTAACTGTAATCGTGGTGGTGGATTTATTACGGTAACAACGAACTGCCTTAGCGTTAGCTCAAGCAACGGTGGGTTCCTGTGCTCATTGCGCCGTATTAGGATAGAACGTTCTGCCGGTTCTTGTGCAAGCGCTTTTCGCTCGTTTATTACTGAATCAATATTCAACTTGCTTCGCCTTCTTGCATGACGTCTAATGTGGAATTCTTCACTGTATCTGGCGGAATAATTCGTGTTTTACCATAGTTGTGTCTCTTCAAGGACTTATCAGAGTATGTCGAAAAAGCAATTCTGAACGTTATTTTGTTTCCATTTCAAACTAGTCCAATCCGCCGTTGAAACAGTCCGGCAAATCAGCCATGTATGGGGGCGAACAGCGAGAATGGACCCTGCAACGGTGGTTCGAGAGACTTCGTTCCCTCACGGCACTGGTCAACAGCAGAGCCCCATCCTTCTGCAAGATAACGGCCGCCCACACGGTTCGCAAATCACCGTGCGAAAATTAAACGAACTAGGAGATGAAGTTCTGCCTCACCTGCCATGCTCACCAGACCTTGCGCCAACCGACTACCGCATTTTATGCGCTTTCAGAACCTTCCCGCTGGTAGAACCTTCGCAAACCAGGAACGCGCAAAAAGCCTTTCTACACAGAAATTGCTGCATCTCGACCACTCAGTTTTTTGCCGATGGAATTAATCAACTAGTATCGCGTTGGAAAAAGTGCGCTGATGGTCTTATGAAGAAGGCTGCCATCGGTTGAAGTGGGCCAGTCAAAACCGCCAGAACTTTCAGGGCAACCTAACATTTAGTCGAACCCCTTAGTCAGCTTCGGATTTCTTTGCGCAAAATGCAGCCAGGAATTCCTAATTCGCGTTTACTTTAAATCCCGAACCACATCGAAAGAGACGAAAAGCCCGCGCCAGTCCGGTCCGAGACGAGTTCTCCGTCGCGAACGCATCGCGATCAACGATAGCTGCCGGACAAAAGGCGACGGCATGGCTTCTGAGACACGGCCACGACTCACCAGACAACGCCGAAAGCTCCGTAGCCGATCGGCCTGTCCGGCTGTGCATCCTGTACCGGTGCCGGATAGAACGGCTGTGTCGCCGCCAGTATCGCATTCGAGACATGTGCTGCCTGAAAAACGCGTTTCGTAAACCTTAGATCCACACTTACACTTTATCATTGCTGCCTTAACCAATGTCACCCTTAGTACTATTATTAATATTTAATAACCCTTAACGCAACTTGAGGCCACTCAGGAAATACTAATTCAACAGAGAAAAAACGCTAACAAATGCTACGCCTTACTTCGAACGAAGCTATTCCAGTCAAATAAAGAACAGTCCGGAGAACTTACCAGAACTCTTTTGACGTACTCAACTAGGCCCTCTGCCAATACCAAAAGCAAGGACATGATGGGAATGCATCAACGCATCTGGGGACAATTTTCGGAGGAGGCTGCGAGCTCGGACGCACACCACGTGGCTGGGCTGCGCGTCTGACCGGCTGACTCTCTCGGAGATGCACGGGTGTAAACGCTGCAGAAGACGACGGCCAAACGAACCTGATCGATAACGATCGATATCAGTGTTCGGCCTGAATGCAGAACAGCTCGGGGCGAATTGACATGATGGACAAGAATGATGATCTCCCGAGCGGAAAAAGTGAACGTGGCTAGCAATAGTCCAGAGGTGACAAATGTACAACAATATGACAGAGATAGAGAAGAAGAATATTACTGGGTGAAAGCGATCAAAAAAGCGAGAAAGAGAACAGCACCTCCAAATGATCAGGGAAGAAAGGCTTTCCTTGAAATTTTTACTTTTCGTCAGTTAGTATAGTCTCAGTGGTACACTGGGAAGTAACTTCTCTGTGGTTCAAGGGGATGCAACTTTTTATTGTGATATCAAGTAATGTTAGGAAGCCTAAACAGAAAGAAGTAGGAGATAACGAAGTACCAGCTCACAATCATTTAACACTTAAAGGGACAAGAAGCTGCAATGGCGAATTAACGATTAGATTGAGAAAATGGCTTCTTAGAAGATCAAGAAACTCCTTCGAGATTTCCGCTATTTTGAGCAACTTTGCGTACGTTTTCCATAGAAAAACATTCAACTCTTATCGAATCTTGCAAACTCGACTTCGCTCTAACACAGCAATGCGAGTACCTATTCTCCACGGTGCCAAAAATGCCTCGAAACGCATGTCGCAGAAATGTGAAATGTGAAATGTTACGCAGCGAATTACACTAGCAATCTAGTAAGCGTCGCTGAATGTCAAACGAGTGCGCGGCGCGATATCAACATTTAAAACAACATACGCTTTTTCTACAGTCTCGTTTTTTCAAAAGAGCTTAATCACCTTGCAGTGCTAAACGTTTAAGAATTTTATCTGTTACAACGATTTGTTGTGATCAGAACTTGGCAGCACGTTGTCCGGTGGACAATCTCTCTGACAACAGCCCTCCTCCTATATCTTGCCCAATAACAAAATTATCTTAAACTTCAAAAGAACAAGGAGTTCCCGTTTCTCATTTGCCGAATGCATTTTGCAGTGGAATCAAGGCTATGACTCTTCTAACAACTTGCTCTGCCTTCTGCGAAGATTTTCGGCGCATTTTACACCCCTAAGATTAAGACATCTACCTATCAGTGATTGCTATGCACCCTACACATACAGGACAAAGGCCGGTGCTAATCAATTCCTACCTTTGTGGAATCCACCATGAATTCTATGACAGATATCGTGGCTGGAGAAGTACAGCCGATGAGCAAACATATGTCCAGTACCAATTCACTGACTGTGTTGGTCGGGAAACCCTACCTACCTAAGAAGAACCTTGAGTCGGGGTGCACGCGACATACGGCGCCTCTTCCGACTGCGCTACCAGCACCCAAAAGACGATCATGGCAAAAATAAACCTGCTATGCTAAGCCCCATGAAGTTCCAAATATGTGGCAATAGTGACACTGGTCAAGAAAGACATGAACTGTAGCAATTACGCAACTAAGAAATATGGAAACAAATCGAAGCCACCACCAATGAAGACTACGGTGGGACCAGAGGATTACAAGAAACAGCACCTAACGAACGACGCGTACAGAAATGAGCGGGCTAAAAAATCGGGCAAAATATGTAGTCCAGCCTGCCTTCCTCTGATCGAAAAAGAGCGCCAAAATTGGGATAAAGGTAAGACGCCGCCAACGACAGCAGAAGCCGTACGCCTCGCTTTCAGTGGAGACGCTTCGCCCGTGACGACTACCCGCCCACCCTGCTTCCCGATAACTCTTGCCAGCGCCAGCGCGTAGGCGCGATCGGCACGTCCCGTCGTCGCTCGACTGTCGTTTCGGTGACGAACTTTTTACATCCCAGCGAAGTGCACAACAAGTTGTGGCGCGGAACTCTCCTCCGACATACGTAGCTGCTAAACTCAGGCCGATTGAAGCTGAGAATGAATCGAGGGAGCTACCTGTAGCAAGGGTACAATTACAAGCCAAGCTTTGGCCAATTCAGGGAATAATCCTCTTTCAATCTCGGACTGGTGACAAGTCAGATGTCCTAGCGGTGCGCGGAACCTGCGCTAGAGAAGACCAAGTTCACACGGTCATTTTGTAACGAGTGAAGGCCCTCGCACAGTTTTGCGCAACGCGGCAGCACTACCTTTAAACATAGGGCAGAGACGAAGAGGATACCGCAAAGACGGCGCATCGGTGGCAAAACTTGCCGCTCATGTGCCATCTCGGCTGCACCGGCGGCCCCGCCACAGCGGCAGCTGCAATGATCCAAGGCATTATTGCCGCCCAGCCGCTAACAAAGTTCTGTTCTGGGTTCTAGTTGATCGTGGTGGGGTCTAGAATGAAACTGATAATGATAATTATCATGAAGCCTCGTTGGCGTTGGAGTGGAACGAGGCTGAGTGCCGCGCTGCGTCGTTCTTTCACTACTACGATGCAGTTTTCCCTCCTATGCGGCAATTTTTCCGCTTACGCGGCAGTTTTTCTGCCTGCCATGTGCTGCGTTGTCGCAAAAGTGTGTGGATGCCTTGAGTGTCGACTACTTTGTTAGGCTCAATGCTAAACAGAATTTATTGTCGGTGACGACGATGCCCCAGCTCTTCGCCCGCCCTTTATGAAGGCGCTGGATGGGCTTGCTTAAAGAAGGCGCAATAGCTATTAAGAATGTGCGGTTGAAGAAGGTTCCTCCAAAGAAGGCCTATGTCCTTATAAAGGGATTTGTTATCTTCTCAAAAACTAGAGGTAATTTCTTAAGCCTTTCCTCCTCCCGTCCTCCTCTATCCATTTCTCGTACCTCACTGGTACAGAGTTGGTCAATTCAGGAGTGCTTCTGAGCGAAACCAAGGGAAGTTATTGGCTTATATCCAGCAGACAATGGGGCTCAAAACACACATGACGGGACGGACGACGAAGTGCTGCTGATCACAAGATAGGGCGACCGGCGGCTGCGGCCACCACGAGAGAAGTGCACCATGAAGCCTGCGAGACCACGGACGGGCAACTAGAAACGAAGTGGATCACGTGATCGGCACCTCGCTTCCGCTACGTAAGTTTTCCGCCTTCACGCCTATCTGCCCTCACGTGAAAAAGTACCCAAAAACCGAAAACCGTGGACCCGGATACCGGAGAAAAAGGAAAAAAGGAATATATCCTAGTTGGAAGAGGCATCGATAGAAAAGCGACAAAAACATAATAATGCGGCCTTTCTCGCTCAGAAAATGCACGAATCCACAAGCTCATCGTAACATTGTATAAGTAAATAAGATGCCTCGAATATCGTAAGGAAAATAGTTCAGAAAACGACCGAAAAATTTAGCGGGCAAAACCGAACGGGACAAACTTTTAGACTGGTTTAATAAAGAACAAGATTCATTTCAAATCTCAGATCATCAGGCGAATTGAGTTTCTTTGGTTAATCCTTTGTAAACCACGAGTTAAACGCTTAGCTAGTCAGCTTCACGCACCTGTTATTCTAACTGAAACCATCTTTTAACTGGAGAGCGCATACTTGTCATTCCTACAGCGGCCAGGGGCAGTTTCGGGCAACAATGAGTTACAAATCCCAGATGGTCGCATTGAATACCTGTGGTAACTGCTGTTGTTGCATGGCCAGTACTTGGTGTGGTATTGGGGCCTGGGACTTCTTCTCCTGTTGCTTCACGATGCCTCCGCCATAGATGGGCGTCGCGCCTACGGCCGCCGCCGTCGCTGGATGTGACACGAGTGCCATGTCGCCTGGAATCGAGTACAGAAATGAAGCGCTGACCACTCAATGCTGCAGCGACGGCTCAAACAACAAACAGCACATTATTCCCATAAATCAGCTTTTTATTTATTGCCACTCCCATGCTGCACCGCACTCGAAGTCTTCACATTACAGGAAAGTCATCGAAGCTCTCCGAGAGATTCAGGGAAAGTGGACGCTAAGCCAAACATCATACCCCCACTCCCAAATAGGAGAGATCCAAATTATGTTAAATTACAGCATCACCCTGCATCACTATAAACCACCGGGGAGGCATTATGAAGGATTATTACTCTGAAGTGAAGGAAGGTGGCGAAACGAAACACTCAATTTTTTCTTTTTTAATCCATTTATTTTATCTCATTCCAATTTATTTAAATGGTATTGTACCAGGGTCCCATAGTAACCTTGTAAGACGCTGGTATGTTTTTAGAGCATGTTTGTGCTTTCAGAATCCAGAATGGCTTGAGTTAGGTCACTTCCTACCTGAGTAGGGCATGCTTCAAACAAAGACAAATCCCATACGCCACCTGGGATTGCACACTCTCGCTTGAAATTTGATGGCCGAAATCATTCTCATTAGATCGAAACCAGATAGAGAAGAGGATCTGCGTCTGCGTTTTCAATCAAGGTTCAGACGCCACCTCTCCAGTCGTATACAGTTTATTTCCATCGACAGAAGCGCTTACAATTGTGTTTGCCGTCAATGACTATGAACTATTTCGGAATTTTGGGTGTTGACCTCAGCCACAGTTCTGTCTGGAACCTATCAGAACGTTGAAAAATAGGATCACCGGTCACAAATTCGTTGGTGGTTTTCCAACTCACCGTTGAACGAAAACGACTCTGGCGTTGGTCATCTAGGCATCGCAAAGGAGGTAGAGATAAAACATACAAGAAAGATACAAGCATAAAGTACACAGTTTGAACGCTTACTTCGAAAAGAGGACAATGAGTCGTTTTCAAACCTTGGCTATGCATAAATTTCTATTCTGCGTGACTTTCAGGGCTCCTGTTGTGCATAGAACACATTCAGTTAAATACAGCATGAAACGAACAATAATTCATTTGACCCGTTTTTGCAGTATGTTATCGGCTAAGTTGTTGGGCCTAAAATAGGGAATAGTTACGCTTAGCTGATTTCATCCATAAACCAGAGTCCGATATTTTTGATAAAGGAAAAAGAGACAAAGGGAAAATGTCACAAAACACAACCAACTACTGCATTGAGAGGCAGTCAAAGCACGGTCAAATTAACGAATAAACCAACTAATGGGACATCATCAAAAGAAGATTTCAAAAACCACGAAAAGGCTAAAAACCGTAACGCGCCGCACTAGGAGGTTTTGAGATAAAAATGAACACAGAAGAAAGTATAACCGTTTAGGGTGATGATGACACATTTATAAAGTAATTTCTAGTTTCCCTTAATGTTGTGTTTGCGGGAATTTACACTGGAAGGATGTGACGCAAAGAGAGCAAGGAATTAAGATGTAAGAGGTGGGAGAGGAGAACTTCAGCGGCACCATGCCCAACTCTTAGGGGCCTTTGTCATCAGTCTGTCCGATAGCACATAATCGATAAAAGTGGGTTGAGGTCAACCCATTACAGGTGAAGTTAATTACCACAGGAGCTGAAGCGTACTGCTAGGGTCACGGACCTTGTCGGGAAAACGAGCAGAGGGCAGAAACAAAGAAAATTTGTTGGAAAATAGGCCTTAATAAACACGATAGCAAAAAATGCAAGCGCAGAGAAGAAAAGGGGATGCAATAAGCAACAAAGCAAAAATCTCCGACTCCGATAATGAAAAAGATAACAATAGTGGTAGTCACTTACCGACTAGGTTGTGGTGAACAATTCCCTGTATGTGATGCTGCAACTGCTGCAGTTGCTGATGGTGGGCTAGCTGTTTGACGAGGTCCGCGGACGAAATCAGAGGGAAAGTGGCTGGAAACGAAGCTGATCGCTAACCACTCGACGCTTTCGTTGCCCCTGCCGGTGCAAGCCGCTTGAGAGCAACTTACCCTGCTGTATGAGCTGCTGTTGCCGAGCCAAGAGTACGTGCGCGGTCGCTAGATCGTACAGCTCACACGTAGCCGACGAGCTACAACCCGACGACGAACTTGATCCTGAAATCAGCGCCATCCTCGATGAAAAATGGTGCATCGAAAACCAACATTCTGCCGTTTTAGGAGAGGAACTCCGCTGAAGGAAATTTCCTCTTCACTGCAAGGCGAGGAGCAGTATCAGGCGGCCGCTCTCTATGAAGACTAGCGAGAAAGTATCGGAATACTGGGTTGGAAGGAAATCCATCTCAGAGCAATTTTCAGGACATGAATGGACAAGCTGAGAAGTAGAACCTTGGAAGGTGTAATTTTCGCTGATTGAAAGAACATGGGAACGAAAGGAAAAGACAGAGCAATCTTAGTCGGAAGGAACCGCCCACAATTAGGACTCCTATATTCCACTTCTTGTCTCGTCACCCCCCGAAAAAACGTGAACGCTCTCGTTCCACGAAGCAATTTCTTAGTTTTCAAGGAGATGAGGGGTAGACGGTGCTGGGGCAGAAGACTGCGTGACCTCGTGAATTGGGATTGCGCCGAAAAAAACTGGCCGGAAAATCGGCCCTGGAACAAAATATTGCGCTACGCACCCTTTGTGCGTACCATGGAAAACAAAATCTAACGTTATTTCCTGTGTAAAACATTAATTGTTATAAACAACCTTTTGAACTGCAAGACCGTGCGAAAACTGAAAAACGAACGACGGGTTATTCGATTATTCGTTCATTCGAAATTTTTTAGAAAAGCATAAGTATAGAAAATATGTCGATGCAGCACTGTACGTAACTCGGCAGCTTCCATCTAGTGTACTCCATAGAGGAGGTAGAGGGAGGCAGGGAATATAACAACAGTATTAAGTTAGAATAGAGCAGTGCTTCTCGCCGACATCGCAGGAGAATCACTAAAAAGAATAACCTTTCCCTCTCTCGCGATGGATGGGCCAGTTTCAATTGCTCAACGATTACCTCAAACTCGGATAATTATACCATTGGACACTAACATTTACAACGGGTCTTACTAGTTAGCAGCTCACTAGGTCAAAACGTTAGTCACCCGAAATCCTTGGACCACATTGTGAAAATTATTAACTTGGTCCGCAGAGGAGCACTTCTGAAGTTTTTTGAACGCTATCAAAAAATACGTGGATTCGCATTGCCTAGAAGGTCTGCACATAAGTGTGCAGCGGCGTTAGAACGTAAAGGATTGCTGCTTGGACGGATATTTGAGAGACGTGATCTGAATATGAAGAAAAGGTGTCCGTAACTGTTATAACGGTAGAATAAAAGGAAAGAAGCCGACAAGCATGTACGGTTGTGCAGAAATTTATTGAGTCTGTTTGCCAATTAGCGCGATAAGCCCTTTCTAAACGCTTAACGCTTTCTCCTCGTCCTCATTTGGCACGTTTCTTCTCATTGAAGGAAGTTAGTACTCCTTTTTATTCCTTCCTTTACACTTATTTTGATGAGTTCTTTGTATCAAAGTGCTGCCGAATACAGTTACTGAGAAAGCAAAAAAAATGCTGAAATAAGTAAAAGCCTAATAATAGTTATTTAATTCAAATCAGTTTCTTTAAGCCTCAATTGGCTGTTATCGGATATCCCGGATACGGGTGGGTGCTGATCGGTCCCACGAGGTGTGGATGTTGCGTTCGATCAAACGGCGCCGGTGGTGCAATAGTTATTTAATGTTAGAAGACAGAGAAATTGTCTAATAATATTTTAGAACGAGAAAAGAATGCCGAGTGGGAAAGAGAAGAATCTTAGTTGCACGGTCAGATAACTTTGCTCAGAGCATAGTAGCAGGTGTCGGCAACTGAGAATGTGAAAGGGTCTGATAAAATGCTTTGTCGTCGCATCTAAGTGTTCTGACGATGAACAGAAGAAGATAATACGAGATAAACATGAAAAGATTGGTGTCTCTCATCTTGTACACTCGAACCAGAGTGTGTACAAATAGGAAACATTGTAAAAGCTACTATGCGGAAAGTAGACGACAGCCGGGCATAGGAGATCTTTCGTTTGGGAACAACTACTCCTTCTGTTGAGAAAACACAGACACACTCGCTCAGAAACAACCAGCTCTAACCAGGCAAACCGAAACGCGGCCATATCCACATCCCAACAAAACACACAAGCTGGGTATTGGGCAAAGCTGGCTAGGTGGTTGCAGAGGAAAACGTACGCAAAGAATGCCGATGTCGTTTTCGAAAGCGTGGCGGTATCAGGCAAAGCGTCATACAGTTCCGTAGGTATCGATCAAGTAACATATAATAGAACTCGATTTCAGTAAACAGACAAACTACCTAGAACATGATAAAAGCAAAGAGTAGATAGCAATTATAATGGAATAAGAGAACAAATAAAACTTAGGATGAGAATAACAGCCTGGACCAGAATACGGGAATACGGAAAGATTATTTATTTACCCAAAAAGTAGACGAACGCGTTTATTAACTATCTGAGCTAAAAGAACGGCATAAATTTAGTGCTCTCTTCGGCCTAATTAGGAATGTGTAATTGGCAATTGGCAAATGACTACAGAGCGTTCACTCTATTCTATTTCTATTCTATTTCTACAGACCTTCGTCGAATGACCATACTTGCCGTGAAGTAGCAGAATGAAGTCCTTCACAATCCCGAAGGTTAGACATTCTGACTTGATTCGCGATCTAGCAATCGATGGCCGAATATTGAGCTTTTCTCTTACACACCTTGCCAGCATGCCGTCACGAAGTCTACTGAATTGATATGTAGCTTCCTAGCTATTGTGAACTTTTGCATAACATGATAAAATCTGCGAATTACAAGCGAAAGCAACGGATTCACTATGTTTTCATTCTACAGGTTTTCTACAGGCTTCAAATAGTGTTCGAACCTCTAGAAGGTGTCTCTCGGACTGAAAGTTATGGAGTGTTCAAGGCCGGATTCAAAAGGCTAACTGTCGTAGATATTATCTCTTCAAGGTTTTAAAAGGAAAAAACCTGAAACGCTTTTACTTGCTTATAAAACATATGTACGACCCATAGTTTAGTTTGCTACAACGGCTTTCAACCCTTCAAGAAAAAAGACATTGATGTGTTAGAGAACGCTCAAAGTAATTATACGCGAAAACTCACAATGGCGCAGATTATTCGTTAACCTTAAATGGCAGAAGTAGCCCATGCTGAACGTCCCCCCCCCGTTGCAAGAGCCACGATCAGGTCTTCACTTTCGACATATAGAAGGCTGCGGAGCTCAACTCTCTGCTAGCGGAAACTAAAAATCTCATGCCTTTATCCATGCATATGCTTTCAAGAAATTGCAGTTCACACAATTCTGTTCATATCTGTTTCCAGAGTTACGAATGCCTCTTATCCACATTTGCATGCTATTTTGTGACTTTTCTTTTAGTAGAACTTGTTCCTTTTCTCATTTGTTTTAAGCGTGAGTATCATTCCCACGCTATGAATAAATAAATAAATAAATATGCATGCCGTACGTCGTTTGATGATGGTGCACTGGTTCAGCCGATAATGCGTACATTTGCACGTTGCTGTATTTCAGAGTTTTTGTGTTGTCTTGTTTCTAAACGGGCTTACGCTATACTCCCGCCTTAGCCTTAAATAAATAAATAAATAACATTGAATACTCGTGGTGTGGTGCAACTAGATGAACAGTAGAAGAGGAGTTCATCCGCTGGTCAGGTTCATCCTGAAAACTGACGAAGGAGCTATAGTGAGAGAATGGCAGTAAGAGAACAACAATTGGGAAGTGGCAGTGAAGGAGCAAGTACGGGAGGCGGCAGGACGGAGCGCAGTGGGGGCGCGGGGACCCGATGGATCGGCGTGGACCGGCTGCTGGCTGCTCGGGTGGTCAGCGGCCGGTGGGGGGAATCAGCTGGACGGCGCCCGGCGGTGGCGGAGACGACGATGCCGGTGGCCCGAGCATTGATCGGTCAAGCCACGTACGGAAGTGCAGGGAGGCCAGATGGCCGTCGCCGAGCGGAGCGGGAGTTCCTCGACGGCCGCCACACGCACCGCGCGGAATTCGGAGGCGGCAGAGATCGAAGCGGACAAACGCATTCGACATCACACACTCGCACACTCACATACACACACACACACATGGATGCACGCACAGAGGGCCAGGCGGCTAGCCAGAACCGGTTCGACCCCGCGGCCGCCCGGCCGTTTTCCCAGCCCCAGCAGTCATCCGCAACCGTGCTGGATGTCTATGCAAATGACGATGCGAACGCGCACGCGCTCCTGCTCGAGGGCACCGGCGGAGGAGAGCCGAAGAGGAGTCAGTCACTCTCGGCCAGGTAGGCCGCGCCGGCGGGCGCGATACGCAGCTTCTCGCCATCACACCTCTTCAACGCCACTATACGAACTAACAAGCACGTCGTCGTAGCATTTCCGAGCAGACACACACACTAGATATGGTAAATAGTAAACAAAAACACCGCGAGCAGCAGCACCAGCACGCGGCTCGTCGGTTCAGGTTAAAAACAGCGGCGCTCGCGGAGACTAGGCGACGCGCTCATTGTCGACCAGCTCGGTATTAGTCGGTTAGAAATTGACGTCTAGAACAGGAAACTACTACACCCTGTTAAGCGGAAGTGGCGTCGGCTCACGGTTACTGCCTAATCTTCTTCCATACAGGCCGTGCTCGCAATCCACTTCTTCATATTACTGGAGAATCAGCTTTCAATTTGTTGTTCACCTACTGTTTTTACGCCCCTTCGTTCACCATCATCCTTCTTAGTTGTTAGTTTTTGTAGTTCTAGGCGCACTTCTGGTGCAGGAATGAATAAATAAATCACATTCGAGAGGTAACCACCGCTATGAGAACACGCCGGCGCTTTCCTCGCCACATTCAGTGAAACACAGTCGGCTAATGAATGAAGCATCCGTGCTAATGCGCAACATAACTATACGCTGAAGCAGCATCATCAGCTCGCATTATTTTGAGTTACTGGACTGCTCTTCTCGAACTGTGGTGACGACACCAACAGATCAATATGAGACCTTTCTTTTTAGATCAATCACATGACAAAAAAGACATCTGCCAAATATATGTACAATTACCACCTAATATACACTAGAAAGCCGTCCAAGGAAGAATAATTTCAAAAAATCGGAGACCTAATAGAAAAATGAAGGAACGAGTGAACGGAATGGCAAAAATGGGCGGTTGTTCACTCAAAAACTGAGATGACAAGGTGGTTCGGCAAAAATTTCTATACTAAACTCAGATAAAGCACTACAAGTGTCGGTAGAAACATTAAAGTCAGCAGAGCAGAATAAATGGTTTCAACGGTTAACCAAGAATGGTGGCAAAAACAAAATGTCGCGAATGTGGGTAGCATAAAGAGACGTGAGCGCACCTGACTAATCACGGTGCATTGAAAAGGCATGACACTCATTATCAGGGGAGGAAGACATGTGCGGTCGGTTACCTAAATGGCTAGCTATGATTAGCCGGAAGCTCCCACCTCCCAATGTTACCCATATTCGCGGCATGGACCAAAAATTCCATCACCAAATTACGACTGGTGGTAACCACATATATAATGCAACTGAGGACTGCTTTATCATAGAAGACCAAGAAAAGCGCAACACGACCCTTTGCAGAATGAAAGGA
Organism: Heligmosomoides polygyrus bakeri; assembly: GCA_947359475.1. Taxonomy (NCBI): domain Eukaryota; kingdom Metazoa; phylum Nematoda; class Chromadorea; order Rhabditida; family Heligmosomidae; genus Heligmosomoides; species Heligmosomoides polygyrus. Next base: position 89,456 of record OX375867.1, read on the forward strand.
AGTGAACGTTACAGGTAGCTAGCTTCGGCACTCCATCGGCGAGTCAAAGGCGTTATATTTTACAAATCCGATATGAAGGCTATTTTCATGAGGGCACAGTCTCAACATACCCCGAACCTCAAGGGCCGAACAGACCACTAGTCCTCGAACCGAGAAGAGGAGAACAGGAAAGTTCCCAACAGCTGCACTTACGCTGTCTATTGAATTCGATGTCTCCGCTGCTTCCACAACACAAAAAGCGCAGGAGCTGCTGTGTGCGAGTGCGAATGAACTCGTCGTTCACAGCTTTCGTTGATCGAGGGCAACTCGAGTTCTCGGGACATTTCCCTTTGTTGGAGAATGCGGCGACGTTGGCAGATCTCATATAACTGCATGAGATCTGTTACAAATGCCATGGAACAGGAGCTTTTCTCTCCCATTTCGAGTACGTTTCTTTACTTCAAGACGATACCCACTGTGAAAACGTCACCAGTGGCCCTTCTAAGACGAAGGATCGTGGGAGAGAGGAAAATGCAAGAAGAACGGCACTAGTTAGACGATAGCGAAGCGATGACCTTAGTCTGCGTTCTCGTCGTCTCTAGGAGTAATAACAACAACAATAACAAGAGCACGGAAAAGAAAGTGAGAACTGGATAAAACACGAAGAGGTCCGGACGTCCGTAACGTCACAAACGGACACAATGAAGATGGTTCTTAAGAAACTAGTGAATTATCCTTTGCCCTGAAAGGGTATGCGAGAGCACGCATGAGTCAAGCGGCGCACAAATGGGAAAGTGGGCACACTAGTTCTCGAAATCTGACGACAATAGAGCTAGTAAAGTGCTGTTTGGGTTGCCGACGTGAGCTTCTCTCAAGGAAATGTATATGGTGTACTAGACGACTGCACCAGGGATTAAACACCATAATAGCAACGATGCAGTGTGTCGTTAAAATACTCTTAAGACATTTCACCAAGACTGCTGTTACAAGAGATCGAAACAGAAGAGCACACAGCCATGACAACTTTTATCAGCTGGACATTCTTATTTTCTCACATATTCAACCATAAAGCCATTTTTCGGTTTTAAGGGAAATTATACGGACAGGTAATGTCCCTATAAGTTCCCTTAAGATGCGCCTTAGGAACACCTAAGAAACTCATGCACAAAGCGAGGTCGCATGACTTCTTTTCCAAAATTGAAATGCGAAATGATCGGAGATGACGAAGGTGAACGCTGAAATGCTACACGACAATGGTAAATTTCAAAAGGGTAAATTACCACTAACCGCAAGGAAAACCCTCCACAAGGCTAGCAAAACAACAAGAACGCTGAAACTGGCCTCAGTTCAATAAAAGTTCTCCGAATGTTCCCAAAAGGAACTGAGCCAAGCGATTCCTTATAGGAATGGAGGAGAGCCTGGACAAGTGCGTTTGGTCACACGTTCGGCCAGCGCTCACTACGACTATATTTGCTCACGCCTCTATTCTATTTCAGGCCGAGTCGCTCGAGTGCCCCGGGGACGAGAATAGCCTCTCTCGGACAGCACGAATTTAGCGCCGCCGAACGCGTCGTGTCTGCTGAAGGGTCGAACGCGTGCCATATTTAGCCGTCGGAGGTCGAGAATGCACGAAGAAAGAAGTGACTAAGCACAGTGTCAACCTGCTCGGGACATCCTCGACAATCCCCTGGACCTTCACTATGTTGGCGAAAGACCAGAAGTCACATCGGCGTCATGCCTTTTAATAGTCAGTGAGCCATGAGGAGCACTACATGCTCGACAGCGTCAAACTCTGGCACTTCAGATCCGGTTCTCCTTATTAAAGCTTAAAAACTTCTTCGGATTCGGGAAAATTAATCAGTCCATGGCGCAATGACGCAATGGACGAGGCCGAAAATGCAACGTGTAACAGGATTTGTTGTTCCAACGGCCTATCGCGAGGACAATCCGCTGCCTCACAATCGCTGTCAGCAAGCATCACCAACTCACAAAGTGCCGCTAGCGAGCTGCCGTCTAATGCAGCGGTTACTTCATCCAGGAAACCTTAACTGAATTCCTCTGAAGACAACAAAGTTTACCCTTTCAGTGAACCGCGAAAAAAGGTGGTGGATCTATGAGAACATTCACTGCACACTCTAGATCTAGCTGTAGCCATCCGAACTTCGCATGTTCCCTCTTCAAACGTGGGAAATAAACAGGAGGCTATGGCGTACCTCCAGGCATTATATGGCTTATATCTGTCACTCTACATACGTTCTTCTTCCCCTATACATCTCCGAATTGTCTGAGAATCCTCTACCTACGAGATATCAACAGGCTAATGTGTGTCAGTGCAGTCGTAGAAGATGCTGACAAGGTTCTTGGTTCATGTCCAGCCCATGCTAATCAAGCCTTCAATCTCTTCGGTGTCGGTGAATTGCTACCAGACTTGTCTAGGAATGATAACATATGCGCATTGAAATTGTCTCCAAATATCCCATAGAAGTAGAATGCGAGGGGCATCCCACAAGGAGTTGGACTGTTGTCATCCTCTACCCTTTATCTGCCGCCTCTTCATCCTTGCGGCTTTTAAGTCTAGTAGCTAACAGGGGTTAGCACTGGCGAAACAGGCTAAACACTGGCCCATACAACGGTGCATGAGTCAGTCAAGTCAGACAGGTGCATGAGCCATCTAACAGGGAACATCGTGAAGATCACAGTTCGTGGTTGTGGCTGCTGTTCAGCACCCGACGTATTCCTGATGCGACTTAATGTTGAGAGAACACGTGGAGCGGCAGCTAGGACCTGAAAATGCAGGCCGTGTCTCACGAGCTAGAGCTCAGGGGCGCAGCAAAAGTTAAAGAAGTACTTGCTAGGGGACACAGCTGTGAAGTATTCTCTTATTCATGTGAACAAGGAATCAGAGACCTCTTCGTGCTTCGCGAGCACTGCAAAGCTACAACTCCCCAGACACTTTTTCTAACGAACGACGCTTCTTAGAACGTCATCTTCGTAATGAGTTTCAGACAGTCGACGACGATCGAACAGTTCTGGAAATTGAAAGTGCGGAGTCGACCTGAGAACTGCGAAGTCCTGCTAGATACCTCTGAGATTTGGAGTACACCTTGATGGATCAGCCGCGATCTAAAAAAAAAACAAGGAAATGTGTGCGTTACTATTAAGCACGTCCGGAGCGAACGCGACAAAGCTGGGAGAAGACGAGGTGCTGATGGTGGTGGTGGATGCCTGGCGGTGGCTGCGGCGCACGGAGGCCAACAAGAATGAAGCCGAACTGGCTTCGCAAACTGGTCGCTTGCGGCCACCGTCGTCGTCGACACTACCTCTGCCGTCAGCGATGTTGTGCTGAAGACATGACGACGACAACGACGACGACGAGGTCTTTCGCTAAGTAAGAGACGTCGTCCACGTTGCGATCAAACAGCGACCCATTCTCGCTATTCCGCATTATGACATCCCACGGCCTTAGAATGCAGCTTTAGAGCTCTTCTGGAAAGCGCCGTAGATATAAGTACCGGAGCTCGGCTAGCATGTCTTTCGACAGCGACGCGACCACGTACGGTTAGAAGAAGAGCTTTGCCAGAGCTGATAATAGAGCAAAAAATCACCTTCTCATATGACAGCGGAAGGCGGAAGGCCAATTTGCACAACACCGTTTTCCTCTGGAAGGCAAACGAGAAGCAGCATGAAAAAATCAAGAAGACGAAAGAAGGAGCGAAACGCGCAGCAGCGGAAGAATAAGACGGCTTATAGGTGTGCTGCGACTCGGCTAGACTCTAAGTCGTCACACCTACTTTGACGTCGTCGCACCAAGCACACGACACAGGGCAGAATCGATCACACGTCGCAACCCCAGCCAGTGACGCCCGGCTGCAACGGTGTGCTCGACGCGTACTTTGTCCGGCGCTGAAGACCATGCGCACTTTCGAGCACAAGCGCTATCACACCACCCTGAAGCAATGAGAGCTGCCTGACGAGCTGGCATGGAAGCTCAGAAGGCGATGCCCCACAGAAAACGCATGTATAGGCGAAATACGCATCGAAATTGTCTCCAAAACATCCCATTGAAGTAGAATGCGAGGTGCATCCCACAGGCGATGCCCCACAGATAACACACAGGAAAGGCATCTGCGCTTTTTGAGCTTCTCTTTTTTAGAATTTGGCAACTGATACAAAGTGCTTTAAAAGAGGATTAGGGTGGCCTCCATGCGTCAAAACTAGCAAGAACGTTTCCAACGTTCAAATCTACGAGATTCGCAGACGCATTTTAAATCACTCAGCCGTAGTTAACAAATCCTTGCTGAACCAAGAGGGTGGCCAAAGCTGAACTCTTTGGTGAAACGCACAAATGAGGACAACAAGTTTAGCGGCCATTTAGAAGGTTTATCTTTCTTCTGAAAGCGTAGGTCATGTCGGGGCAAATCACAACTGGACGTAAAACAGAGCAGCAAACAACCCAACACCACTACAATGTAGTATGGAAAATATCGAAATTAAGCTACAAATGAGGAACGCCTGCACGCCCTCTCTGAATGAAGCGCTCACTCGATGCCGCCTGATTCCTTGACGAGTTCCAACCTCCAAATGCTATGCACTTTTGCGACATACACCCTGACTTTTTATGAGTGCAGGCGGTTTAATTTACCTTAATAATGAATACTGTGATGGTGCGAAGAAAACTGAAACATATATCCTACTTCTGTCGGTAGAGGAAAAGGTGGACAACGAGGGTAGAAACAACTTCGGATTTCGTTTTATCGCAGTGAAACCTTGAGCAGTCAGCACCAAGCATCCTAGAAATTTGCTGCGAAAGCAAAAAAGAGTAAATGTACTGTTATGAATTGAGCTTATTCTGAAATATTCCATTGCGAAAACGTCTGTGTGCAGAAATAGACTAGAAGACATATAAATATAGATAGACTGCGTTGAATGCTAAGCTACGTGACCAAGATGGCGATGGTGAACAAAAGGGAATGAAGAGCAAGTCCTCTTGGCCACCAAGACTTTATCTACAAGGTCAATCTCAATGAGAAAACGCAGTTGGTCGCCTGAACTGAGCGAGTGGTTCAGCGGACACACGAGTCGAAGCGGGTTATGTCCAGCGGAGCTCACTCTTCACATCCCCGGCTTCTCTCAGCAGCCACTGCATCACTGCCATCATTGTTGCTGTGGGTAGAGCGGTGCGCTCCATTGTGCGAAACGCCAGCACCTGGAGGCGCTGAGATGGAACGGTGAACTCCCTCACGATCACCTCATTCGACTGGCATTCGTAACGAGTGGAACGAAGGAATGAATGAACAACGGCCCGATGCTATCGCTGCGAGGCGGCTGGAGAAGCGGCTGGGCACCGTTGGAAGCCTGGGTGGCGGCCTCGGCCAACACGAAGCTATTGAAGACGACGCCACGGGACAACGGAGAAAACGCCGATGGATGGCGAATTCGAAGCGCCTACAGCATTCGCAAACAAACGGATCAGCAAGCGCCAACCGTTTCGGAACAGTCGCGAAAGTACAGTGCCTGTTGGAAGAGACCGGTTACACGACCTCCCACAAGTGGAGCTTTCGCCTGGAGGGATGAACCATCGAAAGGAAGCCAGTACATCTCCATAAAGGCGTTTTGGTTTCTTATTTAAAAAAAGGGTGACAAACCACGTCTACCAAAAGGGTAATAAAGTGGACGCGCGAGAAACCAAAACCCTTCCGAAGGAGAGCTCCAACTTTGCTAGCTTGTTTTGTCACCCAGTTTAGTTGATAAAAGTATTTTAGACTTTCTATTTTACAGCCGAAGTTCTCAAAGAGTAGCGAACATTTTAGTATGCAATAGTTTTCAAGAATGTGGCCCATTATTACGTTATCTCGTTCGCTCGCCACTTCGGCGGGTTTGCCATTCGTTTTTTGAGGAAGAAGTCGAACTTCGAGTAGAAGGGGAGACAAAACATGCGCTTAGAACAACGATGACATGCACATGATGAAACATAAACGGAACACTAACGAAAAGTTGGAGGCAGGAGGGATAACGGAGCAGACCCCCAGAGGGCGAGCTAGTCTGGTCTGGCGGTTTGTTCCTCCTCACAGACGTGAGATAGGCATCACTTGCGATCGCACGGCTCGGTTGGAAAAATCTGGTGAACACAAGGAGTGCACTGTGCTACACTCTACAGTGATTCGAGACATAAAGGATAAAGGATAAAGGACGGCGTTACTCAATCCCTTCTGGGATGCGCCAGCGCATTCTACTTCTACGGGATGTCGTGGAGGCGACATGAATGCGTATTTGGCCATACAATGACTTGCGGTGGCCAGCCGATGAACAAGTCAGCGCTTTATCCTTCCCAGACAAGTCTGGTACCAATTCACCGACCCCGGAGGGATGGAGGGCTTGGTTGGCCTGGGCGGGAAATCCGAACCAGGAACCTGGTATCGGGTGCACGCGACAGTCGCGCCTCCTCCGACTGCGCTACACGCGCCCATTCGAGACATAAACGGGCTAAACCATATGATGTAGGACTCTGGCGAGATGAAATACATTTTTCAAGACATCGAGGAACTATCTGGCAGCACTTTCCGGGAGCAGTTCACAGCGCCATCTTTAGGCCCTCTTCTAGGCTAACCGCAATAGCACGACTCAGTGCTCTCCCTCGCTATTGTGAGAAACAGCCAGGAAGAAGAGCACATTCAGGGACTCCGGAGCTGTTCGCCACCGGGGCAGGTGCGTAACCTCCACCTACTCGATGCGCCATGAGTTCATCGCGGAGGGTACCGATTTGAGCTTCACAAGTGAAGGCGCCTTTCGTCTCGCAGTAAAATTTGCAGGGCCGGGACGTGATCGGCTTCTTACGGTTGTGCTTGTTAGATATAGAAGTGACGTAACTGCGTGTGGCGAAAGCCGAGGGTGAAAGCGAATGCACGGAAACCAGTCCCTCGGAGCCGGATCTGGCATCGCGTCGCGCGACGTCGCGCCTTCGAGTCGTCGAATTCGCGACGACGTCGCTGTAGAGGTGGAACCAGTCACGGGCCTAGCATCACGAAAATGGAACGTGGCTGTCTGCGACGCGACAGGGACACGACACAGCCTTAGATCTGCTCCTGACGAAAAATCCCTTAATGTCGCAAACGATCCGAATCCTACCACGAGAAAACGAGGAAAATCCCAGGAGGCCTATGGACGAACCTACGAAGGAAATTCGGAACGCCGAGAACGACACTTCTTTCCTTAAACTTCGGGAAGATCTTGAGAAGGACGCTAATAACGAAACGAGTGAACAAAATGACGGCTAATACGAGGTTCGTTATCTAGCTGAGTATTCTTCAGATAAAGGGGAAAACTCTCCAAAAAACCCTGCTGTCTCACTTGTGAAAATAAAAAATTAGCGCAAAGCAAATTAGACGATTTTAAAGCCGCCACTGCTTTTGGATATAGAATGAAAAGTCGGATATAACCAGAAAAATGTTGAATTAAGAATTTGAATGATAGTACAAAAAGACTGTAGACTTTTCTCGATTGACCACCGAAAATCGAGAAAACTCAAAATAGGGGCTATGTTTAGGGTTAGGTCGCAAAAGTGAAAATGAAAATATATTCCTTGTTAGTGCAAACTCAAACCCTGGGCGCGTGATAGCAAGGCCAGTGTGGGCGCCAGCTGCTGGTTGCGGTTCGACAAAACGTCTATCCCTCTAGGGTACACGAATTAGTAGCAGATTCTTTGGGAAGGATAAAATAGCTGGCCACTGAGAGTCATTAAGAAGCAAAATGTGTGTCCAAACCACCTTGACGATATCTCTTAGAAGTAGAATGCATGGCATATCCCACAAATGGATTGATTACGTCGTCCTTTATCGTTTACATTGTTCTGAAGTGAAAAACCAAAACAAAAGTTATAATGAGGATGCTCATATTTACGTGCCGGATTCACCAGTCTCGAGATAAAGGTAAAGAAGTCGTCGTCCAAAGCAACCGAAAAGGGACAACGAGTAGATGCGAAGAAAAGGTCGAGGGACGTCTTGGTTCCACGGCTTTCTGGATAACGTGAGATGGCACGGATCACACGAGGAAAGGGATACGAATGTGCAGGACTAATCCTTCTACACTTTCTCGTCTTCGATCGTCGCGATCGAAGACGAGAAAAAGGTGAGAATTTGATGTCCATCGCTGCGAAAAACAGCCCTGTGAAACGACAACATTCATTATTAAGGAGATGGCACAGAAGGATTTAATTGTTTAAGAGAGGAGAAATAGAAGGATTAAAAAAAACAAAATGAAATAAAATGAAATCTTATAGAAACTGACTTACACAGCGAGCAAACACCAACACGAAAAGAAATAATTGCTGATAAACTACTAACTGAGTAGACAGCAAGGCTGCAGAAGTTTGCGAAAAAGAAGGGGTAAATAAACGGAGCGAAAAGCTCAACAGCAGCACTCGGTGAATTCATCGGAGACGGGGGACGTAGGCTAGCAGCTGTAGACAAATAGTACAAGCACTGAGACTGAAATGACGGTGAGTTTGGGAGGGCCACATGATATGCGTATGTGTCACGTCGCACGCTGATCGGCCGGCCGGGTCGGTTGACCTCCGGTCGCACCGAGTGGTACGCCCTTGCAACCGGGGCGCCCCTCACATCCCGCAACCGTAGCTACACATCCCCTTCCTCTGAACAATCGCGCAGTTTTCGGGCTCAGCGGATCGAAGGAAGGCACAGCCGAACCAAGCCGGAGTCGCGAGGTTCGGGTATCTATATCGGTTGCATAAAAGTCGGCCTCGAGCAGCTGATAGCTGCTAAAGGAGCCAGTTCCTGCGAGCAGCAGAGACGACGACGGCTGCACAGCGAGCCGAGGGGCGGACGTCCTCAATCTGGAGGCCGGTACGGCGCGCGTCTGATCGGGTGGCGGTATCGGTTGGTGGCTGGGGTGAGGCCACCTAAGGTCGTCGGGTTGAGGTCAGCAGCCAGCCCTCGCGCCGTCTTCATCACGTCGCGCCCGCTACCGCCGCGTGCGTGCGCACCGACCGAGACCGCCCGGTACCACCTTGACCACCTCCCCCGTCGTGTGTCCCCCATCCCGTGCCCCCCCCCCCCCCCCTCCCCGGACGATTGCGAAATCGGCGGATGAGATACGATGTGAGACAACCGCCGTCATCGGCGAACTGTGTCCAGGTGTGCTGAGGCGCTGATGGGTGAAGAAGGGCACCTTGCATCCCGCCACTGGTCGTCGACCTCCACGCCTTATGGGGCTGCTCACTGTTTAACTTTTTGTCTTCGCACCACTGAACCTGTTTGCTGTTTCCAACTCTACCATTCTTCCAATATCATATTTGGAAGTGGAGCCAGTACGGTTTAATTACACAAGTTTGAGAATCTCCTGGTCACCTGTGTTCAAACTCTACCAATATAAGGCACTACAGCTTGACTCCCCTTTAACGTTGAATAGCTCGTTTCTAGCCAACATTTAGGAACAAATTAGCAAAGGAATAGGGAGAGTGTTAACTTAGCGAAAGGTTTTTCGAAGTGCCGTAATCCAGTGGAAGGACGCTATATACTGCTTTGGAGTGAAAAGGACTCCTATAGGGAATGGTCCGTGTGGTTCGAGAAAGTTCAGGATGTGGCCCATTTACCACACCTGAGTCAAAATTGGCTACATCCTCGAGTTGCTCCCGTTGCTAGCCCGTGTTCTCGAGCACAGAACACACTAAGCATTCTATGAACGTGACTGGCCAGGCCAGCTCCTCAATAAGAGCAAGGCGGAGTTAGTAGTCTTTTTTGGCGGTGTACGGAAGACTGGACCTTTCCATTTAGAATAAATAAATTAGTAAATATCCAGAACGCTTTGATTCAAGATTTCTATTTTCTATTCCCGATGAAATTTACAGCATTGGCGAATACGTGCAAGTTATTATGGAAGAGGCACGGAGAAATCGCAGGACCCTATTCATTTTTTAAGTCCTGCTATTTCCAATGAACGGCGCGGGAGCGCAGTCGGTTATGTATGGCTACCATGGGTAGACCTATGGTTCAGGTCTTGCACAAGCTAACTAGATCTTCTATACCTCTACGGATGGTGATTAGATACCAGAAAGTGTAGTGATAACCCACTGACCTGCTCATCAGCTGGGTACCGCAGACCACTAAATACAACGAGTACGCATTCCAAGTTGTCTCCACTACATCCCTTCAGAGCAGAATGAATACTTAGATCCGCAAAGCGATTGATTAACGCCGATGTTTCCCCACTATCTTACTATATATTTCATAAAACATCACACCTGCGAAGCCTATGAGACGACAAAAATGGAAAGAAACGATCGTAGGAAAAACTCGGTAGCAACAAAAACAACAACAAAATCCAATGAACTCACGTCACGATTAAGCACAGAAACCAACACAAACAGCTGGAAATGCCAAAAAAGAATTTGGCTCATAAATCAAATGAAAACTGTCTTTTCTGATGAAGATTCTGTCTACGAACGCTAACGAGAGTAAGGTTCTGCAACAGTACGCCAAAAACCTCACCTTTCACGAACCAGCGCTACTGTCTATTCTGTTTTGAATTATCAAAAGCAGTGCGAAAATTAGTTAGCTAATTTATTTGTTGGGTGAGAAAAATAAAAAAGTGGAACAACATCGGCTCAACTAAAAAAAGCGCAACGCGCGGATTAACAAAAGGCATAAATCTACTCATAAGAAGAAAGAACCAATCCACTTAATGGAAGAAACAAGCTTAGCACACACGGTGGAATACTTTTTAGCGACAGGTATAAAGAACCATGAGCCAGAAGTCATAGCGAATGGCGTTGTTGTCACTGTAGTACTCTTGCTAGGTAATTTAAACATCATCTGGCCTTGCATCCGCTGAATTGCAGAGACCAATTCTTCATTCTAGCCGAGCAGGAACAGTGCAACAGTTTCAGATCTGTAGTTGAGGCATCGGGTGGTAGGTTGTTCTCGATACAAAAGTCTAGACCCTAACTTTTCGGTGCACGTACGACAGGTGACCCTACTTTAACTGCGCCATCACTCACGCAACTAAATAGGATTTTCAAACCAAATTAGTGTTGTCAAGGTGCTTCAAGAAAATTAAAGTTAAAATGTAGCTTCCACTACTACCACGATACGATACACAAAACACTTGCATATTGCTTCAGCAGTTTGCAGTGTTTTCCGTGGCGACAGTGCTAAATATGACCAGTAAATCCGAGCCGAACAAGCACAGAGATCGCAGGTTATTAGGAGAATCAGTGATTGCTTCGTGTGCTAAAACGAAGGTCTGCACGTCGTCATCAATGCGTAGCTAGAACGAGTGCCTATGGGGGTGGCTGAGCAGGAAAAAGAGGCACACACGACGCACTCGACGTGCAGAAAAGCACCGAAGAGAGCTGCCGTTGCAGAGTCGCTGCAGCGAAAAAAGTCAAAGTCGACTTTGTCGAATGAAAACCGGGCGAAAGCCAACTGGATAGGGTGCAGCAAGAAGTAGATGTATCGCTTGATGGAGAAGCCGTGTAGTCGACAGTCAATATTTAAGGGAAAGAATGCTAACACAAGCAAAACCAGTGCCGTGACACAGGAAGTAGGGTGGACCACGCATTCTACTACTTCTACGAGATATCGCGGAGGTATAATGGGGGGTATGCAGAGTGGTCCATATGAAGTATAATGGGCTACAGAGAACCGTAAATCTTTTACGCAACTCTTGGAGGACGTAGTGATTTCTTGGCTCAAGGAAAATGCTCAGGGCATCGATTTGACTATCCAACGTGATCGGGTATTAGCCAACTCGCCCGATCTCAATACTTACCATTAGAGTTTGCTGTCTACTCGACCTTGAAGCAGAATACCTACTTCTTCAAACGGATACAACCGGATTCGATGAGAAGAATTCCGGTTAAAAAGCATGGGACGCCGGAAATGGTGGCGCGTGCATGCTCAAGCATTTTCGGGAGATGTCGGACACTAGTACTGGAGCTGTTTAGGTCATTTTGAATGTGATGTGTGAGATCGTAGATAGAACTTTTTTGGGATTCCTGTAAAGGTGTGGGCAGTTTTTGTGTCACACATCATGCGACACATCCGTACAATGCAGGGTGGTCCACATAAAGTATGACACACTTGCTGTGGTCAACCGGTGGACACTAAGTATTTCATCCTTCCTAGACAGAAGTAGTAACATCTCACCAAACCCGAAGGAATGGAAGGCGTTGTTCGCAGGACCAAGAACCTGGAGTCGTAGCGCATGCTAACGTAATATCCTTGGCCCTGGATATTAGCTAGGATTTTGACCAGAACATTCGAAAAACGGAATTCGAAACTGCGGTCGTTCACATTATGGACTCGAAGTTGTTGCGGTTCTGGACCAAGGATCACGAAGAGCTGCCGGATCGTTAGGAGCACGTTCTAGACTGTGGTGAATGAGACGCTGTTTACTTATTCATTTATTTTATTTTGTTAACTAGAAGCTGCACGCACAAACCCGAACAATTTGATAAGCTATTAAGAAACTTCTTGGAGATATTGGTCCATGGGTCTTTTGTATTGGCTCAGTGAATTTGGCATAACGAACTTTGAGAACCTTAAGAACTCAAAGCCAGCCCGATGTGCAAAAAATGCCGACTTTATCTTAGTTTTAGCTCTTGTCATTTATGTCTTACTTTGACCACCCCTAGGGTTCTTTTAGCAGGTGATGGAGAGTAGAGCGATTTTTTTAAACCAGAGACGTAAGTCTATTGAGGACGGGTATTTCTCGCCGGCCACTTTCCAGTGCTTCCGTATAAGCAGACTGAACGGCCAGATGAGGAATGGGAGCGAACGGGAGCAGAGGGGGTTTCGACTGAAGGGCGCACGCGGCGGCCAGGATCCGGCGGTGGCCCGTCGGACCAGCCTTGCCCGCCGCGCCTTCCGCGCGACGGCGGCGACAGTCTATCAGCGTGGTACCGGCTGAGACGACCTTCCTACCAGTACGCGCCTGGTGGCAGGCACGACGACCACACGACGTTTCTCTTCAAAAAGAACTTCCGCGCTGTCGCTGCCGCCGCTGCCGCTGCGCATAGTGATGGCGACCGCACACCTTAGCATCTGGCTGTGCGATGTGGCCAGTCGATGAATGGCTTTGAACATAAATCGGAATGCGGAATCGGAAAGCCAAGTCATTACAGATGTGATACGGAGAACTCGTTGAACTTTATTCGTCATTTTAGCTCATCTTATTTCCACGACGCGCGGTAGGTTCCAGATGGAAGGGGCCGGCTCTCGTATGCACAAAGTCGTTGGTTCGGATTCCTCGCTCAGCCAAGCCTCCCATCCCGACTTGGTCGGCGAATTTGAACCCGACTTAAGGAAACAATAATGGGTTGTTCTTGGGCTGCCACCACAAGTCATTGTATTGGCCAGTTACGCATTCAAATTGCCTCCACGACGTCCCGTAGAAGTAGAAGTGCGTGGCTTATCCGGCATAGGGAATGAGTAACGCCGGCCTTTATCCTTTATGCTTTTTTTACGAAGGGCGCGAGCTCTGCACGTGGAGAAGGCTCCACGTATTGGTTGCATCCTGAACTGACCTAAAGTTCGGGTCCTGCCGAAGCGAACTAAGGGCCCGTTTATACTTCGACGCCGAGCGACACGACGCCACGTTTGGTGGCCATATTGATCGAACGACGCGATCGATCAATTTAGCCACTATACAGGGAGCATAAAAAGTATTGACGCGCTAGACGTAGACGTTAGAAGTAACAACACGTTACAAAATTTAACAAATTTATATACAAAATGCCAGCAATGATCTAGCGAACAGGATAGCATCACTTGTACTTTCTATGGGCTTCTCTGCTGCGAATGCAGGGGCGAAGACGCCGAGGAAAGGCATCGACGGTGCGCCGCAAGTGGCCCACGTCGATTTCGTTCTATGACTTTGACCCTCAGTGACTTGATACTTTTGTGCATTCAACTTGTCAAAGTGTTACATACTCTTCAAGGACCTCCAAAGTGCTAATTCTGGAGGAAGGCTCGCTGCAAGGGAGGCGCATCCGGCCAGTATCATGGTTTGTGCATTCATCACAAGCGTCCCTCGTTTTCCTGGATACAGGAGTGAAGGAAAATCAGAAGGACTATCTGTATTGATGTCCTAAAGAAACAACTGGTCCCTTGGCTCGAATCCCACGTCGAGAGTAAGCCGTACGTCTTCCAGCAGGATAAGACTCCTGCGCAGAGTTGAGGATTGTTCAGGACTGGTGCCGCGCCAACTTGAAGGACGTCATGTCGGCAGAAGAATGACCTCTGTATAGACCGGATTTGAATCCGCTGAATTACTCTATATGGGAAGTTTTGGAGAACAATGCTTGCGCTACTTCCCACAAAAGTATGAAATCAGTGAAGGATGATCTGGTCAAAGCATGGAACGAAATCCACGTGGACTACTTGCGGCGCACCGTCGATGCCTCTCTTCGTCACCTTCGCCCCTGAATTCGCAGCAAAGAAGCCCATATAAAATAGAAGTGATGCTATTCTGTCCGCTAGATGATTGTTGACATTTTTTATATAAACTTTTTAAATTTTATGTGTTGTTATTTCTAACGGCTACGTTTAGTGTGTCAATACTTTTTACGCACCCTGTACATGCCATCGCGTCGCTCGGCGTCGGGAGTATAAACGGGGCCTAAAGGAGGCACATTTAAATTGTCATGCTTAGGGCTCGAAAAAATTGCAGGTTCCACTTCTTCACCAACAGAATACTTCTAATGTACCTACGTATTACAAAAAAAGAGCAACTCATTTGTATTAAGCATCCAAGGAAGTAGTGGAGAAAATACTGGAGCCATGACAGCATTCTTATTATCCTATCCCTTTTCGGGCGCGTGTAGCGCAGTCGGAGGAGGCGCGACTGTCGCGTGCACCCGATACCAGGTTCCTGGTTCGGATTTCCCGCCCAGGCCGACCAAGCCTTCCATCCCTCCGGGGTCGGTGAATTGGTACCAGACTTGTCTGGGAAGGATAAAGCGCTGACTTGTTCATCGGCTGGCCACCGCAAGTCATTGTATGGCCAAATACGCATTCATGTCGCCTCCACGACATCCTGTAGAAGTAGAATGCGCTGGCGCATCCCAGAAGGGATTGAATAACGCCGTCCTTTATTCTTTATCCTTATCCCTTTTCAATTCACTTTGCTCCACCTTTTTACCTAGTTGTTTATTTTAGAACAAGAGTGACAGATTCCTCGACAGCAGCTTAAATAATTCCCATAGATAAAGTGTTAGCGAAATCGGTGGTCATGGTTTCGTCACCATTGTTCAAAACTACCCAATAATACGGTGCCCCATTGAGGCCGATTGAGAAAATGTACTCTTCATTTGCAAAAATGTGAAGAGTCCAGCTAGCAGTTCGCAACCTCACCCCGGATGGCCGAATGGACTGCGGGAAGGGGACCCTCGATTATCACATCACTATAATCTAACTTTAATTTCAGCTCTAAACCTTTTGTGTGTCAATTTCTGAGCACGACAAGCCCATTCCAGGCCTCGCTTTTGCTTTATCAGCCTGCACTGAAGTGATGCCATTCCGTGACATTTTTGGACCACCCAGGGGCATTGGGCAAAAACGAAGCAGCTCTGTGATAATCGTCCAATACGCCACAAGACCATACAGGTCTCATTCAGAATCTCCGGACCGAGCTCACTGAACTCCCTCGTCAGTAGTGAATACGCCATCTTGTAAAAGTAGCTGCTTTCAAATTGGCCATCCCAAAAAATTGAATGCTTGGAAGCTACTGTAGACTCCAACGCTACAAATAGTTCTGGAAGGCTATTGCGGGAGCATGGATGCTCGGCCGTCCGCCATCTTCACTCGCTGGTTGAGGTCAACAAAAACTATTGCAAACTGGCACAAGAGCTGGCCGCCGTGCAAACCGAACTGCGACTGAAGTGGTTGGGAGGTGGCTGCTGGTGGACGTTCCATGGTTCGTATTTCACTGCATTGGTGAAAAGGTAAGCTGATTGGTTCCCGAAGAAACCTACGTTAAGTCGGCAGTCGCGTCTTATCCGGTGGCGCTATAACGGGAGGGACCGTAACTCTTATTGTGGGTACTTGAAAAGCGGATGATGACAAAGGAAGCCAACCACAGATGCTTTGGGCGATAGCACCTCAAAACGTAGCTTCGCAGCAAGCAGATGATCCAGAGTGCAGACGAATGGGAGTTCCGCTCCTTAGTGGAGGAGAGGGGCGCGAACACAAGCAGCTAACTAGAGTCAGACGCGGCCAGATAAGCAGACTCAGGACAGGACAAGCCGCGAGCGAGGCGAGACGCGTGCGTAAACAATGCAGTAAACAACGTTCGTGAGACGAATCGGCAACACGAACGCTCCGGCGGTCTGGGACGCGGCGCTGACACATACTAGCACCAAAATGGCGGACGCGGCGGCGCCGTTCGGATGCGTGACGAGGCGCCAGCGGTGCCATGGGGCGCCGACACCTTGTGCTGTGAGTGGCGGGAAAGCCGCCGAGAGAGCTGGACAACTGGCGACTTATGACCCGGCGGCGGCGTTCCGAAAGCATTCGGCCGACCAGAGATCGAGGATGCTTGCAAGGGGATGCCGAGCATCTCAAAGACTCATATAGGAGAACAAGCACTACAGCACAAGCTGTTCTCTTAGCTGCGTTGTCGGTCACTTTGAATTCGAAATGAAAAAGGACTTCTTAGAAGTCATTAATAACAAAATAGAAGTTATTAGGTGGGCCGGAACTTCTGGTGGTTTTGAAAGATCCACTTCAAACGATCATAACTTTCTTCATGGTAAATGAATTCAATCGAAATAAGCACCATCCTGCCAACACACTTTTTACAACGCGTATTGGTTAAATAATTCCACCAGCGAAAAAAACTGGGTGGTCGAGATGCGATAAATTCTAGAAAGGCTGTTTTTGCGTGGTCCTGATATGCGAAGGCGCAAGGTCTGGTGAGTATGGCAGGTAAGGCAGAACTTCAATTCCTAATTCGTCTAATTTTCGCATGGCGATTTGCAAAAAGTGTGGGCAGGCGTTGTCGGGTAGAAGAATGGTACCTCTTCTGTTGACCAGCGCCGAGAGCGAACGAAATTTCTCGAACCCCGGTGCATGGTCCTTTCTCCAGCACTATTCGACCCCGCCCCCCCCCCATGTTCATTTGTCGGACTGCTTCGACGGCGGATTGGCCCAGATTGAAATTGAAACAAAATTTTGTTTTGCTCTTTCGACGTACTCCGATAAGTCTTCGAAGAAACACAACTATTAGGCTTAGGTACAACAAATTATTCCGTGAGGAGCGAATAATTCCGCATTAAATGCTATGCAAGAAGACAAAGTAAGTTGAATATTTATTCAGTAATAAGCGAACGAAAAGCGGTTGTACAAAAACCGCCAGAGCCTTCCGGCCAACCTAATGTGTAGGATGAAGGACGAAGACAGCGTTAATCGTTCCCCTTCCGGGAGGCACCACGAATTCTACCTTTACACGATGACGTGTGTGCAAGCAATATAGAGCGCTAGTTACAATAACGCCGGAAAAGCCCCTATTTACGACACCGCAAAGTAATCGACCGCTTAGTGTTACATCTATGCTCGCACGTCATCTCGAAAAAATTCTTAGAAAGAGAATTATTGCTCATTTGGATCATCACAACATAATCTCCCCTAACCATCATGGCTTTCAGACGAAAAGACACAGATGGCTTGATCTATTTTGATTTTGCAAAAATCCTTGAAAGGGTATGTCATAAGAGACTAAAAGCTAAACTGACTACGGTGGGCATAATCCCCGAATAATTTCTTGGATAGCTGAATTTTTAGGTTGCAGAACCTTACTGTACGCGTTAATTCCAATTATTTAGCACATCAACCGGCTCTTAGTGGCGTTCCACACACAAGGATGTGTCCTATCCCCAATTCTATTCAATATCTATACCAACGAACTCGCTTCGCTAATAACGAGCTCAGGAGTGAAATGCGTAACTTTTGCGGATGAGTTAAAAATTTACCATAGCTCACCACTCCACAATCAAAATTTTCTGCAACGAGCCATAGATGCTGTAGAGTTTCCTACGAGTGCCGCACCCTTTGTCAAAGGAAAAAAACTAGGGTGGTCCACTTCGGAAGAGCAAATCATTTCAAATGAAAAAAATCAGGAGAAGCGTTTCATGTTCCAACTTCAACAGGTCAACAACTGAAGTCCAACGTACTCAGCGTAACATATTACAATTTAACATTAAGAATTCCCCACCAACAAAAAAATGAGCAGCAGAATTATCACTCAAGAGAACGGTACTTCGTGGGCTGGCGCCCGCATCGCACTGACGAGGTTCTTTAGCTCAGGCAGACCCGGTGTTCCCTCACTTTCTTAGTTCTGTGCGAAACCGTTTTGTATGACTGTCCTACGACTGCATACAATCTCGATGCCGCCAGCAGCCCGCTAAGTACCGAAAGAACAAACAAAAATACCATTAAAAGCTCAACAATGGAATTATAACGTTCAGGTGAAATAGCTTAGAGCAAGCCCCTAGGTCAAACTCAAACAGATTGGCACTGGAGCGCGATATAATGGCGATATTTACGGTTGTGCTAGAACGAATTGTTTCCGCTTAAGCCTTGCTGACTTCAACAGCTATCAGGAGCAGTCCTAATTGAGGGGGAGGGGGAAAGGAGTGGGAATGAGGCCTACAGTATTAGTGAAAGCTAAGAAGAAACGTGAAAATTTCTGTTAAATTTCTGAAAACTCCCGTTAAGTCGTTAAGCCAGGTTCCAACGGAAAACGCCGTTAATTCTTTAAAATCGTTGGCCGTTAAATGTGCATCCCTGGATGGAGAGCAGAGCGCATCGAAGGGGAACCACAAGTCGATGTCACCGTAAACTACTGCACGCTCGTACTGAAGCTGTGACGGAGCGGCGAACACGGCTTCCAGTGCGTAAGAATGTGTGAGCGAGTGATTGGAGTCGTGAATTGAAACACGCCGGCTGGAACCGGAGTGCTAGCGCTGTTCGGCCTTTTTTCGGCAGATTTACACTCCGGCACTGCAGCACTGCACTGGCGTCACCGCCGCTCCGGGAATGCGCCGCACACTCACACAGCAGCGGCGTTCGCTCGTGTTCTGTCCGACAAGCATTACAACACGCGTGCACATCGTCAGCACGAGCTTAGGCGAAACTCCCCTGGCTCGACTCCCATTGCCTCAGCTTCTCAGCTTGGATTGCGTCCTAGTTAAGCAATGAGTTTCTCACAGAAAGACTAGTCTGACAGAACTCTATGACGTCTCGCGTTTTCCTGGGTCATCAAATATCATTGTCATTCTCTACCTAAAGCTCTTTCCATGGCGGTTGGCTTCTTAGCCAATACGCACGTCGGTGGCTAGCAAACGCGGAAACTTTGCTCTGTCATGAACATTCTATTTAAGTCGCTCCGATCTCAATGGCTTGACCCTACACGTAGCAGTACTTTGAATTCTTGTATTCTTAATGAATACTGAAAATTCGCATTGAATTACTATTGGTGTACTAATGGTAAGGAATGAAGAACATGCTGCACTCTAATCTAGCGACATTTTAGTGGCTCACCGGTAGAAGATGTGGCTGTAGATGCGAAAAAGGATTTCTAGAAAAGGAAGCGTTGTTTGAAAGGTCATAGCCGCGCTCGTCCGAAGCGTCTGACGAGATTTAGGGCACATATGGAGGCGGCGCATACTATAGAAATCACAGCGTGTAAAAAGTGGGGTTCCCTCTAGGAATTCGGAAAATGCTTCATATTCGTTTTCAAAAACACGGACAATAATAGAAGGATTATAACTGTTGTAAGTATATGTTTTGTGCCTCTTGACGTTCTTAAGGCGGATCTTTAATTCCAGATGACCTTATGTTTCGACGTGTTCGTCTTCTTTAGCCTGAACGTGGTGCATGTGTTAGAGACAAGACATATCCTACAAAGCGCCATCCCGACTCTAGCGATTCCGCTTTCCTTCAAAAAGCACCTCCGAAAGACTCCATTCGAAAAAAGATAAACTCCTTGCACCTTGCACTTGACATGAAAATCGGTACCGTTGTGCTCACCAGCTCTGTGCCTTCAGGATTTGGCAGTGGAGACGGAAATTTCAGCAAGAAAGGCGTTGGAAGCATTCTGGATTTTCGCAGGAAATCCAAGAATGAACGACCGCCGAGAGCGTCCGTCAATTATGAAAGACATTCTGCCGTTCGTGCCTTTTGTTTATACCGCACGGCCTTGCCTAGCAAGCTCTAACAGATAGAGTTGCGAAAGCACTTAAGGCGGACCAAAGGTGAGTTTATCTTTCTTCGAAGGGTATCTTTTGGAGGTGCTTTTTCTAGGAAAACGGAATAGCAAGAGTGGGGATGGGTTTGGTAGGATATTTCGAATCTCTTACACCTGCACCACGTTCAGGCCTCTGAAGGAAACGAACACGTCGAAACATAAGGCCATCTGGAAATAAAAACCTCGAAAGGCACAAAACATATACTAACAACAGTTAGTACAAGTGCCGAGGTTCTATGAACAGAGAAGCTGGAGATTTACAGGAAGATCATAATTCTGCTGCCGCTAAGACCGCCACAAAGAGTGAAAGCTTGAATCAAAGGGGCATTATTGCTATTATGTAACACTTTATATCGAGATTGTGGGCAGAACTGCTTCAAAATTACGCGTTGTAACCGCACCGATTCTAGAGACTTCATTTGTGTCTCAAATCTGCAGCAAACTACTCATGTCAATATTTCCCATTCTTTTTTAATCTCCGTCCACAATGCAGGCTTTATTCTATTTTGTCCTAGAAATTCTGTTTCCTCTCTGTAGAAATTCGCAAATGAAATCATGCGTTGACTAGCTTAATGCAAAACTGAAACAGATGTGACTGCCACATAATCCTTCCCGTCTGCATGCGAAATTTTGTGGAAGCTCAGGATTGTATATAACGCTTACATTTTCTGTTTTTCGCTTAAAGTTCCAACACTTGTTGACGACCTTCTTGACAAGAAACTCATGATCCCTCTGTTTAATTAGTTAGAGCTTTTACAGCGTAACCTGCCACAGAATTTCCATTTCTTTTCGCGATTCTTTGTGTGCTAACATATAATTTTCTCAGGCCAGTCATTATTTGAGTAACGTGGAAAACTGGAATAGTGAAGATCACATTCTCAAGAATTTCAACATCTGTTGCTTTGCGAGAAGATGCTGATGTTCTTGAGAATATGATCTTCACTATTCCAGTTTTCCACGTTACTCAAATAATGACTGGCCTGAGAAAATTATATGTTAGCGCACCAACAGAAGATGAAGGTCCAGCGCATTCATAATTAGAGGACCAACCGAACACACGCCAGCTAATCAGGGTACCCACTGTAGACATCGTCTCCTAATGGCATGCCTATTCGAGCTGAGTGGCCTGATTGGCTGGCGCTTTCCCACCCCCTCCCCCCCCCCCAATGCTGCCCGCATTTGCAACAAGGACCAAGCGTACGATTTGGGGTGGACTATCTATCAATGGAAAGAAGATTTTCCTAGATAAGGGGATCGAACACCAAGCCTAGGACTAAACCACCAGTTTGGGAATTATCTCGAAAAATTCTTTGTAGCGATTACGAGGTTCTATAGCCTGTCTGCATTAATGTGCAAATGACCTTTGTGGTGGAAACTGCTGTGGTATGTTAGGAGCGGGTCAAAGTTTCAATAAGGTGCAGTCTGTCGTTAATCAGTTTTAGACTATAAGAGAAGCACTGAACAATGCTATGGCTAGTTAGCAACGAAATAGTATAACAATAAATGTTTGGCCAATGCAGTTCGGGTCAAAAATGCTCCCCTCCCCATTGCAAACTGCAATTGCATTTTCCCAAATGCAAATTATAAATTCCTTACGACTACCGTTACAGGGTTATGTCCATTCAAACTTTCTATAAGAAAAGAAACACAAGGAAGGTGGTGCAAACATCGAAGGCTTCCCATTCTTGATAACTGTTATCTTGGGTCGCAACATTCAGGAACAGGAATTCTTGGATTCTTACTAACATGAATAATGTACCTCTTCAAAAATCTGCGCAAACTGGACGCTTCGATCTGCACTTTTAGAGAACAGAGTGCTCCAACAGGGTCCAAGTGTCCAAGTGCTTTGGTCACAGGATAGTTGGTAGACACTGCCCCATTCGCTATGAAAGATCAGAGTTCTCGAATAAAAAGAAAAGTAAGACGGTTGTCTGGCTGAACGATTTCCGAAGAAACGACAACGCGAAATACGTCTCCAACTGGATCGATGGCCTAAAAATCGGTGTCAATCGACGCAGTGAAAGTGGGGTAACGATGAAGTGAAGATCCACTCGTTTTGGAAAGAAATATGGGTAGAATCTTCTGAAGCCATTCCTGCTTACGAAAACCACCAGTTTTGTCCTGATTAACTGCTGTTATTTGGTGACAATCAAAATATACGAACGCACATAAAATATAAAAGCATAGCGACCGGTCAGCGATGCGCCATGCATCCCACTGGAACGCATGAGTGTTGGTATCTAAAACGAAAACCAAGGTGAACCTTGCCAATTAAATCACTCCTTCAAGTCAATTAAATCAGCAACTTATTCACAGCAAACTTAGGCATAGATCGACTGCAGCTTTTCAAAGTACCACATTAATCATGCTAAAATGTTTATGGTGGCATAATAGTAAGGGCACTGCATAGGGCGTCAATTGGATGGGACGAAATGTTTCCGGTATGTCACACATTTAAATTCGACTGATCGCAAAAATCGAGTCTACCATCGGCACGAAAACTAACAATTTGCGACGTTTACTAAGACTCTGTATGTTTTATAGACATCCAACTTCCCTATTTATCAAAGAAGCTGTACGCCAAATGCCTATTCAGTCGAGTCGATAGAGCTCTCGGAAAGCAAGAGCATTAAAATTGAGACGGTGGTAACCTCCGGCCTAACCGAACAATAAAGGCCAGTCCCAGACGATCGTGAAGCCCACATCTGTACAATTGGTCACCTTGAGGGATGTCCTCGGTTCCTTCAAACGTCCAAAAGTGTCTTTCACTAGACCTTCTTATTCCGGTTTACGTCGAATTGTATAACCAAGGAGGAACTATCAATTAGAAGCAAGGAGATAATGAAAAAGGGTCGACCGAAATGTTAGTCGGGAGATTTTTAAAGATTTTTAGAAAACCGTGGCAATCCTGAAGGTGGCGGTGTTCATCGAAAAAGGAAGAAGACGAGCGGAAATGATCATGCGAAGGTGTAGGGACGTACCTGCCGAATTGCCGACGAACTCCTCGGCGACGGGCTTTGCTCGCGACGCGGCGGCCGCAGCGAGTGAATGCGACGGCACAGGAATGGCTGCGGAGCGGCTCAACTGCCCACACGGAGACGCTCTGCACGGCGACTGAAAGCGAAGAATCGAGGCTCGGACGGGCACCGGTCGGCAGACTGCCAGATGAGAGCTGACTTCGGCGAAAAACGCGGTAGACGAGGGGAAGACGTCGCAGAGAAAAAGCGTATGATATGCGGATCCTGTTCAGCTGTTCAGCTGTTTTAAAGGGCACGAGCTTCATCACAACATAACAGTAGACTTAGACGGTGTTCCACAATGAGATACACACAAATACAAACACATAAAGGTCTCCTATTAGATGACTAGAGGCTTTCTACGTTACTGCATTGCGCAACGAAACCTTCTTGAACAAATTTCTGTCGTTTTCTAACCATTCTCCTTCCCTGACTCGGGGCCTGAGCAATGGAAGAAACCGGTCTGTCCTAGTTGGGGGGGGGAGGGATATACAACTAAAAATTATGTAACAAATTGACTTGAAACTCACGGAGCAGCTTCTAGACAAAATAGGAAAAAATAAAAATTACATTCGGTTTCGTCGCGATTGTAAACAGACGAAGATATATACCCCTCCCCCCAATCTCAGAGTGATGGATCCAGGTTATAACACGCCAGGCGGCTCAGCTGTGTTTGAATGCGCTCTGCCCGTCAAGACGTCTTTACAACTGCGGCGATTTGTTCGCTGTTTATTTGTTTTTTGGGTCCTGGGTTGTCCTCTTGAAGCCGCTCCGTGAGTCTCAACTCAATTGGTTACATTATTATGAGTTATTTTGGTTGTAACGACTTACAGCTAGTTAGGCCAACCATAACATTTAAGAGACCAAAATGCAGAAAAAACTGTCCGGCTCTAGTGCTCTACGAAGGTGTCAATAACTGCGACTTCGACGACAATACAGAAGATAAACAATCTCAGTTGGTTAGAGGTGCTGTAGCTGGGATTGCTGACGCGAGCGGAAGGTCTGCGGTGGACATATGTCGCCACTCCGCAGCCGCCGCGTGCTTCATAGCTCGTCACACCGCCCAAGAGATGAAGAGGAGACAACTATGTACACTTACGAACATCGAAACATTTGCTTCATTTCAGCTTCCAGAACCGGTTCATGTCGCGAGGGAGGGCAGCATTGGGAGATAGGATCGCACCAGCCAACCACAACCAAGCAAAGCACCAACCAAACACACCTCCCAGTGCTGCTCATTGTTGCGACATGGAACCTAGAACTTTACGAGACTTTGTGAACCTGCAAACTCCACGGGAGGCAGTAGCAGGCTCCTTTTCCCTTAATTCCTCGTTTCAGCGAGAAATTAAATGAACGTGAAGACGAGCACGAGCCTCAGGTCTCAAATCTGATTAATAACTAGTCCGTTCTTAAGCGGCATACTGCGACCATACACAGTCCACTTGAAGTGTGTAAGAATACCAAATTTTAAGGAATCAGAAACTACGAAGACAACATGCTTTGAAACAAATAACGCATTAACATCTACCATTTCACATAGCTACTGCACAGAAGAGATCGATAACCTTAAAGTACACATTGCTTCAAAAGACCAACCTTCTCCTCAGATCCCACCAAAAGAGCAAAAATAATTTATTCGAAAGCAACCACCTTTTTATTAGTAGATTCTACAAAGCGAGAAAGTGCATGTGGCCGGCAGGGCTAAGATCAGCGAGCCGTCATTGCCATCAGTTAAAAGATAGGGCTTACTGTTGAATTCTCAGCGTTCTGAAGTAATTCTCCGTCCGCTCATACCCATGACGCAGTAACAGCATTGATAAATTTCACGACGACCTTTAACATGCTCTTAAATCCCTCCAGCAGATGTTTTCTACAGCTATTCAAAGCAGCAGTCCAGCAATACTAACAGTTCACGGACAATTGCTTTGGAACGCTGTGAATTTAACAGTAAGCCCTATCTTTTAACTGATAGTTTACGTCCTTCTGCTTTACCTCTTCCAGTAATTTCTGACTTCATTGAAACCTAAACTTTCAGATCCTTTTACCCAGGGCACTCATTCATAGTTGAAAAATGAAGTGGCCACTCAATTTTAAGGCTAAATTAAGAACATCCAGTCTTATACGATATATTGAGTTAGCAAACCTGTTGCTTAAAAAAGGCCTAACAGACAGTGCTCTCGAGTTTTACATTTCAATATAAGTGGTATTTAAAGTTTTAGTGAAGCAGACATCGCGGCGCATTTGACAGGGGCATGGACAATCTCAATCGACCTGGCTTGAGATCACTTTCGTGTCCTTCAAATATGGCATATCCCCGGTGTCCAAAAAAATGTATACACTGTTGAAAATGATAACTTTGCTCACAGTAAAGGTACTGAAGAAGTTAAGGGCTCACACGAAAGCTTAAGAAAATAGAAAATTTCTGACGTATGAGCGGTATGGAGTGCCCCATGTGCTCGTCTGATATTTAGCATTTTACACTCGATTGATTGCGTTTCGCCCGAATACTTGTTGTGATTTCTTCACAAAGTGGCCGCACCGATTAATTTGTGCTTCTTTTGAGGTTTGAAACTTAAAAACACACCACTTGTTTGAAAAAAGCAGGGTATCCTAAAAAATGCAGGTACTATTTGAAAGGTTCTAACACTGCTGTTAGTGAATCTTTTGAAAAATTTTAAGACTTATATGAAAGTACAGGGTAACATGATTACTGCAGCGTTACATGGGCTGAATGCTTGCTACAATCTTGCTACTGCTTCGCCAGATCAACCTGCACTATGCTTCTTTCAACGTTTTCCTTCGCCCAGTAGCTGCAAATATGCCGGTTAACCTTTCCATTTAGCTTGAATGTTGCTTCATCACTCCACAGAATCCGTTTTCTAAAATGGGGCTCCTGCTCACAATTAAATCGTGCAATCAATAAATTCGCATGTCACGTGTCTTCCACATGATTGCCTGGTTCTAAACGTTAAAAGGAGCACAGCACATGTTAATCTGGCCAAGTACTAACAAGATTGTAACAGGCATTCTGCCCATGCAGTATCAATCGCGTATGAAATGCAAGATTCCAGGCGGGAGCGCGGCGCTGTTTTGACTATTTGTGCGATACAGTAATCTTGTTACCCTGTACTTTCATAGAAGTCCCAAAAATTTTCAAAAGATTCACTAGCAGCAATGTTATACCCTTTCACATAGTACCTTGATTTTTTAAGAAACCTTGCATTTTTCGCAAGCCATAGCGTGTTTTTAAGTTTTAAACTTCATGTGAAGCACAAATCAATCGAAGCGGCCACTTTGTGAAAAAATTATAATATGTATTCAAGCGAAGCACAATCAATCGAGTGTAAAATGAAAAATTTCAGACGAGTGCATGCATGGTGCATTCCATACCATTCCATACCACTCACATGTCTGAACATTTCTATTTTCTTAAGCTTTCATATGAACCCTTAACATCTTCAGTATCTTTACTGTGAGAAAAGTTATCAGCTTTCAAACAGTGTATACATTTTTTGAAACACCCTGTATACACCATTTTCACGTCGAATTGTACCCTTTTTTATCAAATTGGACATTTTTCAAATATAAATTGGATACTCTTCAAAGCTAGCTTTTAGACTTTTGAAATCAAAGTGAACCCTTCGAAGTGACGGAAACTCAATAAGTTCGCCGTATTTTATTGTTAGCGTAACTGTCATGTACATGAACCATCAAAGTGAGGACATGTGTGTTCTATGCAGTTGTTTTTGTTGTATCATTTACAGGTGTGAAAGTCCGTGTAGACATGAAATTTGCTATCAATCGAAAAAAATCTTGGAAGAGGGCATGGCGCAATCTCTTTTGGAACTATAAAAGGTCACCTTCCTCCTCTTTAAAACAAACTTTAAATCATAATTTTTCCTCAAAAAATAAAAAATTGATAAAATTTCAAACAATGTGTTCACTTATTGGGTAAATGAATTTAAAACTCCAAAGGAAATTGTACTAAAATTTTCCTTGAACAAAAAATGTTCTAACCGTTGTGGAGTGTCCAGTTTAATGTAGAAGAAGCTCATTTCGATTTGGAAGAGTTCGCTTTGATGTCAAAACTCTTTGGCCTATCTTAGAAGAGCGTCCAATTGATTTGAAAAGTGTCCAATTCGACGTAAAAATTGTATATAAAGCTTCGATATAGGTGAAGATGTGCCAACGTCATGATCATTCAAACAACTGCTCAACAGTGGTAAAATGTTGTGGAGTGCCCTGTATGGAGAAGTGCAGTGCAGGAATCCAATGTCTAGTTTGGAGTACGATGTTCCATTCGATTCAAACTTCAAAAACAACTTCTAACGCGCAGCGTAAGGCCTATGCCAAACCACGGCTCACCCCGAGCGAAGTCTAATGACATGCTCCCATATCGATCGCGCGAAGCGATGAGTCGATATAGGAGCCAATCATTCGCTTCGCTCGGGGTGAGCGATGGTATGGCATAGGCCTAAGGAGAGTGTTGCAAAAGAACAAAGGTGCATTCGCAGGAGTCGGACATCCGCCAACTCTACGAACTTTCAATGTTTCTAAGCAGAGCAAGTCGTTCCATGGACAGCGCACATCCTACTAGACGCCAAGATACAAACAACGCATCTGCCAAAGGAGAACAAGTCTCCACAGACGACAATACTCGCCATCGCTGCGTTTCTGGAATATCACGAAATTCAGTGGCCACCGAGAGTGTAAAGCGGCTTGAAGGGTCGATCAATAGACAGACTTTGTTCAGTGTTAGCTTGGGAAAATGCTGGACAAACGAAACGGCAGAGAGTTGTTCTGTGTAGCCGACTTTTTGGCGTAGCGCAGAGCGAATCCTCCCCTTTCCAGAAGCTCCACAACCACTGTGAACGACCAATTCAAAAAAGCTTGGAGGCGTCGATTTTTATGATTGACATAGAACACAGACATTTACTGAGCCAAAAGACATTTACTGGCTTTTTAAAGAGGAGCAAAAGCGAGACATATAATTTAGTGAGACAAAACAGTGATAGAAAACCAATTTAGCACACATGATTACATATAAGATTGGCTCTTTAAAGATTTGCAAAAGCACATTATTCCATGGTTTGTATAAAGCATTGTTTCTTCAAGGCAATTTTGCAGTTCGGTTTCAGAAAAAGAAGAAGAGGAAGAAGAAGAAAATATTCAGGCCAAAACGCGAAGCAGTGTACACTGGCTTGAATGAATCGCTTGAAATGCATGATTGTCTTCATTTACAGATCCACTATTCACTAAAAAAAGAAGCTAAGTTACAGTGCGTTTCAAAAGTATGTATCCACTTCAAAATTTGCCCATACTCTTTCCGAAATTCTTTTCGTCTCACACGAGAACCAGACGTTTTTGAAAAAAATTGGTCGAAAATTGGCGTTTCAAAAGTATGTATCCACTTGTGAAAAACAAACTTTTTACTAGATTCAAATGTCGATCGGACTACCATTATTTCTGATAACATCATGCATCGTATTAAGCATGCTGTTGACAAGGTTCTTGCCTTCGCTGTGTGCCATGTAATCAAAATTGCCACCACGTCTTGAACTGTCGGTTATTCACGAGACTGTCCATGCGACACGACGGAAGCCTAAGCTCAGCATTCCACCACTACAGAAGCCGACCACTATCACTAAAGGACCGCCTCCAAAGTTGCGACGACGGGGCTTCTCGTGTAGATCTCTCCAGTAATGTCGGTATCCATGGGGGACATCCAGGTTAAATCTCTTTAATCATTACCAACGGGAAAATTCTAATCTGGATGTCCCCGATGGATACCGACATCACTGGAGAGACCTGCGAGAAGTCCCCGTCGTCGCAACTTTGGAGGCGGTTCATTGCTGACAGTGGCCGGCTTCTGCAGCAGCGGAATGCTGAAGCATAGTCTCCCGTTGTGTTGCACGGTCAGTCTGGAGTGTCAAGGTGTAGTGGAGTCTATCCTTCTGCCTTTCGTGAAAGGCAGAAGACATCAGACACATGTTCTGCAGCAGAGCAGCGCTGCAATCCATGTGTCCTGGTCGACCAAAGATTGGCTCCACCGTCACAGGATTCAAGTAACGGACTGGCCGGCTTGCTCTCCTGGCAGCAACCCAATGGAGAACATGTGGGGGATCGTGGTTCCACGAGTCTACGTGAATAACCGACAGTTCAATGACGTGGTGGTAATTTTGATTACATGGGACACCAACGAAGACAAAATCATCCAGAACCTTGTCAGTAGCATGCTTAATGCGATGCATGATGTTATCAGAAAAAAAGGTAGTCCCATCGACTTCTGAATCTAGTAAAAAGTTTGTTTTTCACAAATGGATACATACTTTTGAAACGCCAATTTTCGACCAATTTTCTTCAAAAAAGTCTGATTCTCATGCGAGACTGAAAAAAAATCTGAAAGCGAGTGGTTATCTATTTTCGACTACAAGGAATCTAGTGGAGCTATTGCGGGACTGGAGAAATAAATGCGAAACGAGATATGGCTAAGTTTTGGAATGGATACATACTTTTGAAACAACTGTAGCTACAGTGAGTATCAGAAAAGTATCATTAGCAACTTTATGAACAAGGATTTGATCTTAAATTACTCGTCTTAGCATTCTCTTTTCTTTTTTTAACTTTTTCTCCTTCCCTCAAGTGTTGCGCTGCTTCTAGATGATACACAGAAGGATCTAGCCCTGAGATAATATACTGTAGGAAGCTCTAGAAGGGACATGGAGTAATGGAATGAGATCAAAATAACACAGTACGTAGACTAACAGAGAAGGCAGTTCTCTGGCAAGTGAAGACTGTTTAGGGAGCGCCAAGAAAGCATATAATGCAACCCTCAGATTCAAATCCGCTAAACAGTAACATAATCCTTCAGCCTTCCCTAACATATTGACGACAGCGCGCCTTTTGGAGCGGGAAACGATCGATTTATAGTGAAAGCATGCGCATAGAGATCATCTAGTGCCTGTTGGGCACTATTGGGCTTTCACGACTACAGAGGTCAGGGAGGATGAAGAACAAAGGATAAAGGACAACGTTGCTCAATTCCCTTTGGGAAGCGCCACGCATTCCAAAGGGGATTGAGCAACGGGATGTCGTGGAGGCCATCTAAATGCGCATTTGGCCATGCAATGACTTGCAGTGGCCAGCCGATGAAAAAGTCAGCGCTTTATCCTTCCCAGACAAGTCTGGTACCAACTCACCGATCCCGGATGGATGCAATGCTTGGTTGCTCTCCACGACAACAGAAAAAAAAGAAAAAACAGAAAAAAGCAGAACAGTGCTATGTTTAATTACTAAAAGCAATAATCGTGTACAAATTGACTCCTAGTCACGCAAGCACATAGTGATAACGATCCGAAGTGTGCAAAAACAATGGCGACACCTGGGTCGAACCGTAAAACAAATTCGGTGCTGCATAGAAGCGAGATCGCTGTCCACTGCGCCACCCGACCACATTCGGTTAGGTGGCAGCAGGGCATGATGAACTTCGCGCTCACGCTTCCACCGCGTTTTTTCGACAAAAGAACTACATTCCGAAAAAATTAACTACAGTTTTGGACTCTCCACACGGGACCCTACATTCTGTAAACCATTCTGTAAACCTGGATTAAGATTTGCCTCAAAAACGACTTGATCAAAAGCTTTTGCGCCATTACAAAATAGCAGCATAAGAGATTTAGTGGTTTAAAGCATAAGTATAAGCATAGGAAGGAAAAGTTTGCGCGCAAATGTCTCCATGCACTCCAGTCACACCATTCTGCTCACGTGATATTTTTATTAATCCAAAATATTCTTCCTCAGCTATGTAGTATATATGTATCTCGTGCAATCCAGCTCCATATCCCTTTTGAATCCTTCACAAGGAGCTGTGACCGGCGGATACGGAGCCGGCTGACCCAGGGTCGTAAACTGGTATCCGGGGGAGATACCGTAGCAGCGCATGTAGACGTGCCACCATCGACTCTCCTGGAGAGCCATCTGATCCACACTCAACTCACTTGTGACCACTTGGTGTGGTCTTCGTCTAATTTGCTCTGATCATTCCCCTTTGTGAATAATCTGATTTCTGATAAATATTGCTCGCAGTCTAATCTTTTGTTATCGCCGTTGAGATCGAATATAAGACAGCCGGATTGGTTGCGGAAATACGCTAGAGAAAGCGTAAAAGAAGTCGGACTAGACCGACTGCTATCTTTTTGATGAAGTCTTTTTAGCCTTTCAAGTAAAAATACTTGTTAGATACCACTTGTATAGTAGGATGCAAATAATCTTAGCTCATTAAATAACCACTACAAGTAGTGTATGTAGTATAAGGCAGTATCGTCCCAAGTGTTCTCCGTAACAACAAAGTATTTTTTGCTGTCGCGTGCTGAAGCTGGTACAACTCTAGAAATGGGGTTCACCCTCGTGTTTTTCTATAAAATCCAGGGAATTTGTCCGAAAACTTTTAAAATGAAAAAACTACGCACGCTTAGATGTTTAGTGCGAATGCAGGAGGTTATCTACACTTACTTTAGCTTGCGTAGACCTGAAAGCAATACATGGTGGACCTCCCTCCATAAACTACAGCCTTTAAGTCTCTTATAGATACAATCTACATGCTATCTGTAAAAACGTTTGGTTAAGTAACACAAAGGCTGCGAATTCTCGTTCGCGCTTGGTAGCGCAGTCGCAGAACGCGTCAGCTGTCGCCCGCACCCGCTCCAAGTTCTTGGTTCGGATTTCCTGCGCAGGACAACCGAAGCTTCTCTCGCTCCAGGATCGGGGATTAGGTACCAGACTTGTCTGGGATGGATTAAACACTGACGTTTCCTCAATAGGCCCTCTGAATAAAGATCCACCTAAAATCTCGTGTTGGCACAAAAAGCTTAACTGACTAATAACTTACAATGCCGAGGTTTGAAGAAGAGAGAGGCTGGAGATTACTGACTTTTCCATTGGCTGCCTATCGCAAGCCGTTGTCGCAAGCCAGAAAATACGCACTTAAACTGCATGCTCGGTATCCTGTGGAAGTAGAAAGCGTAGCTCATCCAAAGAATGAGTTGATTAACGCCACCCTTTTTCCTCTTATCCTCTATTGTCGTCCATATGTTAAACAATAGGTATTGAAAGAATGCATAACAATAGAACTGATTCAGCGATCCCACCACTTTTAGAGGCTGGAAACGTTAGAGTAGCTCTTTGAAAAATTAATTCGAAGTCAATTCACCGGCACGAAAAAAACAAGAGAAATGGCATCATGTCATAAGAAGTGGAGGAGCTGGTGTAATTCACTCAAAGTCTAACAGATAGCATTTTTAAATGCATAGCTCTGAGAAAAGGACTTGTGTTATTAAGCTTCGAGAGCTGAATAACGAAGTTCGAAATGAGCATGAAGAAATATTTCTAACATTCCAAAACAAGGGAGCAGTAGTTACCATTTTTCGAAGAAGACGCCTATTTCAGCAACTCTCCAGCGTTGGATTTGAATAACACAATATTGAAGCAACACGTCACTGGGTGATTCAAAAAACAACGCAGTTCAAAGACGAAGCAAGACCATGGATTACGGTGGCCAATCAGCTTGAGACGCAAAGCTCCTCTGCGACCTATGGCCGAAGGAATAGCGGCTCCGGAAGAACGCCGCTGCCAGCCAATGGCTATCGGAACGGCCAAGTGAATGATGGCACTCGACGAAATGTAAGCCGAGCCGACGGCTCCACTTCGGCCGGAAAACGAGTCCAGACAGCCGCTCAGTTAGGTCCAGTCTAGTGGAAAGAAGGTGAAGAGACGGAAAATGCACCAAAGTCCTCACTACCGGACGGAGGAAAGGAGCAGGAAACGAGTTCAGCTGATTGATTTCCTCCATCGCGTCCTTGAGTATTGGTTACTGATTGCCAAAAACTTAGAGAAGGAACAAACACTGTTGGAAAGTGGTCTAAGCCCGTCGCCCCATCGATATCTATTCCGACCATGGTGCCGCGCCGCTGCGGGGCTAACTGGGGCTAACTCATGGACATTAGATATTTCAACTAGGACCCTAGGACGACACCTCGTCTTCGTTGGGAAGGGTTGCGCTGAATAGCAGTGATGGAGCAGTTTCGACAACCATATTCACGAAACTGCAAGAAAAACGTGTAGGAGTTCAAATGTTGTTTTAAGAGCATTCAAAATAAGAGATGCTTCCACGCTTTTCCAGCTTTTTAATCTGCAGGTGAGGTCACTATTAGAATACTGCTTACCACAAAAAAGGTAGATTGATTACAGAAATTGAAAGGTCCGACCAATAAAGTTTCATAATATCGTTCATTCCGCCGTTGTGGGTTAATGGATCCTTCGTACGAGCAACGTCTATCTCAACTTAAAGTCGATTCTTTAGAATTCAGCATAAAGATTACGGCTCTTACAACAATGTGCAAAGACAAGTGGCATCAGTCCTAGAATCTCTGATCAGTTTGAAATTTCCCGGAGAATTGGTATTATTAGAGGACATCGATATCGGATAAGACTCGACAAACCAAATACGAGTTTGAACAGCGACCTTTTCATATACTGAAACTTCTATGCATTCGATACTTATCTTGTCCAGATACTAATGGTAAGATGAATTTCTTCGTCACCATATTAGCACGAAGAAGATTAAACCCTTTCGAAACTACAACTCATAATGATTCAATTCATTTTCTTTAAGTATCACGTTGCTGGTATCGAGGTTGTAAGCTCTCATAACGATGCTTTGGCGTTATGGCGTATAGCATTCTCGCCCGGTCAGCAGGAGGTGCGGGTTCGAGTCCCGCCCGGCCCTTGGTCGCAACAAAACATCGTTGTGAGAGTTTATATCATAGGTTTATTATAGTGAAACGTTGATCACTGTAATCAATACATTAAGGGTCCTTGTGCGCACGCAGTAACTGATATATTGCCGTGCCGAATGGATGAAGATCGATTTCTTATCACAAGCCAAGAACTGTGCCATACCTTGTCATCATCAATGCTGTCAGATGCAATTGGCACAGTGAAAGAAGGAGTGTGTAGAGGATGACCAAAGGGACCCTCTCAAGTGAAGGTCGCAGCGAGAAGCGTCGGGAGCGGCACTGGCACTGGCGCAGGTCGTCGTTGTTCGTGCATGAAAAGGCGTCTGACGCAGCCGCCAGAGACAGTGGGTCGATGAGTAACGCCGGCGCCTCACACCGCCGCGTCGTTCTCTTCGGAAAACTGCTGCCATCACGACCGCCACCGACTCATATCGGTGGGTGCAGCATCGTCCTCCAGGCCGCAGGACCTCTCCATCACATTTGCGTCTCTCCTGACCCATTTAGCTTATTCTTATCCTTCCAACAGGTTCACATGATGAGAAGTCTCAGGAAGAAATTCATTATCCTTCATAGTCATCTCTGACGCTAATTCATCGACCCAGGAGGAGTAAAGGATGGGCTGGCCTGCACGGCAAATCCGAACCTACCACGCCCTCCAGCAGCCTCACATGCTGGTAAAAATCATTTGTGGAAAAATAACAGACAGCCTCTTTCCAGCGATGTATACTACTTCCAATTCGAGCTGAATGCTCTCGAAATCAAAGCAAACAGGCTTTTAAGAAAATAAAAAAAACCCTCAGAACTCGCCTATACAAAAAGTTTACCAAAATCAGTTGCACTGCTTGAATCGTCGTGGAATTACGAAACATCCTAGGCATCTATATATAGCTACGTCTGCGAGCTTACCTTGAAGGGCAGAAGAGGAAGCGATTCACGGTGTGTCACACTAAGAGATTGCGCTACGTATTTACCCAGGCTGTCGCAGAATCCTCCGACTGGACTACCACACGCGCAAATTATTTTTCAACATATAGTAGGACACGCTTAAGGGCGTGTCTCGCACTTGCGCGCTTCGTACAGGGCCCGCCCCGGTATGGCTCTGCCAATTGCATGCTGGGAGGGTTGTAGTTTTAGCGTTCCGACGGCATATTCAGTAAATACATTCAGCGAATTCAGTAAAACTTTTTTGTGTCCAATTTTTATCATGCGCCTATTTTTTGGCTATCTCTTATTTATTTATTTTTCTCAGTGACTTGATTTTCGTCCTACATAAGTGGCCCCTCCTTTCCGAGAAAGCTCCATAACTTTCGTTTCTGTTTCATTTTCTTAGTGGATATTAGTTAATTTATATTTTGATTACATAGCCATTCTTACGCGTATTCTGTTTTTCCGATTTGGCAAGCACAATTAACAATAAACACACGAGAAACCTTAAAGCAAATTTAGAACATCTACTGAATTACCTTAAAGCACTACACCAACTTGTGAATAACCTAACAAAGTCATGCAAGTCATCCGGGGGATCAAACAACAAAAAAGAGCTAACAAGGTGAGGCGGAGTTTAACCTCCTAAAAGAAAGTGCAGCTAACAAACAAAGAACTCAGTAAGCGACTGCGCGTTCCAACACACAACCGTGTGTTCTCCTATGCGCATGGCCGCTCTGTGATCGAGAGCAAAGCAGGTTGACTGACGACTACTGTTGTCTGTCTGCGAAGTGTGACCGCTGGAGGGCTCGTCGTCGTCGGGAACGGGCAGCGGACAGCGTCGCAATGGATCACGAACACCGGGAACACGTTTTTCGGGAACGAGAAAACGAGGAGGACGTCAATTTTCCAGACATTCAGCCGCTTTATGGCGGGGAACGGCAGGCTCCAATCTTCGAACGACGACGCGAAGATAAGGGCAGAAAGAGATCTACTTTGCGTTCAGATCGAAACAGCGTTCCGTCGTTCCAGAAGATCATGGTTCGACAAGGCTTGGGTTGGAGGTACATAAAAGCCTTTACGCTAAGCCAAGTATTATGAAGCTAAACAGACATTAAGCATTCTATGCGTTTTACTTTCTCTCTTAGACAAATGCTATGCTTAAGCAACGAAAAAGGATAAGGGATGGCGTTGACCGATTCTTTCGTGGGATGCGCCACTCGTTCTACTTCTACCGGGATTTTGTGGAGCCCTTTTGAACGCCTAGTTGGCCGACTTATGCAGACCATCCGATAAACAAGTCAACGTATTATACTTACCAGGCAAGTGTGCTACCACAAGACAAATGGAGCGCTTCTTGTTTGGGCGGAAAACCGAACAAAGAACCCTGAGTGAGAGTGCACGTGGCTGCGGCGCTTCCTATAACTACGCTACCATGTGCCCATTCGAGAACTATAACGAAAAAAAAAACTAGTGATTCAAAAGAAAATTGAACTGCATGAACACTTTCGCTTTTCAAGACGTGATGGAAAACTGGTAACTGTCTCTGTTTTAATGTTTCTTTGTTTCTAAAAGAGATAAAGATAAACGAAATCGGGAATAGTACTCGACAAAAAGACACCAAACACCAAAAAGACAGGTTCTACGTGTACCACTGCTTCTATTATTAATCCGGAAGGATGGAACATCAGAAAACCTACTGCTTGAGCGAAGACGAGAGTGGCTTCGTTCCTTGCAGTGTTTGTATAGCATGTTATTCTTGTACATGTGATAGCAGAGTCAGACTTGCTTAGGAAGGACAGAACACTGACTTCTTCATCGTCTTCCCACCGATAGTACAGTACATATTTAGTTGTAAACGGCTAACATGCATTCAAATCGCCTCCGCCACATTCGTAAGAGTACGGTTGATTACCGCCAGTCTTTACTCTTTATTTGGTTCCTAATCATATAAACTTCTACAGACGCGTGATAGCGCAGTCGAGAAGGTGCGGCTGTCGCACGCTCCTGGAATCGAAGGTCCTTAGATCCGACTTTCCAACCAGACCAACTATCGATAAGTCCTTGCTCCCTCTGGGGGCGTAGAATCAGACATGTCTGGGAAGGATGACTCACTGACTTATTCTCTGGCTGACCACCTAGAGTTATTGATTAGGTTAAATATTTATTCAAATTCCCTCCACGATAACTCGTAGAAGGAGAATGCGTGGCGCATCCCGAATGTGAATTAATTAACCCGTTATTTATAATTTATCCTTTAATTTTTTACTCGTATCGGAAAGAAAATTGTTCCAGTGTCAGTGTTAAGAGCTCAGACCTGTGGAAAAGATCAGAGTCTGTGTCCCAGCCACGCGAGTATTCCCTGCCTTCTACCAGCTTATTCGTAAAACTTCACGAGCGAGGAGTACAACCGAAATAGAATACGACCGGCAAGTCGCAGAAATAACGACCAGCTCGAAATGAAGGAAGAGTTGGTGGCGACATGAAATCTATGCACGCCGTACAGGCTTCAGTCGCAGACATGGATTATCTTCAACTCGAAATAACGGTTTCATGCCAGACTCGAGTCACGTAACAACAGGAAAAACAATGTTCTTTTTAGAGCACACAGTCAATGCCTTTATCCACTCAAAAATGATCTCCCTAACTCTTCAGTGGTGCGAAAAAACGGTGCGTAAAAGCTACAGCTGCTTAAAGAGGCGACGAGGACAATCAAGAACATCGATAGCGGATATTAAAATGTTCTCGCGTAGCTCTGAGGTGAAATCGAAAGCAAGACGTAGAATTTATTTATTTATTTATTCAGATATGTGGGCAAGCAATTCGAATGGGCGTAGTCGGCGACGATATATATCTTTCTAGTTTGCTACTTCGCAGGAAGAGAAATGATTTGCTCATGATTTAGGAAATGATCACTGAAAGAGTAAGCTTACGTCCCGACAAATTTTACACAACATCTTCTTCAAACACGCGTGATTGTAGGACAAAAAATTCGTTTTCCTAAGGCAAGGTCACGACTGCGAGCTTCCTTTTTTACCCAAAGAGCTGGTTCGGAGTTTCTAAAATTTTCAAAAAAAATATGGTCTACCGAGTTCCATTTCACAACTGAAAAAGCTCATTGACAGGTACATCAAAGGATGATTCATTAGGGTGATGTATTTCTAATCATCTATCATGCATGCACGTTTTGTTCTTCTCGTTGTGTTTATCTTTTATTGTCTTTTCGGATAACTGGTTCTGTCTGCGTGAATATCCACGTACTATTAGGTTGGAAAAAAAGTCTCTTCACACTTCGAAATTTTTTTTACCCTTCCCCTTGTAAACGCACTAGCCAATGTTGATTGCTGATTTCGTAATCCTATCACACTTGTCTACCGTTCGCACGCGGACACAGGTTAAGACTCTTCTTGTAATTCGTTATCCACCCAATCTTCCGAACTCATTGCCAGATCTACCTCATGGCCATTTTCAGCACGGCATTCTTCATGAATTCATTAAGGAATCCACTGCACGTCAGGCAGCAGACCAAATTGACCATATATATGGCTTGGGATCTACTACTCATCGCGCCTGTTATGAGTGGTTCGGAAAGTCTTTAAAAGGAGATTATTCACTGAGGGCAAAGCATGGTCAGGAAGGCCAACTGGATTGGACGACAGTGAACTACACCATCTTCTTCGTACCGATAGTTGGCAGACGACACGTCAGCTGGCAGAGAAGCTCGAAGTGTCTCATAGGATAGTAGGAATCCATCTGAAGAATCTTGGCTTTCATGGAAATTTGGAGCTTGGATTCCACATGCCCTGTCAGACACTCAGAAAGGTCGACAGCTCTCCATCGCTGCTTCTCTTCTGTCCAGATTAGGAAGAAAATCGTTTCTTCCGGGGATTGTGACAGGCGAAGAGTCCTGGGTTCTGTGTGCCAACTTCCGAGGAAAAGGCAATGGGTACAAAAGGGAGAGAGCCCTAAGTCTGATCTCAAGCCCAATGTTCACGAAAGGAAGATTTTCTTGAGTGTTTGGTGGGATATCAGAGAAGTGATTTATCGGCAAACTCTCAGAAGTGGAGAGACACTTACTGCTGTCACATACTGCGGCCAACTCCACAAAGTCGTCGCAACTCTCTAAGAAAACAGGCCGGAGAAGTCGAAGGTGATGATCCTGCATGACGATGCAAAACTACATGTTGCAAGACTCACAAGAGAAACAATAAAGGAGCTGGGCTGGGAGGTAATGTCACATCCACCGTATAGCCCTAACCTCGTTCGTGCCGACTACCATCTCTTCCGTGCTTTCAAGCAAGAAATTGGAGAGAAATATTTTGGAACTGATGAAGACCTCAAAAATTGGATTCATCAATGGTTCGACTCCAGAACTGCAGTCTTTTAAGCGAGAGGAATTGGAAAATTACCCAGTCTTTGGAGAAGTGTAGTGGGACAAAATAGAGTTTATCTCAGTTGATTTGACTTTGTAGTTGTGAAGTAATAAATCTTTGAAAAAAATGAAAAGACTTTTTTTCCAACCTAATATAAATAAAATAAATAAATAAATATCTGTATATATATATAGTTTGTCCTTCGAGTGATCTAACCTGTCAGGTACGCCTCACCATCTACTGCGCGAGCAAAATTTGCTATTGAACGTGGGATGTTGCTGCAGCAGGGGAAGCGCAGCATTTTACTGCCTAATACAACAGCACCTACGCGCGTTTCAGAGCACCCAGATTCAGAAAACGACTTCGTGTCATTAACCGCCAGCGAAGAGGAAAGAGCAACCTGGAGGAGGAATCGGGATGGGGGGGGGGGGGTCAGTAGGGGGAACAATGAAGCAGGCCGGGAGGTGACGCCAACAAGGGTGGAAGCAATAAGGGGGGGGGGGGGGTGGTAGGGATTTACCAACAAGGGAGGGGGCAGTAAGGAGGACCGGATTTAGAAGATGTGACACCGATGTTGCGCTCGCCGTCGTGGTGCTATGAGTGTGGGAGGGCTACTTAATTAGGGTAGAGTAGTAAGGAGCACCAGGAGGGGGGGGGGGGAGGGAGGGAGGAAGGGAACGACCAGGAGGAGGGACCAGTAAGGGGAACCAGCGAGAAGGGAGCTCTATGGCGAATTAATGCAGAGAACAAGGAATATACCATCTGTCCGGAGGGACAAAAGTACTGAGCAGCACAAACCAATGACGTTACTGAACGATACGGTGAGAATGCCTACGATGAACGTACAAAAATAGTGAACGGGTTCATGCCTATAAAGGACGCAGCAGAATTTAGACGTTAATGTTATGTTTTACAGATATTGCTTTCCGTAGGTAAATTATGCTGCAAGGCCGCGTGAAGCGCACAAGCGCGAGATATGCCGTTAGGTGTGTCGGGGCACTTGTATCATATATATATTTATTTATTTATATTTGTATTTATTTATTTATTTATTTACACGAGTACAAGTACAATCGTGCGCAAACTGTATAAAAATATATATATATTCTTGCGCGCTTCGCGCGACTTTGCAACAGAAATGGCCTACTTGAAATACGCTAACATCTAGGATTTTCTGCGTGCTTTATTGGCATCAAGCCGTTCACCACTTCCGTACGTTCATCATAAGCACTCTCTCCGTACCGTCCAGTATACATTGGATCCGAATGGATCATTTTCGGATATCCGGTTCGGATAACACGATCCGAATGACCCAAAAATCCGAGGTCCGCAAAATTGCCCGTATCCGAATAATTCAAAAATCCGGGGTCCCCGAAATTGTCGTTATCCAAATCATCCAAAAATCCGGGGTCCGTCAAAATAACGTTATCCGAATCATCCATTTATCCGCAGATTTTGGCCGAATTCAATGTATTTAATGAAAATCATTTTCGGATCTCCGATTCGGATAACCCGATCCGAATCATCCAAAAATTCGGGGTACGCAAAATCGCCGTTATCCGAATCATCCAAAAATCCAGGGTCCGCCAAAATAGCGTTATCCGAATCATCCAATTATCCGATCATCCAATTGGTTTGTGCTGCGCAGTACTTCTGTCCTCAGGTTGCTCCTCCGCAACCGTTCTCATTCTAAACAGCTTGCGTCACCGGATGTCGTTGATGTTGTATCGTTCCAAATCCGGACGCCAGGTTCCCATTCACTCGTTTCTTTATACTGGATCTAATTCCTGGTCCGCCTTTACTGCTCTTCCCCCCCCCCCCTTCCGTCCATCGCCTTTCTGTTCCCAACTCCTGGCCCACTTCCTTGTTTTCCAAGCAGCCGCTCGTCACACGACTCGGTATCACCTCTTCTCACTCCAGAAGCTTGTTGCACGACGAAAAGGACCCTTCTTCTGGATCCAGGCGCTCAGAAAGGCTCGCAGTTGCCGCTGTGTAGAGCAGGAAGAGGCTGAGCTTCCTCTGCTGCAACAACATTCCATGTTAAATGCCCGCGCGAGGTACGCGGAGGCGTCGCATGGGGTTCCATGAGATCGCGCGTGGGTGCATGAGGCGTATCTCAGGCTGGTTTCGAACCTCCGTGAGATACGCCTCATCATCTACAGGGCGGGCAGCTAACTCAATTATATAGTGGTAGATATAAATATATCTAGTGGTAGATATAAATATATCTAGTGGTAGATATAAATATACTTGAGATTTGCAAGTCTTATACCTTCCTTAGGATTAATTTTAAAGCCTTTCTTATGTTTTTTGCAACAAATTAGCAACGAGTTCCACCTCTATTTCCATCCCTAGGGTTCCACCATTAGTTTGGATCCATTTTCCAAAAATATTTCCAGGTCCTACATAACGGTCCATGGTATCCGCTCGATTCCGTCTTTAGCGTCCTGTCCTATTTCCTGGCCAGCTATGATCAATTAGCCTACCCGACCTCTTTAGACCTTATAAGGTAGCCAGTGGCCTTTCTGAGGAAAGGGAATCTGAGCTTCAACCAGCAATAAAGCCATCTCGGCAGAGCCTCATTCGTCACGTTATCGTCACTGCGCAAAGCTGGCTAAATAGCTGGGCAAAAACCACTCAGAAATTCAAGCAATTCCCAAGAAGTAGTCGTCGCGTTCGGCACAAGCTTCCATACGCGCGACAATGATCAGTGAGATGCAGCAGCGGCTAATTACAGCGCGGAGGTGGCTGCGACAGCCGCGATGATCAGTCGTTCTTCAAGTTTCAAGGTTTTCCACTATATGAGGAAACCCAAGTCACCGCTGCGACCGATTCTGTCGGGACTCCAAATCATAGAGCGGTTCTTCTTTTTTACTCTGCATATAGGAGGTTCACAGAGTACCTTCCTCCTTTATTTCGGTAAATTATGGAGATATTTATTGGGCTCTGCTCTGGTTTTGTTGTTCCTATGGACGACTTCTAATCTGTGGAAAGCTTTTCCATCGATTCCCTCGGTTCTCTATCACTATTTCATAGTGCCTCATGTCACTAGTTTACCGCATAGTTTCTGTACATCTAAATTTCGATTTCATTCTGACTTTGCACTTCTAAGGCATATGTTATACTTCGGCGACACGCCGACAGCTGGGCTGGGGGTGTTGTGGTCCCATCGCCGACGCTGTCGCCGATAGAACCGGGTGCAGCGGTGGCCTGTGGTTCCCTCATTTAGTGGAAAAAGATCTGAAATTTTCCTCTAGAAAGATACAAGGGCTGCAAGAAATGGATCAAGGGATATAACACAAAATTAACTATCAACATTTGAGAAACAACTAGCCTCCTCCAACTACCGCTAAGCTTCCAGGTCATCCCAAAGGTCCATTTTTGGTAATTGATGATTAAAATATAAATATAAGCATTTGAGAACAAAGCACGTGTTCCTACTCATCCTTCGGGAAACTCAGGCAACACCTCGTCAAATTCACATGCACAATATCCGTAGGGTGCGGCGCTGAAAGCTGTATTTCATTTCGTTTAAATTACCAACATCTCGGCTTCAAAGCTTCCCGAATTCCTTAGAAAGCTTTCAAGGGAGAAATCTTCTCGTGCACAAGATGTTAGGAATGTATTGCGCCAGTTCATGAGCTCTTAAGCGTCGAATTGTTCACAACAAGAAAATTTTTGCCAATGGGTCTGATCATTGGAGAACAGTGAAGCGCAACAGCTACTCTTCAAATAGACAATAAAATGCGGTTGAGTTAGAACATACTCATGATCATAAGAAATTGACAGACGAAACGGCGAAAACTTTCGGTCCACGTAGAAAGGACTGAAGAGAAGCGATGGTTGAGCAACAGTTCGAATGCTGGTAGCGCCGCTTATGCCCATGTGTTTGCCAGTCATCCGATGCGAACACGGCAAGAACAAGGATTTGCATACACATACTAGAAGGGACTGACACCTACACAACAACAGCCGCAGCACAAACGGCACAAACACTTTGTGGAGGACGAAAAACAAAACAACAACGTGTCGACGCCTCAAAAAAGGCAAAAGTTCGGAAAAACGATGCAGGGTGGACGAGACATGATAGATAGACACTACCCGTACAACTGCAGAAAACCACCAATGATTCCCACCATTGAGAAAATAATTGAGAAAGGAGATCAACTAAGTAAAGCGAACGCAGGCTTCCACGCCCTGGATGTGTGAAGAATGGGAGGAATTCGGAATTTTTGGGCGCTCCGGAGGGTCCAAATCGGACAAAGAGCCGAATCGTGGCGGGCGGCGACGCGGGGAGATAAGGGCCCGAGCGCCGACGACGATGACGACGAGCGCCCGCGCCTTCCCTGCTGTCGGTTCGCTCAAGGCCCTCTCTGACCCGCTTGATCTCGGCTGCAGAAGCAACGGACGAGTGTACGAGTTTCCTACGAGTTTCCTGCAATCACCGCGGCTTCTAATCGTCGATCCTTCTTTAGCGACGTTCCGAGACTTTGGGGGTACTTGTTGCGAAGGCGCACAGCATTGCAAGGGTCGCATTGAATTAGCGTCCCACTCAGAAAGGGCGAACACGCTCGGTATGCGGAATTACTGTTTTCTAATCTTCTGACCACTTTGGGCAATTTTGACGTTTTCTGCATTCTGGGAAAATGGCCAAAGTTGGTCAGAAAACAGAAAATGGCATGGGCTATACATTTGGTCATAGGTATCCGATTGTTAGAATTTAATCTGTCTCATAACAACGTACTCCCTACAACAAAAAATGTTCTTGGGGCATTCCAAAGTCGAAAGAAGTTCCTTTCACTAGAAATCGCAACATGCACTTGTTTGCCTGTTTCGTATGATTGACGGTATAAATGCTGCTATCACGAAGTTCCTCCGTAGCAGATTTCATGTCTTCTATAAATTGCTTGAATTTCAATCACTATCACCACACAACGGTCACTATCAATTAAAGAAAAATCGACCTAGACAACCTAGACAAGGACACTGTGTGATATCTTCTTTTCATACATTAAACTACGCTACTGCATGTTGAAATAATATTCGATACATTATTATAACTGCAAAGACGGAAATTTCATAAAGCGTCGAGTCCTGCATTCAAACTATTGTGTTAACTGAATTATAAATTTACACAGAATAGACGATCTGCTCTAAACAGAAACACACTCTGCATTTATTTGGAAAGTGTTCTGTTTGATTCCAAAACTACTCAGCTTTCGTCGATGAGGGTCCATTCTAACGTGAAATG
This sequence comes from Heligmosomoides polygyrus bakeri, assembly GCA_947359475.1. Lineage (NCBI taxonomy): Eukaryota > Metazoa > Nematoda > Chromadorea > Rhabditida > Heligmosomidae > Heligmosomoides > Heligmosomoides polygyrus. The sequence goes on from OX375867.1 coordinate 134,052, forward strand.
ATAAAAGTGTTGGTTAATGGTAAAAACGCATAATTAGATAAAATAGGTAGCAGTTGGTGGCCGATGAGCACACATTGGAGGGTTAACTGTTATTTCCTGTCATAATCTGTTTATATAAGAGGAGAGATCACTAGGTCTTCTTATCCTTATCCTCGCTCTCCTCATTCCTGGTTGCTCCGCTCGTCCGCTCGTCCTTCTGTACCCCCCCCCCCCCCCCCCCCCCCCCCCCGAGTGACCAACAACAGCTCACTCACTACGTCTACTCCTTTTTCCCACGTTCATCTTTATATTCATTTTTAACCTTTGCCAACATTCTTTTTAACCATCGCTTCCTTTTCCGACATCTTTAGCCCGCTACACCTTCACACTTTATCAAGAATACAAGTTCTTACAAAACTTTATTACTTTAATAAGTGTTATAGAAGAGGCCATAACACCAGGCGAAAAGGCACTCGAGCCTGTTCTTCGAAGGAGAGAAGGAGGAAAGGGAGCGCCTGGGCCACATTGATACCACTCTCACTTTATACTGGACACTTCCACAACGAAGTAACCATTTTACAAATCAACCTAGACATATTTAAAGTTCAAATAGAAACGGTCTAAACAATTCAATTCAATTATGCATCCTTCGATGTGTTTGTAATGGCTGCAAGCAAAGGCCGGCAGTATAACTCGATAAAACAGATAAAACATACTTATAAGCAAACCAAGTGCAGGTAAGAAAGAGGGACAAAAACTTATGTTAGGATAAGATAGGTCATCAATTCTCTGTGAAGGCATCAAAAGTCAATGAAAGCTCATTGGAATGAAATCCTTGTTCAAAAATAATTTCTAAGTGGTCTAGTAGGGTCTCAGAAAAATGTCGAGCGACGCGGTCGATCAATTTGGTCAATATACATGCCATCGCGCCGCCCGGCGTCGGAAGTATAAACAGGGCCTAAGGCCCGTTTATGCTTCGACGCCGAGCGACGCGACGCCACGTATTGTGGCAACACTGATCGGGCGACGCGATCGATCAATTTGGCCACAATGCGTGGCGTCGCGCCGCTCGGCGTCGAGGTATAGACGGGGCCTAACTGAGGAGTATTCCTTTCCGTACGAGAGCTTACTGCGACTGCCTCTGTGTATATACCCAATCATTTTCCCTTACAAGGGAACTGTCTGAACGGTACGCCGGAACGGCAAGAACGAGTACTATAGGGAGAATCCCCATCCTCCAAATAGTAACAGAACATGTTTTGTTTTTGCCGAATCCTTGAGGTAAACGAGTACGAGGGTGTAATGGTTAACGGTCCGCAGAGCGAGCTCTTCACGGCAGCGCAAGATCCCGGTGTAGTGAACTGGGTGGCGCAGAGGTAGAGGGCACGCCTCATGTTCGTGAGGGTTAGGGTTCGGTTCCCATGCTACGCTGGGTTTTCGCACTTTTACCATAGTATCGAATTTCCATAGAGATTTCCATATTTGAAGTTGTTTTTGGAGTTTGCTACGGTAAGATGCTTTTATTACTTATTATTTGTCGACATCTCGTAATTCACCAGCAATGTCCGAAATATGCCAAATGCGATTTTGTATGAAACTTTTACTTCAATAAATTGTTCCTATTGTCAATATAAGAAATTTCGACACAGGAACAACATGAAGCAACTGCAGCAAGCTAAAAAAATGCTTCAAATACAATTGATTAGCATCGGTGAGGTTAGTGCAACCCCAGTGTACTCACAGTGCAGGAGACCTCATGATCTTCAACTCGACCTACCACCTCGATCAATATTACCGCCTCTGTTATGCTTACAAAGTCGCGCGGTTATAACAAGCTGCTGCTGTCAACACTGACTCTACAAAGTCTTCTAACCCTCGAGTGGTCATTCACCTATTGACACCGAAGTGCGGATCTCCACTGGATGTTGTCCCTTCGAGAGACGAAATGAAGCTGGCGGAAAGGATAGCAAGTATCCTACAGGATTTCGAACTGCAACAGCTGGAAATCGACGAAGTGGAGAAGTTGGCTATTTGACGACACATCCTGGTTGCTTCGAAAACCCGAGTGGAATGGCATTCCCGGAAGACCTCGGCCCATGTGATGAGTCAGGATGTGAAGAAACTGTAGCCTTCATACATTGCCCAGACTGTGATCGGTCTTACTGTTTTATGCACTTTGTGCCTGTGTATCATTGGTGCTGAAGTTATTTCATAAATATTTCATACGTAATCTAATTTGGCATATTTCGGACATTACTGGTGAATTACGAGATGTCGACAAATAACAAGTAATAAAAACATCTTACCCTAGCAAACTCCAAAAACAGGTTCAGATATGGAAAGCTCTACGGGAATCCGATACTATGGTAAAAGCGCAGAAACGCGACGTGGCATGGGAACTGAACTCTAGACCTCACGAACATGAGGCTTGCCCTCTACCACTGCGCCGCCCGGTCCACGACACCGGGATCTTGCGCTGCCGTGAAGAGCTCGCTCTGCGGACCCTTAACCATTACACCCTCGTACTCGTTTGCCTCAAGGATTCGGCAAAAACAAAACATGTTCTGTTACTATCTGGAGGACGAGGATTCTCCCTATAGTACTCGTTCTTGCCGTTCCGGCGTACCGTTCAGACAGTTCCCTTGTTAGCAGAGGGGATTACACTAGCGGCAGGGAACCGCTTCATCCAGTACAATAGTTCTGGGTTAAAAAATACAAATAGTTGGCTCAAACTGAGGAGCACGGAGCGACGGGTATTAGTGACACGTACGGAAGTTGTGAAGCTTCCAGCACCTCTAGAGAGCCAATGGGTAATGTGCAGATCGTTTCCAAAGAACAGTGCGGTTCAAGTTCTGCTACGCGACAACAGCAAAACCTTTCGGGCAACGAAGGCGGGAGAGCAGTCGTGCGTGCGGGATCGAGAGCGTCTGCTTCAGAATCGCCCGGATGCGCGAGAAGCGGGGGTGGGTGTCGGCGAGCGATCTCCGGCTGGGCGCCCTGCTCGGGCGGCTGCAGCAGCAGGAATCTCGCTCGTACTGCTGGCCGCGTAGCGAGCGGGAATCGATCGCGGACGGGCGGAGGGCGAGAGGCGTGCAGACGGCCGGCGGGAGTCCGAGCGCGGCGGGTGGGAGAGAGCGGAGGGACGGGCCGGTTTCGGCCGGGCGACGCCACCCGGCTGGCGCTGAACGCCGTCGGACGGGCGCAACGCCGCCAGAAGCGGACCGCCGGATTCCGGGAAGCAGAGCGCGCGCTGCGTCAGGGACGCAGAGAGGGGAAGGGGACCCGCGTTGGGCGAGCGGGAGCGGGAGCGGGCGCGGGCGCGGGCGATGGGGCGCTGATCGGGTGATCTACACGATCGAACGATGGGCATCACCGTCGATCTCGTCGTTAACTCGAGGCAAGCAAGGACACTAGGGACAGGAATGAAGAACGGCGTTATTCAATACCCACCTGGATGCGCCACGCATTCCCTTCCTACGGTATGTTGTGGAGACGACCTGTATGCATATTTGGTCTGTGTAGCCAGTAGCACCTACGATAGCCAGCCGATTGATAAGTCAAGCTTTGTTCTTCCCAGGGGAGTCAGATACCAAATCCTCCACCCGGAAAGGTGGGAGGCTTGGGCTGAGAGGGCGGAAAATCCAGACGAAGACTCCTCGATTCCACCTGCACACAATAGTCGGCGCCTCCTCCGATTGCGCTAAAACGCGCTACAGAACGACCACTTGTAGTCAGCTGCATTCGGACCCTGTATTCCCTCTGACTTCGGAACTTTCACATTCACATGCACACTCACACTTCCACATGAAAGCATTCTACGAGTCGGAAACGTACAGAAAAAGTAAAAATGGGATCCTGCTCATTCTTTGATTGGTTTGCTGTATTTTTCGTGCCTTTAGATAACCTGTTTTCGTCAAGCTCAGCTCGCGCATACTCAATTGATTCTGACGAATGTCGAAAGATAGAGCTCGAGCAGCTGGGCTCAAATATTTGTTTTTTAAACAAATATTTGGTTTTCTAAACACTTGTTGAATAAGGCCGTTTTGGAACGCTGAAAAGTGGTCAAGTTGATCTAAGCGCTCTTTTCGGCCAATGACCAAAAGACATTCACGTTACTGTAGCTTGCAAAGGCGGCACGTCCAATCAGCCTGGGAGAGGACATAAACTCCTGGCCGAGAAGGTCCATCCTGTTGGTGTTTGTTTCGCCTTTGTAACCATGTTGATTAGGATAGAGCGGCGACGCAAGTATAACCTGTAAGCACTGCTCTCCCTTTCCGCCTGTTCTCTTCTCTAGATGGACAGAATCGAGACCCTTTCCATCCCGCGTTGTCGCCCGTTCTTTGATCATTGTTTCTTATTCGATCCTACCAGATCAGACCAAGAGCCAATCAGTGCTTGAGGTGCTATTTCTTAGAAATGTGGCCAGATAACAATACGTAAACGATGTGTGAAGATTACGAAGTCAGTTGGATCGTTGACTCCAAGCTCTACAGTTTCTATGGTACAACGATACGTTTTAGAGTTGCTACTAGGAGTTGCCGCTCGGATGGGTAGCAAATTTTTGCTTACCCGAGCAGGCTCTCGTAGTTTGTCCTCAGCTTTCATGACCACGCTAAACTCGATACTACTATACTCGCTCGACACTTCGCGAAGTACGTCAGTGTGTCTCATGCTAGCGCTTTACCGATGAGTTTTGAGACCATCTCTTCCCAGCTCACAAATTTCTGTCATACTGTTGCCGAATTTGTGTAATAAAGCTGCGTAACATAAAAGGCATCCCGACAAAATTGATTTGGGTTATCAATATCATAAAAACTTATTGGGATGCATCCTGAAGATATTTGAAGTATTCGAAACTGCATGCTTCTTTTTTCCAAACCGACCTCACCTGTTGGAGTTGAAACAATAGCGCTAATATTCAAAGCACTAAAGCGGCAGAAATTTTTGGTCCAACCTTGAACTTTTTACGTACTTTTTATGCACATAGATGCTGTTACATTGGTTAAGCCTTCCTAGACTTAGGATGAGTTGACTATAAAGAACGGAAATTGGTCCAACGCTACGTCGCCGTTTGATGTCTCCGTGGCAAGGAAAACACGCAGGACTCGAGGGTTTTAACCTTCGGCGTTTCCCTGGCAGCCCACAAAATAATAATGAGAGTAAAGAACACCGTTAGTCAATTGCTGCTTAGGATGCCCCACGCATCCTACTTCCACCTGATATGGTGAAGGCAGTTTGGCCCAAGCTAAACTGTCGATCTTCACGGAGCAACGGAGGTTGCAGATGTCCTACATTGCTGAAACTATTTGAGTTAGTTTTAGAGTTTATAGATAGATTTAGTAGAAGAGTTCGAGCCTGCGGAACGAACTCTTCTACTAAATCTTCTACTAATGAAACAAAATTGATTTTTGACAGTTTGAAAAATCGAACGAACGAATGAATCGATTTTTCGATTTTCCGAAACAAACAAACAATCAAATTGCTGTTTTCTCGACTTTGCGATTCGACCAATCCTTCTAACGAATAAGCCGATTTTGGTCATTCTGACCATCGACCGAACGAATAAATCTATTTTAGTGTATACCCACAAACGACTTTTAGAAATAGAGTTTTCAACATCAGTTCGATTGCGAGTTAATAGATTGCTGGAGTAGATAAACATCCAAGTGACGGAGGAATTGTGGGTAGTTTCCATGTTGGATTTCTATGTAGGAAATGGAACAATATTCAAAAGTAAGTTTCATGATCGATTTTGAGCAATGTTCGGAGAACAGCGATTTGATTTTCGATAAAAAATAGAAGTTGTTCGAGTAAACTTTCGAGGTCTTTGTTCCAAATCGACTATAATAACTTCCAGCAATAAGGAGTGCAGTCTCTGTAACTCCGGAAGATCATAAGCGGTTTTTGCTTTATCGCCGTCTTCCTTGAATTTGCTCGAGAGCAAGTGGCTACCTAAAGAAGTACAGGCTCCCGGGCAACTTTCATTGTGAGGAAGAAGGCAGAAAAGGCATAATTCCAGTTAGGTTGGTTCCCTCTGTACCGAATACAGCCTACTCTGCACTTTCCGGGAGAAGATTTCTTTCCCGAGCATCGTACACGCCTCTCGACCAATCACGCGACCGGCCGTGGGAAGCAGAAGCAGGGACACGCCCGCCGTCCCGCTCCCCTTCCTCCAGACACTGTCTCCCTTGATGTAGTCATGCGTCTGTCCCAATCTGTAGGGCCATTGATGAATTCGAGTGACGACGTTACAGGGAAGACCAACCAAAGGAGTTCAGGGAGGGCGCACAACCTTTGCGGAGCGCCGTTGCTGTACGTTCCCCCGGAAAGTACCGTTTTTTCCCGATATCTCCATGGAACGGAAGGCTGAAGAAAGCGTTCAAAGAATCAGTCAGTCGGAAAACGGAAACCCTACAAGTCTCTCTTCAGCACTTGTCATGTCGACACAGACCTCTGTTACCTATGATCTGATTTCGATGGATATCGATATTTGGGTGGCAGGATATGTGTAGTCCTCGTTCCTGATTCTTGCGAAGTCGGCTTCGGATTGAATTTTCTTGGAAACATAGCGAACATTTTTCACCCCATCAGCCTTGTTGATATTCTCTGGTTCAAGCTCATATCTCTCGAAACTTTGTTCTTAGGCCCGCCCCTGCCGCGTAAGCTAGAATCTCGAGCAGTGCTGAAATTTTTCATACCAAGCCCTCAGTTCCTGTTCACATCTGTTTAATCTTGTAAATCTTTAGCAATACTCGCCCTTTATTTAAATCAACAACTAATTCCTACTTTATTTTAATTCGTTTATTCATTGCTTCATCAGAAAAGTCATGGTTTGCGGAGAAATATAGCGAGAGACAAAAAATTTTCAGGAAATGGAAGAATTTTATATCAAGGTGTCAAGGTGCTCATATAGTAAAGGATAAGAGAATGGATTCTATACTCATGACAGCCTTAATCTTGATGAAGCGAACCACTTTTGTTGGCTAAAACAGTGACGTAGGAAATCACTCCAGCACATGGAGCCAAGATGGGAGAATCTCTGCTACATGAGGATACATATGAGGATGTGGATGAGAATCGGTTAGGCCTATGCTATGCTTCGTCGACGCTGTTGCCAGCGACGTCGGCGACAGTGTTGAGCTGGTGCTACGTAGTGCGTAGCAGCCCGCGCAACACTGTCACCGACGTCGCCGACAACAGCGTCGCAGAAGTATAACATAGGCCTTAGCGAAGAAGCTTCGCGATGAGGTCCTTAAAAGCTACGCCTGTCGAAATTGCCCACAACGCAGAATCTCTTGCCCTACCTCGCTCCGAGGCCTCCTTCGTGACGCGGGTGGCATGCCTGTGTGCCCAAGTCTCAGCCGTGCCACCCACTGCGGGCGTGCCCCTCGATAGTGTGATTTGGCTAGTGCTACTACGTTCAGTGCTTTTGTTGCGTTGCCGTAACCCCGCTGCCAAAATTAGTGACATGTACCGAATTGTTCGCGCAGAATGTAAACAAAAGCTACTGTTAGTTGAGAAAGTGTTGCATTTGAACAGGCGTTTAACGATGAGAAATCTAGGCTTATGAGGTGAAAGTCTGCTGCCTAAAAACCTCCCAGAACTCACAAGATCCAACTGTCATGAGGAAAGATCGCCAATGCTGGGGTATCAACAGGTGGCAAGCAATAGCTTTAATGAATGCAGGAAAAAGATAAACTAAATGGAATGCCTTCTAAAGCACATTGAGGGCGCTGTTGAATCTCTATTGAATTGTCGGCGGCAATAGCGTAGATAAATCATCGGCTTCATCGAAATATACTTACATCGTCATCGATAACACGGCCGTGGCCACTCCTAGAACAACTATGATGTCCAAGCCGTAAATGGCGATGAACGACAGGCGCTGAGCAGCTTGAAGCGTGTAATATTTGGCATCGCTTGTGGCCATCTTCAGTATATGACCAAGCGTTGAGTACGGTCGCGAAGTTGGTTTATCCTTCAGCATCGCCGAGAGTTTTTGGGCACGCAAAGAAAAGCTGAAAGCAACACTGTTTCGAGAGGAACACTGAGCGCACAGTTATGAGCAGCCCTAGTTCGTAAACCACAAACAAAAAGGAAAAAAGGGTTGAAATAGAAACTATGGGTGTCACGGTACGCCATGTATCCCATTTTTGATGGAGGAATGTTGCTACTTAATCCTACTATTGGTATCAGATGCTTGGCACATAACACATGAAAGATGTTCGTTAATTTCGAACAGCAAATATAAATTAAAGAGCAATAGAATACCTGCTGGATGTGGTTTTCAGTTTGAATAAAAGCACAATTAAGCGAATTTTTAGACCTCTACCGTAGTTTGAACCGACCTCTCTGGCGTCCAGCACAACCAACCCTACCACATATCAGGAGCCCGTTCATTGCTATCATGTCAGTCAGGGAAGGATAAAATGCTAACTTGACCACCAGGATATCACGCAAAAAATCTGCCCTTGTACATACGAGACGCGCATGAATTAGTCTCCATTCCCCTATGGTAGGATAGGAATTCCAGGATATAGCCAATTTTAACAATAGTCCATTAGATGGCAACGTTCCGCGCATAGTTCTTTGCACATGTTTCGGGAGAACTCCCGCTAAGTACTTTTCCACCTACCTCTTAGTTTTCATTACGTCAATGATTGCGTCATAAACTATTTCCGGCGTCAGGTGAAGCTTATCAAGCACTCTCGCGATTCCAAACCGCTGTGCCCGCATGGCGTTAATCTTCTGATCGGCGAACAACGGCATCAGGACTGCCGGTACACCTGCCTGCAATTCATTATGTACAGCTAGAGGTGTCACCAAACAATACAAAAAAATCAAAGACCTACAGCACCAAAAAATGAACTGTTGTTTTGAGCCAAATTCGGATTTTATAAGGTAGTCTTGCCATATGACAAAAAATTATGGGAGCAAGCTGAACATACGAAAGCGCGCGGCAGCCGCGGCGACTGCTGCGGCAAGCGCGACATCTGCATAGCGTGTGCTGCTACAATCACGAAGTCTAATGCTCTTGCAACTGCTTAAACTTTCTTTGCTACCTCTGCTCAGCTATTTGAGAGTCCTACGATGCACTTGATCAGAGTTCCCCATAACAGCCCAACCAGGAGCGATGCGTCAGTGGCGGTTCGTCGCGCGTGCGGCGAAAACTCGTTCGTACTACCAGCCAAAAATTACTTGCGTTCAGGCAGTTAGCCTACCTGCTCCACCTGAGGCGGCTAAATCTTACTGATAACATGCCATCGACAGTGGTAATAATAGGTTCGGAAAGGATTGCAAGCGAGAATTCTAAATTTGCTCCTTTGCTCCAATATCACATCTATTATACATAATTATCACGTGAAGAGACAGCATAAGACCATAAGATTACAAGAAGATAATCCAACCTGCGCAGTTTCAAGGAACGAGTTGTATCCACCATGAGCAATAAGCAGCTTCATCTGTGGAAGTTCTAAAATTTGAATATTTCCTTCGGAATCATCTCTGCAGATGCTGTATGAATATGGCAAATTGCGCATTAAACAAAAATCTGACGAGCAGGAATTTCCTACTCCTGACTCCGTGAATACCGCGTCTAGATTAAAGTGATCTAGATTAAAGCGAAAATGACAGATGTATCTCTCTGCACGCCATCTTGCAGCGCTACCTACCGTTCCTATTTCTGGTACTATTCTTCACCAAGCGCGTGCGTTGCACGCGCAATTAATCCGTGCCGTCGCGAAATAAGAGCAGATCCTTAGGTCTCGTTTGTACTTTAAAGAAAGACGTGCATTGTGGCCAAATCTATTTGTCATGGCGCTCGATCAATTTGGCCACCTACACATCATCGAGTCGCCCGGCAGCGGAGATTAAACGCCGCCTTGCGGCCCCTTCATATTTCCGATGCCACCGAGCCACGCAATGGCACGTACAATGGCCAAATCGACTGATCGCGTCGATCAATCGATTTGGCCACTGCAAATGGAAGCGCGCCGCCCTGTGTCAGAGTATAGACGGCGCCTTAGCCCTAGTTTATACTAGCGCCGCTGCGCGGCGCTGTGGTCGGAATAAGGCCCATGCACACTTCTGCGACAGCGCGGCGCGGCCATGATTAAGCATAGGGCCGCGACGCCAGCGCGGCGACACTGGCAGGGATGGGGCATGCACGCTCTTGCGGCTGTTGCGGCGGCTATCGCAGGCGACGCCGCACTGAGTGCCGCAGGCTGGGATGGTTCAAACCATTCCTAGCGGCGCGGCATCCACGGGGACGTCGGTCCCATTGCCTAAAACGGTGCTCTAATGCGACCGCGCCGCGACCGGCGGATTTCGCGGAGGTGGCCGTCGCCCCACTTGCCGGCCGCGGTGTCGCAGAAGTGTGCATGGGCCTCTAGATGTCGACCGGGCGACGCGAAAAATCGATATCTATAGCGATCGTGGTGCCGGGCCGCGTGGCGGCGCAAGTATAAACTAGGGCTTAGGCCTGTAACGTTTTACGGCCTTGCGGCCATTACCGAGTTGTCTAGCACACACACAAAACCCTTCAACGACTAATGCCGCAGTGCAATTCACTGGGAACCCATCACAGGAGGAACTAGGCAGCGCGACAGGAGGTACAACCGCTGTTCTGCGGACCGGAAGCTTTTGTTTTGCGTGTCAAAGGTTTCGTAAGGCAGCCGTTACACTCTCGGTGAAGTCTAGGGGGTTGGTAGTGGGTGGCAGGGATGGGCGGAAATTTTGAAAATTTTTCCAGAAAACAGAAAATCGCCTTTGTCAGAAAACAGAAAAGCCGAAAACGCCAGAAAACAGAAAATCAGAAAACGGAAAATTTTGCAATTACCAGATGACCTAATTATTCTACCCAAAGATCCATTTTTCCACTAGCAAATGCTTTTGTATGACTAGAAATGTGGTCGAATAGGCATTTATAAAAATTTCTAATACCTTTAATATTCAATACAATCAGCAAATTGTAAACCTTGACTCAAAGATCCTAGGATTCTCCACATTTAAAATATGCAACATTATTCAACAGCTCCCCCTCACAGCTAACGCCATAACGGTTGCATCAATAATCGCAATATGTACTACGAGTGTTTCTTTGTAAAATAAATTCTTTGGCTCTTCCAGGTTAGTTAGGGCTAGAGAAGAGATGTGCAGTGGCTTATAAATAATGAATTTTACCTATCACATTCATATTAAAATACAGCGGTTCAAAGCTCACTGATAAAATTCAGAATGCAGGTGTAATCACAAAACAGACAAATTGCTAGATTAATAGTCCAAATTGTTTAAAAATGGAATTTCAGTGTGACTTCGGGGCTGTCAGTAGGACAGTTTTTAAGTGAAAGTGTTCTCTTGAATGCGTAAACACTATAGAATGGGGAACAGGCATATACCCTCTCCATCATGTTATTATTATTACTCATCACATATACATATCATATTACATCTCAGTGGAAGACCAGCAAGACCGTCTTGCTGTACAAGAAGGGAGACGTGCACGACATTGGCAACTATCGCCCGATCTGCCTGCTGTCCGTAGTCTACAAGCTGTTCACTCGAGTCATCCTGAATAGGATCAGCAGAACTGGACGAAGGACAGCCATGCGAGCAAGCAGGATTTCGGAGAGGATTCAGCACGATCGACCACATACACACCATTACGAAGCTGATCGAAGTGTCGCGAGAGTATAAGCTGCCGCTGTACCTTACGTTCATCGACCTCAAGAAGGCATTCGACTCCGTCGAGACTGAAGCGGTCCTCGAAGCCCTGCTCACTCAGGGCGTTCCTACTCAGTACATCAGAGTCCTTCGAGAGCTGTACAGTGGATTCGCGACCAAGATCTCACCATTCTGCAACGACGCCATACGAAAACAGGATAAGCGTCGCAGCGTGGAATTGAGAGGAGAATGCACGGAGTGACAGGACTCACGCAAGTGAGACAAGGCCCCCGTGGTTCCCAGCTTCGTCGACGTTCGAAAATAAGAGACGCTGCAGCATGGACCAATTTGTTGAAAATTAGGTGGACCGGCTATATAATACGGTTCACAAATACCCGCTGGACGAGAGCCGTCACCGACTGGATTCCGCGGGATGTCAAAAGAACACCAGGACGCCCACCAACGCGTTGGTCGGACTTCTTCGTTAAAGCCCTGAACGACCGATATGACGCTCTTCGTGTCCCTCGAGCGAGGAGGATCCATTGGACCACTCTGGCACGCAACAGGGACGAATGGAGACGCTGCTGGCACCCGCTCGAGCAATTCGATGATCAACGGGACGACAGGTGATACAGGTGATACAGGTGATCGACTGTCAGGAAGAAGAGGCGGTACAGGTTGGAGGTAGCAGGTTAGAGGTCACCCGGAATATTTTTCATGCAACCGAGATGGTACAGGGTGCGTAAAAAGTATTGACGCACCTACTTTTTGTTTCAGCTCCAGCTTTCTGTTTCTACCCCTCTAGGTTTTTGTGTGTTATTTTTGTTGTCTGTATTGTGCTCAAAAAAACACTCACGAAAAAACTGAAGAAACATGATCGTCATCGCTACGGGGCCCTTTTTTTGTCTGTTACCCAAAGAGCCGAATACTTCCTTAACAAGAGAATTTGGCGCTGTTCGAAACGGTAGGTGAGGAAAGATGTCAGCAACCCAAACGTCAGCCACGGCTCTGTCATAACAGATGATGATTACAAGAGGTTCACGCACGTTAACGTTCAAATCCGAAATTATCAACCTCTGTCCGATAACGGCAAACAGATAACGCGCGCAGGTGTAGACAGCTTCTCAGACGAGCACAGCTTAAACGTGAATCCGCTGGATTACTCTTTTTAGGCGATTTTGGAGAATGAGGTCTGGGCTACTTTCAACAGAAGTGACCAGTCGCAGAAGGCTACCTTATTCAAAGCACGGGACGAAATCCAAGCGAGTGCTTGCGGCGCGTGCTCATGAATTTTTCCGTCGTTTTCGCTCCTGTATTCGCAGTAAAGGAGCTATGTCAATTACGAGCTATTCTATCGTGTTTGCAAGATCATTTTCCATATTTCTCAAGTGAATATTTTAAAACTTACTGCGCAATACTATTTCCACAACCGCCATTTACTGCGTCAATACTTTTTACGCACCCTGTTTATTGAAGGTGCGAGTTGGAGTCCCGCCTAGCATAATAGTTTTGATCGCAACAAAACATCCTGTAAAGCATGTAGCCTCTATATTAGCCGCTCCAGGCTTCAACAAATCTGTTAAAACGTTTTTCAGAATACTTTTGCTCGCCACCAGGAACAGTCGAGAGGGAGAGAATGTTTTCGGCCGTTGGGCGTTTTTCTAACGATTTTAGAAAAAGCTACTGAGCTACTTTTTCTGAACGTTAACACGTTTACGACGTATTACACCCTTTCGGCAGTGTGTGGCATGTCGTGTCACAATCCCAACGTTGCAAAAAATGGATTGGTCCCGGGCAAAAGGCACTCGAAAATCGTGTGTTCAACAAGTGTTAACATTCCATTGATAGGCTTTTAGTTGTATCTATATAATTCTTTCTGTACTTAGTGCGCTAGTACCCGCATCGAGATTATATCCTACTATATATAATCTGCTAATGTCACGTGTCCGTCACGGGGAGGGGGACTGAAGCCAAAAGATGCCTACGACAGCCTGGCGTATGCCAGCCGGGCTCTCTTTGAGCTTAACCATGGGCGATTGCTGGCGAACTATATCCTTGGCGGCGGATCGTCCAAGCTTAAGATATATTCAGCAGGCAACGCGTCATGGTATGAATGGGGACCAAGTACGGAGCGTAGGGATTTAGAAGACATACGGCAGATGTCGTTCAACATCGTAGGTATTCAGAAGACGTGTCGTAGATGTCGTCCAAGGTGCGTAGAGATTCAAAAGACGTGCTGAAGATGTCGTCTAACGTGCGTAGGGCTTCAGTAGACGTGCTGAAGACGTCATCCAACGTGCGTAGGGATTCCGAGTAAGGGGGACCAGTAGGAGGCGGAACAAGGGATCAGCAAAGGAGGGCCACTAGGGGGAGGGGGGATAAGGGGGACCTGTACTTCCTCTCAATACCGTCCAATGTGCGTCGGGTTTCTGAAGACGGGTGGCACGTCTGTCGGAGTGCAGGAGTGTCACAGACGTCGCGGCGACGTGGTGACACGTGAGTCGGGACTCAATGTCACCCTAAACCTGTCGACCAATACCGATGTCGACCAATATCGGTTACGTTTCTGCAGATTGAGCATTTCGAATTGGGACGCTCATGACCTGTTTCTCGCCACAAAGAGAGCGAGCACTTCGGAGAATAAATCGTGTACATGCGATAGAGAGTGAATGCGCTTCATAGGAGCAGAAGAAGCCTAACCATATCCCGCTGCACTAATCTATATATTAAAACCGGGTTTTGCTTAATGAAAAGGGAGAATAGAGGAGGACTGGGATTGTTCCATTCTCGGGGTTTGGGGGCGAAGCCCCAACCAGACGTTTGGCGGCCATTACGCCGCTGAACATCTGGTATATTCATAGAACACAAAACGGTTTCGCAAAGAACTAAAAGGGGAAACTCCGGGGTTGCCTGATCGTGCATTTTAAGATGCCTTGCCGGTGCGTATCCGTTCATATCCCACACCCTGTAGATAATTTATTTGAAGCCTTGTTTATGTTGCTGTCCACACTTTGTTGATAGTGAATTGCTTATTTTACAGTGCAGTCTTACACTCCATTTCTTGAACTTTAGCTATTGACCTGTTGAAGTTGGAACGTCCTTGACTTTTTCTCACTTGAAATAATAGTTTGCAGCTAATGGCATTTTGGATCTGTTCTAGTCCGGGGGGGGGCACATAACTAAAAGATATTATATGTAACGAATCCATTTGAGACTTACCTAGCGGCTCCTACAGAACAACATAGGGCCCTAAACAAGAAAAGTCACAAGGAAAAAAACGAAAAAATTAATTTGTTGCGGTTGTAAGCAGGCAAAGTTGTGTGCCCTCCTCACCATGTTGGATCCTGGTTATAACATGTCAGGCGGCGGCCAGCACGCGGCATGCCTCCACTCCGTCGCTTTTTGTCCACCGAGACGGTTGTAAGCCGCGGCGATTATTTATTTATTTATTTTCGTTTGTTCGCTTGTTTTCGGTTTCTTTTAGGTTCCAGCTCGTTCTCTAGGAGCCGCTCGGTAAATTTCAATTCATTTTGTTGCCTACTTTTTAGTTATGTGGCCCCCCGGACTAGGATAGATCCGGCATTTTTAATGAAATTTAACGATTTACCAAAAATTTAATGAAAATTTTCCCTTAAAAAGTTCGTTTAAAAAAATTTAACATCAGAATTTGGTGTGCACCCTTGACTCGGACATGCCGCGGGAGAGTACGCCCGGGTACACTTCAACCTTTAATGTTGCAGAACTCTATTTCAGGCCTTACAGTTAGTTAAAACCGCACGTTTCTCTGCCTTGGTTAGAGCATAGTAGCACACGGCTTGAGAATGTAGCGACACTTTGAGGTTCTTTGTTCAACTCAGCAACCAACAGCGATAAGGTCTTAGCCGAATTCAAGCACTCACTCATGATGTCCTTCTGCGGGAGCCATTTAAGCAGGTGGACGTGCTCGAGCGAGTCCGCTTCATCAACCTGTAACACACTGTTCTCTCCTGTTGGGATCACTGGTTTCAATATCCCCCTATTCAAGGGGCTATAATGTACAATTATAATTTTGTTAGGTGAGAAGCAGCAGGAAATAAGACATTAATCTGCTAACCTTACCCTCCATTCGCCACAGAATCGTGTAATCGCCTAACCTCGAGAATGCGCCGACAAAAGAATCCTTAACAGGGTTGAATAAGCACGTAGTAGATACAAATGAGTAACAACACGTTTCTAGTTCCGTGAATGCTTACGATCATTTGACGGGGCATATTAGTGGTGTTGGATACAGTTCCAAGAGAGAACACGATCAAACCCTTCGATGGTCTCTCGAGTATCTGCTGAAGTTCAGCATCGAATTCGACTTTCTTCACAGCTGAAAAGGGCAGCGCAAATCGAGTGTCCAAGCGCGGTTTCTTTTCTGCCGTGTTTGTCGGTACCACTCCTCTCACATTTCTTCAATCCCAGTTCACCGGAGAATGCGATGTGGTTCGGCAGCGGACGAGGGAAGTCCAGCATTCGTTCACCGTTGATCAGCAGAGCAGAGACATTGAGCGACAGTTCCCAGAGATCCGGCGTCCCTTTGCTAATTGTTTCTGAAGAAAAAATATAGGAAGGGGCACAGCGAAGTGAGTTTAGATGAGCGATGCTCACTTCGGTAGAGTTCATTTTCGTCATGCAGCAAGTTCTGTGGCAGATTGACGAAGTCAAGAAGCGAGAGATGCCACAGCAAGTTGAACACTCGTTCGGTAAATGACTGCGTGAAGCCGGCTAGAAATTATTAAGTAAGGACGAAGAGCAATTCATCGCAACTATCCAGCTATTAGAAGTGAAACACTGTACCTTGAACAGAATCATACCTTGATCACAGAAGAGAAAGGTTAAATTGTAAGTGTACAGCGTAGGATCCACCATATTCCTACTCTTTCGAGATAAAAAGGTTAGACACTGCCACATATACTTTATAAATAGCAAACGAATTTACTTCTGTAGCTGTCAAGGTAAAGCCTCCATTAAGGAAAGGATGCAAGGTGGACCCTCCTTTCCCACTTGCACCGTGAATAGTAATAAGTCATGGAAAGCGAAGAGCGCGCAGCAGCACAGTCGGAGGAGGCGTCGGTAGCAGGGATGAGCGGATAATGATATTTTGAAAACCGGATAACGGATAACGGATAATTTTGTCCGAAAATCGCCGGATAACGGAAAAACGGATAACGAACAAACAACAAAATTCAAAACTCGTTTTAAATTGCACTAGTTTGAACAACAGATCAGGACTTGAAGCACTGTTAATTTACAAGTCATTTCTAGACGTTTTAGTTGTGTTTTTATACGTTTTGCAGTCGCCACACTAACGACGCTCTATGGGTTTTCTGCCTATCCGTACGTAGACAAACGCACAGAGAGCAACATACCCGCTTTTCACCTGTTTCCAAAGGATAGGTTGGATTGCCTTAGTTATCAGCCTTAGTCTGCGCTTAACTCTTTTTTTTTAATTAGAGCAGTTGTAAAATAGAATAGTCCTTGGAAGAGCAATTCCTCCGATTTCTCTGGAAATAAGAAGGAGGCAGGAGAAATCCGGCCAAACAAACTTCACATAACGATCTTGTCCTACACATGCTATGAACCGTTACTGTTGTTGCTGCTCGATAGCATCCCAAGATCCAAGGTAGTTCAACGTGGAACTATCTGGGATGGATAAAATACTAACTTTTGGGTAGTAGCTGCAAGCAGTTGTGTACGGCAAACAAACACTCAAAGAGTTATGACATCCAGGCCTTCTGGATCTGAGGAAGAATATTCGACCTAGCCCCAAAACGGAGGTGTTCTCTATGTTGCAGATAAGTTTCACGAAAAACACGAAAAAAACTAAGAAAATCTACATGTCTTCAGCACCCAAGACGATAAGTTTGTTAAGCAGTTTATTGCTCCTCTAAAATTTTTAATGGAGAAGTTGCTTACTCTATGTATTTGGATTAATCCTATTTCTTTTGCTAGCATTCACTGCTGTACTGCAGTATTTTTTGATAATTCACGACAGCATATGGCTAAAAAGGTATCATTATCGCCTGCAATCAAATCGAGCATACTGCAATCGTGCAACCACAAATGATACTGTGGAAAGATCGGCGGTAAAAATTCTTTCCACGATGCGGCTCTCCAATTTTGACGACTTCTAGTAGCAGTTTGTGTGCCTTATCGGTCAGCACATGACTTGAGATGAATGAACAATGCTGTGCTAAGTAGGCCTCATATAAGTATGGTACAGGCTTAGCGCGCCTTCTGGAAGGCTGGAAGTTAGATATCATTAAAACTATGTAGCCAGTTCCCAAGTGAGGAAACTTCAATTAACCCTTCTAGATTTGAAACTTCTGTTGTTTCTGACGACCACTCTTACGGTCGCGAAGGATCCTGTACATAGCCCACCACCACGTCCAAAGCTAAGATTCAGCTAATTTGTTGTTCGTTATCCGGCCCAAAATCGCCGGATAACGAACAACAAAACGGATAGGCCAAAACCCCCCGGAAACCGGATAACGGATAACGGATAACGGTTAATCCGCTCATCCCTGGTCGGTAGTCGCGTGCAGACCATAGGGGTCGTTTAGGCCAATGTTATACTTCGGCGACGCTGTGTTGCGCGGACTGCTACGCACTGTGTAGCAGTCCGCGTAACACTGTTGCCGAAGTATAACATAGGCCTTACCAGGGAATGCCGTCAGCTTCCCATGGAACTTCGGATTGAGACCTATATCACGTGAAAGAGCTCGAGACGCTGATCACAGATATGTAGACCAAATTTGCTAAATAGATCTCCTGAGCGAGTTATGGCCGGCGGAAGCCGTGATGTCTTCCATGTGTTAGGCGCGCTCAGTCAGCGTTGGGCGGAGTATTGCGCGGAAATCAGCGGTTCGGCTATTAGCGCCGCCAGCAGCGGCGGCGGCGCACTGGTAGAGTGCTCGCTCCAAAGGATTGGGTTCATTGGTTCGGTTCCCGCCGCTGACGGTTTTTTTTGCATTTTGTGATCTATCTTCGACGACGACCAATAATCTTATTTTTAGCACATTTTTGAGCGAACGGCTAGTGGCGACTTGCATTTACGTCTATTTGAAGACGGAAACGTGTTTCAAGTAAAATGTTTTATTCGTGACGTGAAGCAAGTCAGAAATTCAAATCAAAACAAAATAAAAAGTAAAAATAAAATCAAAAATCAACAAAACTTAATAAACATAATAAATAAAAAGTAAAGGCACTAGTTAAAAGTTCCGACTCCACCGACACGACTTCGGTCGAAAAAAATTTTTTCGCTGAAACTTTGTCAAGGGGGTTATTTGGGGTGCTGATCACGAATCTGACATCCGTTTTTCACTATTCGGTCGGAGACCACCAATAGCTTCTTTAACCCCCCCCCCCCCCCCCCCCTAGACGAAGTTTCAGCGAAATCGGTGACTCTGTCTGGACCACCCTTGTTAAAGCTATGGGTGGTCTCCGAACGAGTCGTGAAAAACGGATGTCAGATTCGTGATCAGCACCCCAAATAACCCCCCTAGACGAAGTTTCAGCGAAAAAAATTTTTTCGACCGTAGTCGTGTCGGTGGAGTCGGAACTTTTAACTAGTGCCTTTACTTTTTATTTATTATGTTTATTAAGTTTTGTTGATTTTTATTTTATTTTTACTTTTTATTTTGTTTTGATTTGAATTTCTGACTTGCTTCACGTCATGAATAAAACATTTTACCTGAAACACGTTTCCGTCTTCAAATAGACGTAAATGCAAGTCGCCACTAGCCGTTCGCTCAAAAATGTGCTAAAAATGAGATTACTGGTCCTCGTCGAAGATAGATCACAAAATGCAAAAGCCCCGTCAGCGGCCGGAACCGAACCAATGAACACAATCCTTTGGAGGACGCACTCTACCACTGCGCCGCCGCCGCCGCTGACGGCGCTGATTTCCGCGCAATACTGCGCCCAACGCTGATTGAGCGCGCCTAACACATGGAAGACATCACGGCTTCCGCCGGCCATAACTCGCTTAGGAGATCCATTTAGCAAATTTGGTCTACATATCTGTGATCAGCGTCTCGAGCTCTTTCACGTGATATAGGTCTCAATCCAAAGTTCCATGGGAAGCTGACGGCATTCCCTGGTTAGTGTGCGCGCGACGCGCGACGCGCGACGCGATACCATGTGTAGTGACCGAATTGATCAATTGCGTCGCTCGATCAATTCGGCCAGTACACATGCATCGCGTTGCGCGTCGCGCGCATACTAAAGGCCCCCACACACTTCTGCGGCAACGCCGCGGTACTACCTTAACCATAGGGCAGCGACGTAGAGCTCGCCGCCAACCACGTCCCTGCCCTGTCCTTAACCATAGCGGCTAGCGGCGTTGTCGCAAAAGTGCGTGGGGTGGGGGGGGGGGGGGGCTTAAACGACCCCATAAGCGCATCCACATTTTCGCCAAATCTCTGGCAGTGCGACAGGAGGTACACCCGCCCCCTGCTGGGGGGCGTGGCGTAAGGAGGTACACCGCTGTTCTGCGGACCGCAAACTTTTGTTTTGAGTGTCAAACGTTTCGTAAGGCAGCCGTTAGACTCTTGGTGAAGCCTAGGGGGTTGGGGTGTGTCAGCAAGGGGGATAAGAGAAACATCGCATGCCCCCCCCCCCCCCCAGCAGGGGCGGGTGTACCTCCGGACCGTCCCCCCAAATCTCTGCCCCTATGCTTAATCACGGCTGCCGCTGTAGCCGCTGCCGAGTGTGCATGCGGCTTATTAGGCCAAGCAAACCTTTCACCCGCCGGGGTCGCTGAATTCTAGCAGCACATATCTGAAAAGGATAAGTCATTGACCTCTTGATATTATAGCATTCGTCTGAGTGCTTTTGGGAAAGTTCAGGCCCTATGGAAGCTTGCCGAGAGGAAAAATAAGGCCTCCGGAAACGGAGTCTTGACGTACCGCACCACGATCTCGTCCGTTTCGCTCCTATCGTGGTGGGAACCAACCAGGGATGAGTGGATTAACCGTTATCCGTTATCTGTTATCCGGTTTCCGTTGGGTTTTGGTTTTGTTCGCTATCCGGAGTTTTTTCCCTGGATAACGAACAACAAGATGTAGCAAGCTTGTGATTACTTAGTTGAATATAAGGACAAGAGACACGCCTTCAATGCCAGGTCGGTGCGTTCTCAAAGTTCTCAATGCTATAATTAGACTAAACTATCTAATTGCTCATAGCGCGTTTTGAAATGCTAAACACTGTCTTGCTCATTTCTATTTGTACGGTTTTCACCAAAATTCCTTCTAGCATAATGCGCGATATGGAAAGAACCAGTCGATCAGTGGAAAAAGGCACAAATGTCCCTACGAATCACTTCGTTTTAAGGATGCGCCAGGTACTCCGCATCGACCTTTTAGCACTCTTTGAAACTATCTTCGGCAGTAGCAGCAATTTACAGTTTACATTTTCCAAAGCAATAGAGTTTTCTTCTGTCTGTAGAGTTGCTGAGCTCTTCACGAGGTTGGTAAACGGTTTTATTGGTGGCTAACGTTTCGGCTGGATCGCCTTCTTCAGAGCCTGAAAGGGTCAGGTCAATTAGGAGTTACCCCACTAAACATCTCTTCAACCCTTACAAAATTCAATGTCAAATTTTTGGAGGCCTGAACAAAGGAGAGAATCCGAGTATCGTACCTCACCACAGTCCACTGAAGGACCAAAGGAAGCCGCACAGGGAAAGCAGGGATACGGGACAGCACCTACCCCAGAGGCCGTATTTATGAAGCGGTGGGAGCGGGAGATAAGCGACATCATCTCTCGGCTTTCTCTCCCGCCTCGCTCTCTCGCCTCGGTCGGTTCCCATGGGAAGCCGGCAACGTTCCCGGGAACGTTCATGAATTCGGCCCCAGGTTAGAATGCGAGACTGAGGTAGGGCCTGAGTTCGCGCGTTACATACAGGCATTCCCCCTTCCGGTTGACCTTGGGATCTCTGGAATAGATCCAGAACGCCTCAAGGGCTTTGCGCGCCGACGTTTGAACCTCGTGTCCCAGAATCTTCTTCAGAGAGTTTTCTTCGATATGGGCAGGAATTAGTGCTAAATTTAATTGGAGAGTGAACAAAAAGGAACTGTTTTAACCAAGTGATTCGTATGGACGTTTGTGTGGCCTTTGCCCCACCGAAGCCCAGAAATTCCCATAGTGAATTCACTGCAGCTGACAAGCATAAACAAGCATAAATAAAGGATATAAGACAACGGTAGTGCCGGATGCGACACGCTTCTACTCTTACGTGATATGCAGGAGGCACTTTGAATGTGTATTTGGCCAACGCAATGACTTGCGGTGGTCAGCAGATGGACAATTCAGTGCACTATCCTGCCCGGACAAGCTTGCTACGGCGGTGTGGCGTTCTACCCCCATCCTTTAAACAGGGGCGTGGCAAATGTCTGCGTCTCCACTATCTTGTAGCGCAGGCACTGGACTCTCGAGCAAGCCCAGGGGGTTGAGGGTGGGCGGGCCAGGGGAACGAGGGGGTAGAACGCTCGACCCCCGAAAGGACGGAAGGCTTGGTTGACCTGGAGGGGAAATCCGAACCAAGTACATCGAGTCGCAGAGCATGCGATAAGCGGCACTTCCGACTGCACTACCACGTGCCTTAAAGAAAAAACACCAATGGGAATGTTAAAAGTGGCTTATTTGACATGTGACCTGGACAATGTTACAACTGCCGACCTACCATTGGAGAAAGAATGGTTTTAAATTTAGTTGCTTGTTCGTTATCCGTTTTTCCGGGTTTCACAATTTTATTATTCGCTCATCCCTGGAACCAACCCCCCAACCCCCAATGTGGTGGGAGCTGCGCCGCGGACGAGTCGTCGCGATGCCGCATGCTGCGACGTGCTACAAGTGCAGCCACACTGCTAACCACTGCGGGACCGCTCCGCTGAAGGGCGTGGTCCAGTTCAAACCGTCCCAGCTGCGTTTAGGACTATTTTCTATTCTCTACGAAATTCTATTTTTTCCCATTCGATGAATTTTTATGGCGATCTCATTTGTCGCTGACGAAAAAGCGGACGACAGTGATAACATTGCACCTTATGAAGCGGTCCTTGTAGATAACACCACCGTACGCATCATTGCATGCAGTTATCCCATTGCACAATCTCGACATGGCGACATGCCGCAAAGCTCTATTTCCGGCCTAATGTAGATGGTTGATCGCCTTGGTATCACCGGAAATAAGACTAAACTCCGAGGTGCCTCGATCTCGTAAAGCTGTTCGAAAGTGATTTCTTCACCCATTCGGAATCACGCAATAGCTATAGTTAACCATTTTGACACATCTATTGTATTCCGTCATACTTTTATATTTAAAATTAAATTTATTTATTTATTTAAGATAAATAAATAAATAAGATTTGCTTCAGTACTTTGAACTGGAACTCCGAATACGTAGGAAAGACAGATTTCTTACCCTAATGTACATATTCATAGTGACGTCCCACGATCTACTGGTGGCTTTGCTAGTGTTGTTACTAATGCCACACAGGATATGTTTTATGCTTACTGCGTCCCTTTGTTTTGTTTTGCTAAGGTTTAGGCTTAGCAAAGGACGACTAAATAAATAATAAATAATAAATAATATATATAACAGACAATCAACAATGATATCAAGCAAACAGAACAATACCAGAAAATAGAGAGAAATAAGAAAAATTAGTATAAATCCAAGAAACATTGTTGAACAACAACCTAACGAGGAGAATCTGAAAAGAAAGACAGATAAACAGACCATCAGGGAAGTCGACCTTGAAATCCCGGACTGGTATTTTCACGTTTTTTGAAAGAATTGTAGCCCACCGCGTGAACCCCCTTCCTGGTTAATTTTTCAAATATTGGTAGGGCCCTAATGGCAAAGAAGTAACGCCGAAGTTAAGCTTTCCCGAGTTTCCTAGACCCTCCTCTGGTAGAAGAAACCCTCACAGAAAAGAGATCCTCCGGCGTGATGCCACATTTGCCAGAAAGGGTTTTGTGGAGAGTAGTAGATCGTTGGCTTTCCTCCTAGACGACAATTTGAGAAGTCCTAATTTCTTCCGCTACTAGGGGGATCTGTTCAAAAACAAAACAAGAATTCGGATCATCAGCTTCCTAGTAAAACTGTTCTGTACCTTTTCCAGCTTATCAATAATTTTACGTCCCGTATCACGGGTGGGTGCTGACAGACCTCGAGGATATCGCGGATGTTACGTGCGGTCAAACAGCGCCGGTGGTGTAAGGTGAACATCGCTGCCCGGAAAGCAGAAGATGCGGGTTCGAGTCCCGCCTGGCGCAAGAGTTTTGATCGCAACAAAACATCCTGTAACAACAAATAATTTTACGTTTGTTCGGTGAAAATGGGTGAGGGACGTTCTGCCTGAAAGCGGCGCGGGCAAAGGCGCGGGACAGTGCCTGCGGAGACAATTAGCGTCGACTCGCGCAGTGACATCCGCCGCTTCGCGCTGAGGCCAGAGAGCCCTCGCTGCGGAGACGATGGTGACCCTTCCAACTACAGGAGCCTGTAGGTCGACAAGATTTGGTGTGATTACAATCGATAGAGGGATAGGAGGCTCAGATGGCTTGCATTGGCAGTCCAGAATATGGGACTGATCTGAACCCTACCGTCTTCTATATCAGAATTTCAAGCCCTATCGAATGAGCCAAGAAAGAATCTTGTCTCAATAACCCTTACAACATTTTTTTCAGCCGCAGTTAACTTTCGGTAAATATCAGTTTTCATCTATATCAGAATTACCTACGAGGCATGCTTCCAGGCTAATGATGTGACCTCTACAATCTCCTATACTAGAATTTCGACCTCTATCAAATGAGCTAAAAATTATCTTGTCTAAAAAAACCCTTAGGGAGGCTTTTAGGCGTTGTTTATTTTCCTTAATGTCAGTTTTTATTTATATCAGAATTAATTGCTCGTTGGCATAGTTCCATGCTGAAATTATGCGAGAAATATAGTTAGATAGACGAGAGACCTTCTGAGAGCACCCCAATGCTCAACCTTTTTGAAAACGACATTATGATCCTTCAAGGCGTAGAACATGTTCACAGTCTGAAATTGCCCAACGAGTTCAATTTGATAGTCGGTGGACCTCCTAAGAACACCGAAGTACTCCAGTTTTTTTTCAAAGCATTTCATCAGTGTTTCCTAACTCGTTAATTGGTGGAGGAGACATTGGCTATACAGGTGCATTGCCTGTGGAACGCGAGGTCAAAAAACTGACAAAAGCCACAAACGACTGGAGGAGTAATTTGAAGCATTGTGTGATGAAATTTATTCTCGGTGAACATTAGATTTCATGAACCACCTATCCAGTCTTAGTCTCGATAGATATGGTGTTATGCATTATGAAGTTCCATAGAAAAATCAGTTACGAAATGCCAAAGAGATGTAATGTTGAAACTAACGCTTTAAACTTCTGTTAAAAGATCTCTCGTCTATCTAATTGGAATCCTCGTGCAATTTTAGCCTGGAAGCAAGTCCCGCATTTAATCCTGATATATGTGAATAAAAACCGACATTTAGCGAAAAATAAAGAAAACGCCTGAAAAAAATCGCTTTAAGGGTTGTTGAGGCAGGATTCTTTTCTGGATCATTCGATAGAGGTCGAAATTCTAGTACAGGAGATGGCAGGGTTTACATCAGTAGTATGGAAGCATGCCTCGCAATTAATCCTGGTATAAATAAAAACTGCTATTTAACGAAATTAAACAAAGCCTAAAAAGTCGCCTTAAGGGTTATTTAGACAGGATATAATGCAGAAGATGGTAGAGGTCACATCATTAGCCTGGAAGCATGCCTCGTAGGTAATTCTGATATAGATGAAAACTGATATTTATCGAAAGTTTACTGCGCCTGAAAAAAATGTTGTAAGGGTTATTGAGACGAGATTCTTTCCTGGTTTATTCGATAGAGCTTGAAATTCTGATATAGAAGATGATAGAATTCAGATCAGTCCCATATCTGGACTGCCAATGCAAGCCGTCTGAACGTCCTATCCCTCTATCGATTGTAATCACGCCAAATCTGGTCGACCTACAGGCTCCTGTAGTTGGAAGGGTCACCATCGTCTCCGCGGCGAGGGCTCTCTGGCCTCAGCGCGAAGCGGCGGGTGTCACTGCGCGAGTCGACGCTAATTGGCTCCGCAGGCACTGTCCCGCGCCTTTGCCCGCGCCGCTTTCAGGCAGAACGTCCCCCTCCCGGTGAAAATACCGGAGTGCCATATTCTAAAAGAGGTTGATGTTGACAGGGCTCATCGCTGTTGCCTTGTTGGCAATCAGCTCACAGTGCTTGTCAAAGCAAAGGTTCTTGGTTACAACAAAACCTAAATAAGTGGTCTCGTCAACACTATCAATAAAAAATCCATCGACGTAATAGGAGTAATTGGGGTTATTGGCTCCCAAATGGAGTACCTTAGTTTTCGGCGGAGTGGCGTTCTACCCCGCGCCCTTTAAACCCACTGAACTCTCGAGCAAGCCCAGGGGTTGGGGGTGGGGGTGGGCGGACCAGGGGGACGAGGGGGTGCTCGACCCCCTTAGTTTTCTCCTTAAAGAACGGTAGCCTCCAATACAGTGTCCATGCATGTAACGCATCTATTGAATTCTGCAAGAATTTCTAATCATTGGCGCAGTCAATAACGCGAAAAATTTTAATATCATCGGCGAATCTGCTGAATTCAACCCCGCTGCGAGTAAGCAACTGGGCAATATCATGAGTATAAATATTGAATAAGACAGGAAAAAGTATACCGCCTTGAGGAACCCCACTGGTTACATGTCTAGGTTCAGAGAAAGACTCGTTAACAGGAACTGAGAAGGTTCTACCTTCTAGGAAGCAGCAATGCAAGCGACAATGCGATGATGAAGACCAGCCATGACAAGTTTTTGAACCGGTTTGGTATGCGGAACCCTATCAAATGCTTAAGAAGAGTCAAAATAGATGACATCAAGACTTTTACCTTCAACCAAACTGAAGTCCACTTATTTATATTCTGAAGCATTGCAGTAACCGTCAATCTTCGTTTTTGAAAACCACGTTAATTGGGGGAAATAACGGAGTGAGTCTCCAGCTGACCAACGATAAGTTTCAAAGATAAGACTGCTAACAGGTCTAAAGTTGGAAGCCAAATTATGCGGGGGCTTCTTGGATATTGGTGTTACAAACGAATGCCCCCACCTACTGGGCATTTCAGCTCTCATGAAGCATAAGTTGAAAATGTGCTCTAACGGTCCTGCTATAATGTGGGCAACTTTTTCAATAAACAGAAAGGGGATATCATCCGGTGTTTTGGAGTGGAGACTGGAGGAGACTTGAGCTTCTTCAAATTAATACAATGGTTCTATGGTACAATGGCTTTCCATGAAGCTTCGAATTTAGTAGTCTATAAAACATTGGTTTATGGCCAGATTCAATAACTTTCCTTTAAATAAATAGAACATTTAGTCAATCAGAACATAAAACTAAGTGCCCAAGACAATTTTTATAGTACAAAAAGAGGATAGTATCGTACCAGCTGAATTATGTATGTAGTTAAAATGAAACAGAATTAAATCGACGAGTCTAACCTGAGGACAACGGATGTGGAACGCTAGCCGGCAGAGTTCGCAGTCCGAGCTGTTCAGCGGCGAAATCATAAATCGACGTCCCGTGGGTGATCCACACGACCTGAACGCATTTCTGAAGGCTGTTAGTGATTGCCGAACCGATGATATTGAAAGCATCCTACCTTTTTCACTCCGATCTTCTCTGCAATCGCTAGAGGACAGAGATCGTGGAAGTGGGCAATAGCCAGGTCAAAATCTTCTAATCGAAGCTTGTCGAACACCTAGAGGATCTCCATCACAGATATAATAATTTCCCTCCAGCAGTGACGCTTACAGAAGTAAAGACTGGGTAGAATGCGGACCTGCGCACATTCCCGCTTGCGTTACGTTACCACGTTGCAGTATCCGTGGGAGTCGTGATCACATTATCATTATCGATTATCATAGGGTGCGGACACGACAGGGATAGTAGCCAAGGAGAGGGCGCGGACAGGAAAGAAAGGGCATCCTAATAAAGAACACGGCAAGCACGGTATCCGTGGAAGCTCATCACAGGGTGTGGACACGGCAGAAGCAGTGGTTCATCAAAGTGCATTGGCCTACACGGCTTCTGAGAGTGCTGAGGTTACATGCGCTTCGGACCCTCTCCCTCCACACCCTGTGATGAGCTTTCATAGATATCTTGCCGTCCTTCTTGTTGGGCCACCGCTTCTGCCTTGTCCATACCCTCTGAAGAGCTTACCGGAGCTCGTACATGCTAAGTGTCGTGTCGTTAACCAGTTTTTTTTACATCAGGAGACAACTCTTCAAGGTCTTCTACATATACATTGGTTTCCCCAACTAGAAGTGTTGCCTCACACTCTACTAATGCCTGCCTACCTACGAACAACCTGATTACTTAAAAGATCTGGAAGTAAAGTGCGAGATCTACACCCACAATGTCAAAATTTAGAAAAAATGAGCATGCTGGAGATTCAGATGGCCTTCAGCTACCACCTCATGATATTAGCTGCTGGGCAAAAAACAGGATCTCCGACCTAGGATAGGGTCTGCTGAAAGAAACATCCTCTGGAAATTCAGCCTTGAATTCCAATGTACAACATAAGCGGAGAAGCTGTACAATACCGCCCGCGTCGCGCGGTCAAAAAGACGGTTTGCGACGGAAAAATCCGTCGCAAACCGTCGCATGCTCATAACTCCTTTAATTTAGAGTTGTTTCAGGAACTATTAGAACCATTCGATTCGTCTCCTCGAGATCTACAAAACCATGTATGAAACTTGACCAGACCACCGCGTTTTCGCCGTGGGTGGCCTAAAAAATAACTGCAACAGGCTTTTGCGATTGGAGCACCTTATTTTCCAGGACGTGCACGTGACATGCAGTGTTTTCGGAGTATCTCAAACATGGCGTGCGTTGTCAGTGCTCTGTCATGCCTGGAATGTTCCGAGAGTGCGCCGTGCACAATGCATATGAGATCGAACCTATCAATCGAATGGGCGGAAGCATGCCCACTGGGTTTCTTTCTTCGCTTGATGGAAAATGTAAAGCTTTCAAGACTATCTTGCACCGTTTGGAGAACTTTATGAGAAATTTCCAGCCGTCCTACTTAGGAGTTGCTCCAGTCAGTCCGATGAGCCTTTGGTGTGCGCCGCGTGCAATGCGTATAGAGATGAACCTATCAATCGAATAGTCGAATGGGTTCAACTGGTAGAGTGAGCGTTTGGGGAGTTCAATCATAAATTTGCAGCCGCCCTACTAAGGAATTGCTCTAAGGCTGTCCAGCTAGCCTTCGGAGTGCGCCGTGAACAATGCATACAGAGTCGAATCTTTCAATCGAGGGGGCGTCCGCTTGCAAATTGCACGCGTGGACGTGTTCGGAGCGCAATAACTCTTTCAAGTTCAAATCGTTTCAGCTGCAACTCATGGGTCTTGTAGGCAGTAAAACGGTCTAGTAGAACGCTAATGTAGAACGGTGTAGCTTAGGAAGAGGCAATGTTACAGGTGTGCGAAAATGCAGGTGAGGCTTGTGGGACACATTTTTTTCCGATTTCGGTGGACCACTGCGGGAAGACCCGGCGAGCAAACGGTCTTGATATGCGTGTGCGAACAGAGCGCTTAAGGTACTTCACAACGACGTGCTCAGAACTCCTCGGCTTTCTAAACTGCCTTAGCCTCAGCTGCCACTTTAAACCGGCGGAAGATAGCGGTTAGAGTTTCTTGCACTCTTACTCGCACAGGCTTGATTGTTCGACACTCTCAGTGGCACCATTCTGTTCAGCATGAAAAGCGCTATCGAACGGTACCAATATCTTGCGATTGTGGGAATATCGGTTTTTTGGCAATTTCGTATCAAAGGCGAGGCGGCTCAACGGCGCGGCAGAAGGGCGATGACGTCATCGGAAACCGATGTCTTCGAGTTGGGCCATGCTTGACACCGTTCGATAGAGCTTTTCATGCTGAATTGGACATTGTACTGTGAGTAGGGAAAACTGTAATATGGGCGAGTAAGATCGAGGAGAACATCGACCGTTATTGTGCTCAATTGCACGCGCGGGCGTGTTCTGAGCACGATAACTCTGTCATGTTTGAACCTTTCCAGTTGCAGCTTGAGAGTTTTGTAGGCAGCAAAATGTTCTAGCGCTGCGCTGAAATGCAGCAATGTAGCTTATGATTGGACAAAGTTACAGCGGTGCGAAGATGCAGATTAGCCTTGCGTGGCGCAATTTTTTCCAAATTCAGTCGACACCTGCAAGAATACGCGGAGAGCTAACGGCCTACAAATGCGCCAGTGAGCAGAACACTTTAGGTTCTTTAAGAAAATGTTTTAACAATTCCCTAGCTGATTAAACTGCC
>OX375867.1:164306-374464 GCA_947359475.1 Heligmosomoides polygyrus bakeri
ATAGGCCATATGCCATACCGTACCACCAACGATAGCGTAAGTGTACACATACACGCTCATCTCATTGTTGAGTATTATGGAAGCGGGCCATATCGGTAAATAAGTATGCTAAAGATACCGTTCTCATCTGAACGTGTTGTTGGCCGACTACTTTCCACCTTCACACCGGATTTCAGTTCTCCGACAAAGAGAGATTGTGGTTGCGGAAGCCATAAGAGGACTCCTCCTTGACGCCATTTATGAAGGTATCAACTGTCAGGAAGAAGATGTGGTTCAGATCAGAGGAGTACAATGAAAATGGGACCTTTCTACACGTATCATCTAGCTGGTTTCATAGGCGCGTTTCGAGCAAGTGGATGTCGACTGGACACCTGATGATGACTGTGAGGAGGAAGACAACAGTGTGCAATCATCGTTAGAGAAATCAGAAGCCATTCGGAACATGTTACATGCAGCCGAGATGGTATATTGAAAGTGGCTAACTGGTATAAAATACAAAATACAAATACAAAAAGGGTACCACCAATGACTTTTTTGAGTGCAGATTATAAGCGAACCTACCGACAGTTCTGCGTTCCGGTGTTTCGGCCGCGTCTGTCACACGCGTTGGTGGCAGCTGACTATGTCGATGTTCACCCAGGACCCTTTTCTACACCCAAAATTACGCGTTCAACGAAGAAGTGGTCATTCCGTGCCAGGGAGAAGATTGTTCCTCACTGGCTTTTGTAAGATGCTGCTTGTGTGCCAAGCGCTTGGGCTTTACTTGTTTCATAGTTTTGTACCATAGCTGTTGACTGAAAGGGAAATAATAAATATAGGACTTTTAATTTAATAATGTATAAGACTTTTTATTTGCAGAGAAGTGATATGGTACAGATATGGAGAAGTGAATAAGTGATATGGAGAAGTGATATGGAGAAGTGAATAACTAGCACTTATGAAGGCGCATATAGAAAGGTTTTGCCTGTTGTAAGCATTGGTGGTCTAAAATTGACTCTGTGATCATAAGAAAGTGTAATAACAACAAACTAATACGTGCAAAAATAGCGATAGCACCATCGATAGCCTCCTTTCAGGTCTTTAAAGAAGTGTTCAGCAAAAACTGACTGTGGTTCTAGATCCACTCACTGGGCCCTACATCCTGCCAAAATAGCATCGCAAAAGCTCATCATGAGTTGGGAACCTTTCCTTGTAAGGAACAGCTCAGTGCACTTTACCATGATGAAGGCGAAATTCTCCTCATCTCCCTCCTCCAGAAGATGCATTGAGTAGTGTGTTTGGAAGCCCTCTACTTCTTGCTTTCTTTCAGCGATGGTGAAGGCCCACCTTGACATGATTTCTACTAGTTCCTCCACAAAGAATTCGCTAACGTCCACCTCCTAGTCTTGTCCATATTTATGGGCTCTCATTTCTCTATTAAATGACCAAAGTTGTACAATACGCTTGTTGTAAGCGTACTGTAAGGAAGCGCTGTGGGATCCTCGCTTTATTCCCAGAGTTATAGCGGTGATTTTGAGCTAGTACACAAAAACATTCTGAATAGACACTTTCTACTTCAGAAAAAATGTTTCAAAATTCACAAAGTTTTAAATATTTTTGAATAGAATTAATATTTTGCTGTACAGATGTGTCCTCCCAAAAATATCCGACATGCATACATTTAGTTGAGAAATGTTCGTGCTGTAACTAGATGAATGCGGGATTGGGGAGTATGACACTATTTTGGTACCAACCTAATAATTCCTTTTAGAAAAGACTTCCATTGCAGACGGCTCTTAAACGCAATTCGCCGCACCTGTGGATCGTGTTCAAGCATCTGAGCACAGGCCTCGACTCTCATGTCCTTGAACTCTTGTCCCGTCCACCATAGATCGTAGGCATCGCCAGCGGAGAACATCAGCGATTGGAATACCTGACATTTGACTGATTTAGTCTCAAGCTGAAGAATTTAGACGGACGCTAATTGCAGACAAAATACATCTAAGTATGAAACTCTCTTAGCGAAAAATTGCATCACAATTTGCTCATCCAAGCATTTGGTTATAAATTTTCATTATGTTCAATAGCATCTTAATTTGTGGTGAGCTGATTGTAAGACTTCTTTTTGAGTTCAAACTAAATTTATAAAAAAATAAAAGTAAACTAAACTATTGCACTTTTATTTGCACAAAATTGTTGAACATCATTTTTATATATTTTAAAAACAAACTAAGTTATCGCACTTCGTGAGAACTATTAATCCTATTATTAGCCTCCTACACACTTGCCTTCAATCCTTCTGTTTTCAGCTTGTCTTTGAAGTGTATGGAAATTCGATGCTCGGCGACCCCTGCAGGCAGTTGATTGTTCCCTGTGTCCATCATAGCCATTTCCATTTGTGTCCACATATGAACGTCGTGTCCGAGAAACCTGTGTAAGAAATCTCAGTAATAGCAATCTTGTGTGAGGAACTAATTTAAATTTTCATGTTTTGTGATTATACATACTGTACTGCGTTCCATCAGTATACGATCAGCATACAATGCAAAGAACGCCATTTCCGTAACTTGCAATCAACTTCGATTCCCCAAAACGTTTCCGGGTAACGTTAAGCAGTGATATCCATAGTATTGCCCTTTCAATGAGCAGTCTCGTATGGTGACGGAGTGAGAAGAGACGCCGGCTTTCGCGAGCACCCAATTACAGGCTCGGCTCCTGGTTCGGATCTTCCGACCAGGTCAGCCAAACGTTTCATTTCTCGGCGGTCAGCGAATTGGTATCAGACTTGTCTGGAAATTATAAAATGTCTGTCTATCGTTTTCCCAACCCTTTCATATTGTATTGTATTGTATTCGTATACTTACTGAAGCGTATCAATAAAAATTATCGCGACCTCCGCAAGATCTCTTGCACCTCCGCAAGATCTCTTACTACAATACACAATACTCAATCCTTCCATGGCACCTGTTATTATATTTCTACAAGCTAATCTTCTCTTCATAAGGATGCTACAAGCGGTACAAATGGGTATGAACTCTGTCAGTCAGTAATATCACCATCACCACTCACCACCTATATATAAAAGGGTTTGTCCGTCGAGTGATGAGGCGTACCTCACGCAGGTTAGAAACCTACGTAAGGTACGTCTCATCATCTACAATGCGGGCAAAGCTTGCAAATCAACGTGGGATGTTGCTGCAGCAAGGGAAGCGCAGCCTTTTACACGGCAACTGCGCGCGTTTCTGAGCGTCCAGATTCAGAAGCCGTGCCGACGACTTCGTGCCGAGAGCATGAGCGGACCTCCAAAGCAGTAAGAGTAGAAGGGAAGACTTTGAGGGTGAAGATCCGACAGCGACAAGGAAAGAGCGACCTGTAGGAATCAGGGTAGGGGTCAATAGGGGAACAATGAAGCAGGCCAGGATGTGGCACCAAGAGGGGTGAAGGCAATAGGGAGAAACCAGTAGGGAGTTACTAATAAGGTGGAGCAGTAAGGAGGACCACCAAGGGAATCCATTACGAGGGGACCAGTAAGGGAGACCAAGGGTCTGGATTTAGAAGATGTGACAGCGATGTCGCGCAATGGGCGTTCGGTCGCGCACCTGAAGGCGGGACCAGGATGGGGAACCAGCAAGAAGGGAGCCGTATGGGAATTCATACGAGGAATACGAAATCTGCCATCTGCGCAGCCTCTTCACGTTCGACGCGGCGGCAACTGCACGCTTCTGAGTTTCTGGATCCACAGAACCGGTCCACTACGTTGCGCAACAACCGTCTGGACTAAGAGGAGATGTCACCGACATGGTGCGAAGAGCAGCCGCTTTCAGAATTCAAAATGGGATATTTCTGCAGCAGACGAAGAGCAGTCTCTTTATGCTTGACACAGCGGCAATTGCGCGCGCTATTGAGCTACTGGATTCAGAATACGGGTCCTCTACGTCGGGCTAGAAGTATCTGGATTAAGAAGATGTGCCATCGGCGTCGTGCGGCGAGCGTCCGAATACAGAATTCGGCAGCATCCCATGGCGAACGACAAATGTTTCCCGCGCAAGGAACGGCACTTCGTACCTCGCGCGGGAAACAAATTCAAGAAAAATGACTAAAGCCGACACCGACGTTGCGTAGCGAGCGTCCGGATTAGGACATGTCAACGATGCCCTGTAACAACGTGTGCTGAGCATCACAAACCAGTGACGCTGCCGGAGAAAACGCCTATGATAAGATTAGGGAAGTGAAGAACGGCTTCATGCCGTAAAATACGCAGCAGAGCCTAGATGTTAGCGGATTTCAAGTTTTAGAAGGATTGTTTTGGCCTTTCACAGCACTGTCGCAGCGACACGTCGCCGGCGCGACGTGGGAGTATATCAAAAGATTTCCGTCGCGCGAAACACGCAAGTGCGAGACACGCCACTAGGCGCGTAGGAGCACTTGTCCTACACACTTCCATTTCGAAAACTGACTGATATGGCTGATGAACTTATATGCACAGCTTCCTTTCTATGCACTCCTGGCAATTAGCTCTTCGATAGTTTTCTGTAGAAGAGACGTAGAAATTTTTCAATTTTAATGTGTACGCATAATTATGGATTGGTTGCAAAACGGTACACCAAGACAACACGTTAAAGAATCATAGTATAATTTCCGTAGTTTCAATTTCCCCAGAAAAAAACCGGCGTCGAAAGTACAGAAGGAGTCTAACACATCACTGTGCAGCTTGTAATTCCTTAAAGGAACGCGTTCTTCTAGAAAACAATATTTTGGCGCTCACAAATATGCAGCACACCTCACAAGATCTGGTGCGAAACAGAAATTCAAATCAATCGCAGAAATCAGATCGCAAGAGGCAATGGAATTTGAGGGAATGATCCGATCTTTTCGTTCAAAATTGCATTGTTCGCATTTCACCCTTCCTTTGATGACTTTGCATTGCAAAACAGCCTTTGTTCGATCACTTGTGTCACTATGTGAGAGATGCGTCGGAGCTATACTCACTCCACAAACCTTTGGCTCTGAGTGTCGTTTTATGTCGTCTACCCCTGTCAATTAAATTTTTCCCTTATCAGCTATGATCATAAAACGCTAGGTTGAGTTGTTGAAGAGTTGTTTTTCCCTCAATTTTTTCATCACCGCTGTTCTGCTTGTCCACGTGATTTGTTGCTGATCATGGCGCGTATATAAAGCAAATAAATAACGAATATAGGCAATCGACAAATTGTTGGAGCGGCGAGAGCAAGTGACTGAATAATAATAGTAAGGAATCCGAGTTATAGATTGAGCTCTTGGAATGCGTCCTGCACTAATTCTACGAGATATCACGGAGGCATTTAGAATGCGTTCCTGTAATGTAGAATGACTTGCATTGGGTACCCAATAGAAAAACCAGTACTTCATCCTTCTCCGTACACGTCTTTTGTCGATCCACAGGATTCAGAGGGATGAAAGGAATCGACCTAAAATCCATTTCAGGTGTACGCAAAGCCGGTTAATCCTTCGGTCGACAGGCATCAAATGCCTACAAAAGCTCTTGTTTTCATTCAGTGCTCGAGAAGATCAAAGTAATCACCCTAGAAGAAGGCTGTAAGGCAGACCATCTTCCGCAACAGTGGGAAGAACAGAAGGATGAAAAGATGATTCGTTACATGATCTTTGCCTACCCCTTTCTCCCGTTCCCTCAACCAGATTCAAGAAAAGCAGCCCTTATTGTGACAAAGAACAAGCTTCCCACCTCGCATAAACTTCAAGGAAGTTTAGAGGACATGTGTAGACAAACGAGTAACTGATTTTCAACAAAGATAGGGAAAACGCACTTCAGTGTTTCGGCGAGTCGATAGTTGAACAAGACGTGACTGTTCGTGAATCCGGGAACGATTTGAAGAATTTTTAGAGCACTAGTTGTGCCCGCAAGAACTGCAAGAAGTAGGATCCACATCTGGAATGAGCATATTATCACACACTGCAAAAAAAAACTCGTGTTTGGTTGCGTGGAACGTAAGGAAATCAAGTATAATGATAGGTGCAATACTGTCAATAATTTTCTTAAATTCTATGGTCTTCATTTAACACCTTCTAATCGCTCCCATGGATCTAAACCTGTCCTACATCATGACGAGAGCACGTTTAACGCTAATAGTGACAAAATTCCTATCGATACTGAACAACTAAGCGGTTGTGGGAAGAGAAGTTGCCTCATCAAAACCGGCAACGGTGCTTCCCAAATGGCAGGGCTCAGCTGAGACTGAACAGTAGTGGCAGAGAAGTCGCAGAGGCGGACGGACCGCTGACAGAGGAATCTGTTGCTGCCCATTTCACTGGAAGGTCACCTGATGATAGCGCTGTGATGTAATGTTGGTCACTGCACCAGACGTCTTTGTGGCAATGGTCAAGATGTTTCCGTCTGAATGATGCCGTGCACACCTTCACGTTCGCTGATCCCGATATGAGGGCTGCAGTTGCATTAAAGGCCTTTGTTACATGAGTTGATTCTCCAACGGAGTCCCTTCCTTAAACTGGATGGCCCTGAAAAAACAAACGGGCTAAAACCAGATGTTAACCCAGTCTTCATTGACGTAACCCACCAAGCTGGAAGACCCTGTGTCCACTAAATCTTTATCTGATACCTCTTAAATCAGAACAAGTAGTCTATTCAAGTTGCCTGCCCCGAACAGCTGACCACTGTTCACGTGCGAAAAATGCGACTCCAGAAATGGCTTTGGCCGAAGATTTTTGAAGAATCGCAGTAGAAAATCAAATCTACGATGAAAATGCCACTTTCGTCGCCGAATGACTGTTCGCGTTTTGGATTATTCTGCTACAGAATGTCAGGGAGAGAAGACGACTCTAAAGTTCCTCGCTGTTTGGAAAGAACCACCACTGTCTACTCAATAAACGTTCCCCGTAATAATTAGAGGCACCAACCAGGGGTGTGCGTAATTACGATTTACGATTTACGATTTTACGATTTACGGTGATTTTTGGCAATTTTTTTACGATTTACGATTTACGACATTTTGGGTCGTAAATCGTAAATTTTCGTAAATGTTATCTTTCGTAAATGTGAGAAACGTACGCATAACGTGATATAATTCGGATTATGACGATGTATCCACTTTTAAAGCCTTTCCTCATAGCTCATTGCTCTTTCCTATTTACTTTTTTATGTTCTGCTGTGGCGCTGTGACAGAAAAACGCAGCATTGTGGATAGGTCGCTTTAGTTAATTCCTGGCAATGGAACTGGGCTAGCCTAATTTTCTGGTCGCACTCTAGCACAACATCTCACATTCGAATGGCCTGAAAGCATTTCGTTCCAGTCCACAGGAAAACATGAAAATAATCATGGCACTGGAATGGAGATGATCACTTGCTGAACCATGTTCTATGCTGCAACCACCGCCTCGTCAACTTGTAACTTTTTCACTTGTTCACCACATAGACGACTCTTTCCAATGCACACGAGTAGAAGTCATGCAAAGCCGTCAAGGAATATTGGACTTGATTGGAGGCTGTGGAGTAACAGCTAAACTGTTGGAAAGAGTAAAACAATCATGTTTCAATCTGATTATCACTGCACGTCATGACGCGGAGTGTATTCGCATTTAAGGTGCAACTTAAGCAAAACGTCTGACATTTTCATGACGAAAATGAAAAAGTTTGACACTTATGGTCTCGTTTCCAGTGTCTTGATTGGGGCTGTTTCCGTTCAGAATGCTAATTACTGGGCAAAATGCGATACGATAGTGTTTGTTATAAAGGTAATGGAGAGCAGGACTGCCGAATGCAAGCAGTCATTAATTAGTAATGCAATATTTTGGAGTTTCCGAAATTTGACAAGTGCAGACAAATCTGCGAGCGAAGTAAACGCCGAAAGTAATTACCTGGTATCGTCGAACATTCCAGAAGTTGTGGCTGCCTTCAAAAATGATAAAGGACAAAGCACGACGTTAACCAGTCCCTGTTTGAGATGCGCCATCCATTCTTTTTACCTTTGTGGGATATCGTAGAGGTTATTTTAGCGTGGGTTTGCCTTATAGAATGAATTACGGTTGCCGCCGATGTATAGGTCAGTGCTTTATCCTTCCCAGACAAATCAGGTACCAATTCACAACCAGCATGTATGGAAAATTGACTGCCCGTGGTAGGACTGTAATCAAGAACTCCTATTCTGGAGCATGCAATAGCCATCCTCCTCCGACTTCCCTACCACGTGTTCCCCTATACGTTTGAAATGCACCATGTACGAATCAGTTGAACCACTATCAATTCAAACTGCACCTTTCTTCTCTACTTTACTCTTAAAGAATGCCACAAAAATATCTTCTTTTATAATTTCAAGTCAAAAATCCGACTATGGTGAGTGTCCAAAAATGTAATCAGACTCTGTCAATCGTCACACAATTCCTTCCCGTCTGCTACAAAAATGTAATTCAAGACGTGGGAAGGCTTAGAACTTTAGGTGTGTCATACCATAGAAATGTGCCATGCGCTCACTCAGTAGGGGATGCTTGTTGGATTATTTGTGCAAATACTGTTTTCGTCGAGTTGGCCAGCGATCAAATTATTTTTTTGTTTTTGGATAG
This sequence comes from Heligmosomoides polygyrus bakeri, assembly GCA_947359475.1. Classification (NCBI taxonomy): domain Eukaryota; kingdom Metazoa; phylum Nematoda; class Chromadorea; order Rhabditida; family Heligmosomidae; genus Heligmosomoides; species Heligmosomoides polygyrus. Next base: position 172,857 of record OX375867.1, read on the forward strand.
AATGGTTTTTGTTGATTTATTCGGAGTTGTTGCGGTTGTTTCTACAAAGTCATAGTTTTATATGCAAGCCAATGGCTAGTAGAATGATGAACATTTTTGATCGTCCAAGCAGTGTAAGCTTTTTATTCGGGCACCCTGTATAGGCGCCTTTTAACATAGCGTTTTTGAACAAGCGGTTTTGAACAAGCGGTTTTTGGTCCTCCAAAAGCTTGTCCAGCTTGATTTGAAAGGTGCTAGTTGATTTTAATGGCCTCCATCTTAATTAGAAAAGTGTCCAGCTCAAGCTGAAAATGTCCCAACAAAACTTAGCTTCGATTAGGTTCAACATAATGGAAAAAACAAGGAAATTAAATGTGTTATAAGTCAGGCACCTCTTACGATTTACGGTTTACGATTTACGGTTTACGGTGATTTTTTCGTAATTACGATTTACGATTTACGAAATATCGGATTTCATTTACGCACACCCCTGGCACCAACCCTACATTTGCTGAGCAGAGAGGATTTAGTCTATGTTCCATACACTCCTCAGCAAACTGAACAGGTTTTCAAACAACCCTGGACAGTTTTCAAGTCAAACCAGACACCTCTGAAATAATATCTACACATTCTGAGTTAAAATAGCTGTTTTGCGAACTCCGCTATAATAGATATGCTCCAAAAGATCTTGCAATTTTTTGGCCATCTTCGAAAATTATTATTAGACGCCTACGCCCAAGAAAGTAAACAAATACGTCAATGCTTATAAAACTCGAACTGCTTCAGATACAATTGTATTTTAAGCTGATTTTAAAGCAAAAAAGAGATTTTTCGATTTGTCGAGCGGATAGATCGCGCCATGCGCTTGTCTACGACTTCTCCAATTCTATTTCATTGGTAGTGAAATTTGTTTTTCGTGGAGTTGCTCATAATGGAGTTCCGCGTGCTTTCTTGCGCTTGTTCTTTCCATACCACTGATGTATACACAACTCTACGTAAACAGGATTTTTATTATCAATCGTAACAACATGAAGCTAGGTAGGACGAGAACAGAAAATTTCGATTTTCTATGCCTTAGAATAAGGCTTAACAACACCTATGGCTAGAAAAACAATTTTTTAAAAATTAAAACCGTGAAATCATGCTTCGTCGACGCTATGCGAGGAAGATTAACAAATTAAGGAAGTCGAAGAAATTCTGGAGCCAATTTTTTGAATTTCCCCAAGTGCTCTCAGTTCAATTTGGAAGACTACCATTTTCATTTCATTTTTCATTGATTTCGGGTGTTCCGTAGTGTTCAGTTAAGGTAAAAATTGTGCAGACAAATGTTTTCGGCTTACGGTTTCGAAAATATTTTGAAACCACCTTATGAATTTGTGGGCTTTTATTCGGCCAATACTGTTGTCGTTACTGTTCGATTCTAGAGAACATTTGAAAGACATCAACAGATACTTGGGAAAATACACAGAAATTTAAAGATTTTATATTGTTGCCCCTGACTACACATATCGCATAGCTCAAACTGACAGCGAGTTTTCTGGTCCAGGCCGCGAACCTCCGAACTCGTTCGTTTGTTGGTGTACGGCAGAAATACGGTGGAGAAGGGGAAAAGAACCTGACCAGGGAATGCCTTCAGCTCCCCATGGGGCTTTGGGAAGGGACCTATATCATGTGAAAGAACTCGAAACACTTGGGTATAGATATGTGAACCAAATTTGTTAAAATGGATCTCGTAAGCGAGTTGTAACCGGCAGAAGTTCGCAGCATGCAGCGTTGCCGTAGAGGCTCTGTCAGCTGTCTCTCAACTGAAGCGTCGGAGCAGTGGAAGAGTTCTCCATTTGCAGTCAGTGGGGTCATGGGTTCTGCTCCCGTAGGTGCGGAAGCCTTTGTATATTGTGGTATATTGTGGGACATGTAAACTCATTTTTGACATATTTTTGAACGAACGATTAATGGCGACTTTTATTTACGTCTGTTAGGTTGCTTACAGTCTTGCTTCAAGTATTTTGTCACTTTGAAAGGAGACAGCTTGCAAACTGCACTTAAGTTTAGAACACTGTAGTTGATCACAGTAAATTTTTGATTTCCTTCACGTTATGAATGCAATATATTGTTTGAAGCTCGCTTCTAAATTCAAACAATCTAATAGGCGTAAATAAAGGTCGCCATTAGTCGTTCGCTCAAGAATATGCCAAAAATGAGTTTAAAATCGCTCGTCGAATAGGAGTCATGATACGCAAAAGCACTAGCACCAACTGAAACCGAACCTAAGACCTAACTGCTGAGAAGCGACAACTCTACTTCTGCGCCACCGCCACAGCTGGCAAAGCAGCTGACAGCACCTCTGCCTATACAACCCTGCGTCGACGCGCCTGACATGCATTCGACAACGCGAACTCCCGCCAGCTATAACTCGTTCAGGAGATCCACTTAGTAGATTTGTTCTACATAACTGCAGTCAGTGTTTCGAGCTCTTCCACACGATATAAGTCACTTTCCAAAGTTCCGTGGGAAGCTTAATGCATTCCCTGGTGAGACCTCCACGTGACAGCGCGCTTGGGCTTCACTCGTGAACCTTCAGCTAAAAGGTGAAAAAAGTGCCTGCCCACTGACGTTTTCCACCACCCACTGCAACCACCGAATTGGGATCTACCCATCCTATGATTCGGTCATTCAGTCAGTCAGATCTGCCACGTTTTAAGAAGATGACACAATGTCTGCAAACCTGTTTCAACGTCGAGGAGTGGCGACAGAGTTGGGCGGCGCTTATGCCGATGGCGAGTAGAATGGAGCATTGTTAGAAAGAACCGTAGCCCTTCGAATATGATCTTCAAAGGCTGAAAAGCTTTTCGTGGAGTCCATTCATGACAAACCAAATAGAGTCACAGGAGCGAGAGCTGTCGAAGAACAGACATGGCACAGCTCGCAGACACCGAACCGAGTATTGCTCATTGGCCCACACGACGTTCTCGAGAGGTTTCGGTTTGGAACAGCCAGGGAACGGAACAGGGTTTCAGGAGGTTGACGCGACGGCGTGAAGGTGGCAGGCGAACCTCCGTGCCCCGCGCGATCAATCCCTCCCTGGTCATGCCGCCCCGACCAGAAACCGAGCCCTGGCGTTCGAGAGCTCTTGGTCTCTCCGGTGTCGTAGCCGAAATCAAGGACACAGGCTCTGACCAAAAAATTGCATGAAAGTCGTCGCGTCACCGGGTAGCAGCTAGAGCTCTTGGGCAAAGTCAAAGCAGGCAGCAGAGAGGCAGAAAACCACCTGCCCCCTCCGACTCGGTAGATCACGTTCTATGCACCTGCGCCGATCGTTTGAGGCTGTCCAAAAAACGGCCCAATCTAAGGGCAGTTCCTCTCATCCCTGGAGGTTCGGCCGCAAATTTGCCCCTGAAACGCTCATCTCTTCGGGATGTAGGAATGTAGCTCGCAGTGTCTAAACGCTCTAACCGCTTTCAAAACTCTTTTGCATGAAAACAGCGACATAAACAGGTCGAACCCGCCTACAGACAACGCAGAATTCAGATGAGCAAGTTTTATTACAAATAGAGGACACTGAAGTGAATAAATGTAACCATGAAATCGGAGTAGAATGTGCTCTGCATTACGGTCAGAGCAGCTTCTTGTCGAGGCTCATCTGCTCGTCCTCCTCGCTGTCCTCGTCGCTGCACTCCTCCTCGCTCTCCGTTTCCGTCTCTTCGGCGCCTGGCAGATGCTTGTCGATCGCCTGCAGCAACTGATCGGTGAGACCCGCATACCGCTTCGACAGACCCGATTCTGAAGGGTTCAAATGGCCAGGGTTTTCTCGTCATGAAGCGCAAACCGATTGAATGGCAAAGTACCATCTTCCGCAGTGTCGAGCAAGGCCATGTCCATGATCTGCTTCGATCCGAGAATTTTCATTCGCTTGTGAACCGTGCGGCAAGCCTTAAAACGACTATTCAGAGCGGAAAATGATTGAAATGAACGTATGGATGCAGCAACAGATGAGGCGCGAGTTGTTTGCGAGTTGAGTTTATTACGCAGGTAGACAACAGTATGGGAAGGTAGGACGTACCAGACCAATCGTAACCAATCAGAACACCGACCGAACATAGTCTAGCCAATCGGTCCACCAACCTTGCAGTTTCTCTAAGTGGCAGCCCATTCGACGAGCCGTGATTGGTATACTGCGTCGCGCCTCTATACGCTGTCCAGACCAACGACTATAACCATCAAGCCCTTTTGGAATGCGCCACATTCTGCTTCTAAGGTGCGTCGTAGAGGCAGTTTATACACGCACTTGGCTTATACAACGAAGAGCGCAGCAAGTGAGCAGCTACATGTTTTATCCTTCCGTGTCAAAATTTGTCTCAACTCAAGATATGACTTAATTATGATATATAAGGTGATAAATGGCTTTATTCGCATTCCCCTTTAGGAGTTCTATACCTTTTCTTCATGGAACACAATTGTGATCAGAGGGAGATTCAGTCCCCGAGATCAAAGAGCTGTGTGAAGTCTCGGTTTTTCGCTTGCCATGTGGCTCTGAATTTTTGAGATTATCTAAGAAACACATCTTACCAAACTCTGTAAGGCAATATAAAAAAATTGTACGGTATCTTCTGGTTGCAGCTTAGTAGTTTCCCTCTTTACTAGGTTGTTCCTTGGTGCTTGTTTAGTTTCTTCGAACTTACAATGACTTTAACTTGTGTTCGTTTCTTCCGTTGTTTTGCTTTTGCATGGTTATCCATGTTCAGAGTAAATAAATAAAATACAAATAAATAAATAAATTCATCGACCCCGCAAGAAGACTTTACTGGCCTGGACAGGAAACCACAACCCAGAAATTAGATTCGGGGTGTAAATGGCAATAGGCGCCTTCTCCGGCTCCCTGGAAAGGCCATACACTTTCTAATGGTAAGACTCTTTATCGTTGAACCCTCTGGAAAACCTGTATACGTCTTCTATCATACTTTAAACATTGTCCGAAAATTCGAAGCAACGCTCCGTGAAATCTTTTGGCAAATGGGATGTGACAGGCAGAATGTGTGGCTTGGAGGCATGGCTGAACAAGGCGTACCGGCTCCATGGTAGTCATCTGGAAAATAAGACAAAACTCGGGAGGTCCTTACTCAGAACAAGTTATAAAGACCGTGTTTCATCGACTTCACCGGAGTTGTTATCATTTATTACATGGCTAAAATCCATGTGAAGAACAATATAGTTAGAAACAGTATAGAATGACTTCCACATGACATACTATAGAAAGGAGAACAAACCAAGAGGGGCTCTGCCACTGGATCACGTTATGTCCTAGAAATATTTATAAATCGACTTGCATTCGTAATAAATGGCTTCAGCTTGTACGGAACAACTGAGTTTTTGTATTAATCCTGTTCTATTTTTTATTTATTATATTACTACTTATTTATTATATTATTATTTATTTATTATATTATTATTTATTTATTATATTATTATTTATTTATTATTTATTATATTTTTGAATTGGGGCGTGAAGTGGAGGCTTGTTCATCGGCTGGCCACCGCAAGTCATTGTATGGCAAATACGCATTCAACTCGCCTCCACGACATCCCGTAGAAGTAGAATGCGTGGCGCATCCCAAAGGGATTGAATAACTCCGTCCTTTATCCTTATCCTTATATTTTTGAATTAATCGTGCACTATGAACAAAAAATAATGTTGAATTGAAGATTTTGCGGTGCTTAGTGAAAGTTTCTCTACTCCACCTCGGGTTCTATGTAGATGGTCTCACTATGAAGAAATCACGTTTATCAATCCCACAGAAACCATGGAGAATTTTGTGCACCATTAGGAGCTCGTATATTCTTCGTCTGTATGAAAGTGTCTCTAGTTAGTTTAAGAAACTTTTAAATTTTAAAAGTTCTGCGATCTAAAAACTCAACTATCCAAGAAATTATTCAGGGATGTACGTCCACCATGATCAGTTTTGCTTTTAGTCTCTTATGGCATACCGTACCAAAGGCTTTTGCAAAATCAAAATAAATCACATCAAGCCATCAGTCCTATGTTATCTATGTCATTGGTCCAATCATTCAAGGCCTGTAGCATAGCTCTCTCAGTGGTTCTTTTTCTCTGAAAACCATGTAGGTTTGCTGAGATTATGTTGTGGTGATCCAAGTGTGCAATAATTCTCTCTTTAAGAATTTTTTCGAAAAGACGGGCGAACATAGATGTGACACTATCCGGTCGATAATTTTGCGGTGTCGTAAATGGGGCTTTTTCGGTGTTGGAGTAACTATAGCGCTCTCCCATCTATGTGGAAAATTCAAGAGGCTTGACAATACTCTGTCCTTGTCGAAGCTTATAAGACTTGCGTTAGGCCGATACTTGAGTATGGAACAACAATTTTTTACCCAGTTAAGAAGAAAAATATACTTAGACTTGAAAAAGTCCAAAATAGCTTCGATAGAAAACTATAATAGGAAATGTGGCTTTGATTACCATGCATTCCCAGCAGTGAAGTAAGAAACAAACAACTTGGACTACAACCTTCATCAGCGAGCCATAGATGCTTCTGATCGCTGGTCCCACGAGTGGCGGCTCCCTTTATCAGAAGAAAAAACTAAAGTGCTTCATTTAGGAAGAACAAATCCCGGCTACACATACAAGTTAGGCGAAAATGAGATTACAAGCACTGATCAAACAACAGTTAAACTTTTTAATAACTGAGTCTCGTCAGAAGTCAAACGTACTCATCGATTTGCGCTCAAACCCCCATCCAACGTGCGGACCACCGAATGGGCAGAGCGACAGATAGATAGGATAACCGGATTCACCAGCTTCTGTCCCCACCAAAACAGTCCATCTTGACCAGAGTTTTGAATGCTTGAAGTTATGCGTGCTCCAATGCGCCGGAACCTCGGCCGCTGTCGCCGTTTCCACGCGATGAACGCAACAGGCGAACCCGCGCGCGATACGCCGCAGGAGTTGCGCGGCCCCCCTCACGGTCTCTCGTGGTGGCGGTGATGCGAAAAATATACAACGCTTGGAATGAGTCGGTGTGATTCGAGCCTCTATTGCCTGAGCCCACGAAAAGGAAGCAAACCTGACCCTGAGGAAGCCCAAGACAGCTTCAAAGGAAAACTATCAGGAAAGGACGGTTTTACTACCATGTTGTTCTCGTTAGCATGGTGTAAGAAACAGACACTTTGGACTACAGACACTTTAATACAGACGAGGAATATAAAAATAAAAGGACGTTGTAATCCTTTTGGGGTGTGCCACACATTCTACTTCTACTTCTACTTCTCGGGATGTCGTGGAGGCGACTTAATATGTGTTTGGCCTATACAGTGATTTGTGCTGGCCAGCGAATGGAGAAGTCAGCGCTCTATCCTTCCCAGACAAGTTTGGCACCAACTCACCGATCCCGGAGGGATGGAAGGCTTCGTTGGCCTGAGTGGGAAATCCGGACCAAGAATCAGGTATCGGGTACACACGACAGTCGGCACCTCTTCCGACTGCGCTACATGCGACGAAGAATATACGACCTCATAATGGTTCACAAAATTCGGATCTATCCAAGTTGGGGGTAGGCACTTCATCCAGTTCTTTTGACATCGACAGTGGAGTTGAAATTAAACTCTTTTGCAAAACAATACACTGAAGCTGGCACACGACAGAACCTTCCTGCGGAGTTTCCTAGTCAGGGAAGGCGTCCTGTTTGTGTTTGCTTCGCTTTTCTAGCGATGCTCCCCCGACTAGGATAGCTCACAAAATTCTACCTGATTTCTGTGGACTTGATAAACGTGACTTCGAGACCATCTAGAACCAGAGGTGGAGCTATAAACTTTCCTTAATTAATACAATATCTTTAATTCGGCATATTTCTTTTGTTTATAGAACAAGTTCGGACTATACGAAACTTGACAAAAACACAGTTATACCATATAAGTTAAAGCATTTATTGAGAATGCAGTTTGATTCATAAATAAATAATTCTAGGACATAACGGGATCTTGGGGTTGAGCTACTCCTGGTTTCTTCTCCTTTTTGTTCTACAGTTACTTCGGGATTGTACATATGTTCTCTTTTGTTCTCCTATTTTTGCTTTTAGGGCTAGCCATTCTTATTCCGATTTTCGTTTTATACAATTTCTGATCGCATTGTTCTTCACTGGAGCTTAGCCATGTAATAAAAAAATAATGATAGGGGTTCCACAAGGAGAGACCTATCCGAAGCCCTTCAGCTCCACCTTCGAAAACGCCATGTGCGACCTGAAATGAGAAGGCATGGGAATGAATACCGGTGACCGGGAACTGCACCACCTTCGCTTCGGTGACGACATCGTGCTCATAACACTGAACATTACCCAGGCGGAGCTAATGCTGGCCGACTTCGATCGTGCTTGGGCATTAGATATGCCGAAATCATATTGATAAGAAAAAAGCCTCAATCGAGGTTTCGAGCAGCAAAGAACACGTCCGACGCTACAACTACCTGTATAAGTATAAATATATAAATATTGGTCCTGAAGTCAATGTGACTAACGACTTGGTGCCGGAGCTGCGCAGGAGGAAACGAGCGACATGGGAAACTTTCAAGAACCGCGAAGAAGCCGTGAACAAGATATATCTAGAACGACCTTCCTGCTCGAGACACCACCGTTCTTCCGGTAACAAGGCTCGCCTCAGAAATCTAGTTCCTTCGACAGTAGGACGAACATGTGACCACCGTGGCACAATGGCGAATCGAGAGTGCGATGCTTGGAAAATACGATTGATTCGGGTGAGAGAAGACCTCCGAGGTTCCTCGTCGACGGTTGAGGACCAAAGACGCTATTGCTTCCGACGCAGACGATGTTGTCAGGTCGTTGAAAGTTACGTGGACAGAGCATGTAGTGCTGGCACAGAGACAAATAGGGACGTTTAGAATACCCTCCCGACCTAGACGACAGGTGACGAGAGGTACAACTGCATTCTTCTGCTCCTCAAATAAGAATAACACAATTTTTAAAAAGCCTTCTTCAGCACTAGGGAGGCTACTGCACTAGGATTCCAAAAAGTGAGGACAAAGTCGCTAAAAAGATTTAGAAAGAATTCTGACGATTCTTGAAACTCTAGGTGTGGACAAGATTATGCATAAATGGTTCGAAATCTTTGCGCAATTCTTCGAGTGACATCACGAAAGTAATGGTTCGATAAGGAGTCGAAATATCAGGCTTAGGCCTAAGCCTTAGGTTTCCCTATGAACAGATATCTTAATGAAAAATGTAATACCAAAAAAATCCTATCGACAATTTATAAGCTACAGATAATGGCTCAGATTTTCAGACGAAACAAAATCTTTGTATCATCTCAGGAGATTTATCGACACAAATACCCATAAAATTATCAAACGTTTCAGAGCGGAATGCGCCCAGAACGGTGGAACATCCTCGATCGACTTGGTAGCAAAATGACTGCTGCTGCCAGAGTGAATGACACGCACATCCCGAATTCTACTGCACTTCGGAAATAGTAGCCAGTTTTTGTACTGTTCGTCGCGCTGACAGACATTCTCTATGAACGCGAACAGAAGTAAATGGACAGAACTGACACGGTTGAACTGCGACTCGCCGTCTTCACTGGAGCCGAAACCGATCACGGCGAATTTCAGCGCATCGAAGTTGGCCTTCTTCTTCTGCTTCGCATCAGCCGCGACGTCCTCCAGCCAGTCGAGGAACCACTCGCAGGAAGACGACGCTTGGCCTCCGGAGAGCGTCTCGACGACAAACACGCAGAATCCCTGAACTAAACGGTTTGAGGGCAAGATTTGTGAAACAGCAACCTCACCACATTCTTTCGCTCAAAATTCGTCATTAATTCTTACCTTTTCTAACATTTCACCTTAATTTTTGATGGCTAGAGACTTTAAACTGCCCGCACTCTGAGCAGGAAAAATCTACGCAACCTTTATTATAAAGGAAGCCTCTCCTTGCCTGATGTTGCTTAGTGAATTAGAGATCTGAAAGCTTAACGATTATCTCAATTCCTTTCTTCATAAAACCGCAGTGTGACGTGAACTTCTGTGCCCATCGAGGTTTTAAGGGATTCAGATCATTCAACCGTCTTGCGTTTCGACCGGCTCCTCGTCTTTCCAGTCGAAAAGGTGGTTTGTGACACCAGAATTCGCTTCCTACCCGGTCGGACAGAGATGAGGTGTTCGTGGGGATTCAAATTTTGACTGTGAGAACTTCGAACACCTCACCTCTGTCTTCCTCTCTGTTGTCGCAGGTGGAAGGCAGATATTCGATCGGGTAGGAAGCGAATTCTGGTGTCACAAACCACCTTTTTTCGACTGGAAAGACGAGGAGCCGGTAGAAACGCAAGACGGCTGAATGATCTGAATCCCCTAAAACCTCGATGGGCACAGAAGTTCACATCACACTGCGGTTTTATGAAGAAAGGAATTGAGATAATCGTTAAGCTTTCAGATCTCTAATTCACTTTTTCTAGATTTTCGAATATTGGTTCGAATTCAAACACCGTATTCGAATAGTATTCGAAAATCTAATATTTCAACTTTATTCGAAGATCGAATAAACTTCAAATCTTTAGGTACAGCACCAAATCCGAACAAGTTGTTCGAGTTCTCTAGTTCTCCTTCTGTTCGAATATTCTAGTAAACGAAAAAAGCGATTTATTCGATTTTCTAATATTCGAAAAATTGATGAGTAAATAAACCCGTTATGATTTTCGATATTGACTTTACTCGTCTTTATTCGTCCATTCATTCGCTCGATAAAACTTTTCCAAAGCACAACTACACTCGCCACCTCTTCCTCAGTCCTTTACGAGTTTTTTTCTCGAGTCACAATCTTCACCTGGAACTCTTATAATTGGTTAACAAGTTCTACTAACTGGCGGAAGGGAACCACTCTGGATAGCACTGCACCCGCAACTGTTTTTTTTTTTTGAATTTGAGGATTTTTGACCTGCGTTTCACAATCCTGACCGTAAAGGATCGCTCCGAGGACCGCTTGTCCATTTTAAACCGTTCTCTGACTCGAGGTGTCTTCAGAGCCCGCAGCATTCAGAGAGGGGACCTATTTCGACTTGGGCAAATGAGACGCTTTGCAATCCCAAATTCAGAGACCTATGAGCGGTTCAATTCCACCGAAAGTTAGAAAACGACAGACTCAAGAAACGGTTTCGAAAATTCTCGGGTCTAAGGAAATTGCACAAAATTATCGAATCAGAGGAATTTCAGACGTCCACAAAGGTGATCGGATTTCTTTGTGAACGCTATGAACGAAAGATGAAAGAACTCCTTTGGCATTACTCAACCGAATGTTTTGTCACGCGACGAGGACAATTGAAGAAATCCTTATCGCGCATATTGGAGCGATTCGATGACTAAACACGAGACAGCTGGCAAAGACAGCAGCTCTTATAGCCAACCCTCTTGCAAGGCTTTGTTGCAAGTTTTGATTCGTCGCATTGTGCAAAGTCCAAGGAAATTCTTCCGGATTGGAAAGCGATCGACCGTCTGCCATCCGGTTACAGTCTGCCGTCAAGACTACCTCTGTTAATACAGCAAAACAAAACAAGATCTAATAGTGCCGCTCTGAGACTAATCCAAATTTGCCAGGCCAAACTTATGCTGTAATCGATCTTAGTTCAACAGATGTGAATCAGGCGGAATGTACATGGCATATGTGTAGCAACGACATTTTCATTCAGCCAGGGAACCTGACAGCACTGAGACTGAATTGGATCGAGCGGAGAGCTGGCTACCGACGTAGTCAAGACTGTCAGAAACGAGTATGAAGAGGCACCAGACTGTCCAAGGTTGACTAATTTCATTAATCTGACACTTTTTCTTTTACTTTCACTTATTCTCATTATAAGTTGCTTCGTTGTTGCAGTCTCCTTGTATGTAGGCATCTGAATCGCTGCAAAACACTAGACCTTATCAAATAGCAGTGCATGCTGATATCACGCCCTACTTTGATTCCCAGTCACCCGAAATTGTAGAAAATTTGCTCCATTCTTTGTTCCTGTTTCACGAGCGCACTTATGGTGCAGTAATATGTATAAATAAATAAATGAATAATTTCGTATGAGAGCTTTGAATTTGACGCTACTGGAGAAACGAGAAGGATCTCTCTTGGCATTTCGACCAGGCAACACCAGGTGTGCTCTAGGAGAGTGGAAATTTTTTATGAGCCCCAAGAAGGTCGTATACATTAACAACCGCTTAGGGCATAAATGGGACTAACTTTGAATGCAGCAAACTCCTTGGTCTTCAAGTCCGCTATCGGCCACAGTTTGGGAGGATTGACCAGTTCCGACTTCAGAACGGATTCCAAATGAGTGACAAAGCGCTGAGCCGTGCCGTCGTGTGAGCATAAGGAGATGACTGCGACTTCAGATCGGGCAGCCTCCTCAGTAACGCGCTCGAGCTCTTTCTTCTGAAATCGTGGATTACTGAAGTGGACGAGGGCAAATTCACACGGCCAAGAACAGGAGCAACGCAAACCTATGACGTTCCCTTACCCATTGATTTTCTGACCGGCTTTCGAAATGGAAAGAAGACAAGAAAGAAAAAAGCAGCTCAGACATACAGAAACTTGCCTTCGCATAGTTAACGTAGAAATTATGCACTTTATGATAGATGACGTAAACAATTCCCGGCAGAAGTACACCAAGACTAGCAGTAAAGTACAGAAGGATCTCGTCCTGGAAGCAATTCAGAAGCTAGAGGTTACTAGAAGGGTCGGATGTAAATACAACGAACAAAAAAGGCTATACCCTATCTAGAAGCTCTTCGTACCATTCCTTCGGCGGTTTCCGCTTCACATCGGGTCTGATCGGAGGATGGAAAGACATCGCAGAGTCCTGTGTGAAATGACCGCTAGAGCAGCGCTGCCCTCAAAATAAACAGAAACATGCAGCGCAGATGCTAAGATGGGCATCCTAGGCTTCAGTGCATGCCTACTAAGCTAGTAACACTTACACCACTCCAACACAGAGCTATAGCAACACCACAGCACAACACACCTCCTCTATCTCCTCGTTCTCAAAAGGGAATGCATCCATAGCGTCCATCCTCACGCAGAAAAACAGGACATCTAGAGTAGAACATGGTCAAACCTGACTCATGTTATCCGTCAAGAATTGGCGAATTGTCTCACAGTAGCCAAGCGGTGTTGCGGGACCACTTGCTCGGTCAGCTCATCAAGCAATAGGGCGCCCTCGTTAGTAAGACCATTGGTGGAATTTTTAAAATTTCTTTGTTTTTTCTTGCGTTTAAGCTGACTTATCGTGTCCATTCTGTTTCTTTCGTACATCCGTGTTACTCGTCCTAGCCGTACACATCTTTTTTGTTTCTTCGCCATTCTGCCGCGTTTCTTATGGCGTTTCGCAATTCCTTCCACAACTTCACGTTTCTTGGTGAGCTTTTTTCCTACATCTTCCGTTCGCTATCTTTCTTTACGTTTTCCATTATTTTTGAATCGTATATCCTTTTCTTGATAGCTAAGTAAAGCGGAGAATCAAGCACGAATTGTAGGACTAGCACGAGAAACACGGATATGCGAAGGAATCACGAAGCGAACACGACAAGACGGCGTAAACTAAAGAAAAAACATAAAGAAAAACTAAATTAATTAACTGAATTACACCGACGACCGCATGTGTATTGTGAGACACCTCGTCCTATTCCTCACGGATAACTCATCGCTATCCGTGAGGAATAGGACGAGGTGATTTCCTTGGTGATTTCTACGAGTCACTAGCGCAATCCACCCGTACAGTTCTGATATTGTGAATGGTTCCACTCTTAATTAGAAATGGAATGTTCTTGGGCGACGCGGCAGCCTAGCCCAGAGTTGAGAGCGCCCGAGATTGCCCTCCTATGTGGACCGCCCTCGCGATCATTTGACTGCACTTCTTGGGAGATTTATACTTCCGTCGCGGGGCGGTGCAGTGTAGTGAAAGCTTTCAGTATCGGTTGCCTGCACCACCGACTCGATACGGGGAGATTTGATGACGCGGCGCCCCGGCGTCTGAAATGCAAATCCCGCCCTTAGCGTGGTCGAAGTGGAACAAAGGACATGCTCACAGAACGCGACGACTTAATGACCGGGTAAAAGATAGAGACCGATTTTGCAAGGCAACTGCTCGTCATTAGTCGATTCGTTGCACGGGCAAATCAGTTGCAGGACCCGCTAACTATGACCAGGTAGCTCCACAAGTCTCTGGAGAAGGGATATGCGGAAGATTTCTTTGTTTGAAGAAGTGAAAGACGGGAAGAGAAGGATGGAAATTTCACAAAACCCTCCATAACTTCATTTAATTTCTAATAAATGAGCCGTGAATGGTGGAAATGACTATTTTTCTATTCACGAAATTCTACAGGGAGCAGATGAACTCTTCAGGCCCATTCACACTACTGCGACAGTGCGGCGCGACGGCAAGTATAGTGGCGAAACTGGTTGATCGCGTCGATCGATCAATAAGGCCACAATACATGGCGTGGCGTCGCTCGGTGCCGAAGTATAAATGAGGCCTTCGTCAACAGGATGTAGCAATGAAATAACTTTGTATCAGTAACATTGTTTGAATGACTATTAAAGTACCACTAGCACAAAGTCATTAACTTCAAGCAAAATGCTTCTCCCAGTACCTTCTTTAATACTCAAAAAGAGTCATTGTTTCCACGAGGAAGTTCTTTCAAACGAAATGAAGCTAGTGAGCTACATTCAGAGATTTCTTCAGTCGTAGAACTCAGATCCAAAATCAATGCTGCGTACTAGACCCAAAGTTAAGCAGATGCGTCAGCTCTCCCTGGACTAGACGAGATTTATACAACAGACGTCGGGAGGCACGGCGCTATGAAATATACCCGTATCGATTGGGCCGCGCAGATGGTCGATATAGAATTCATAGCTCTGCGCCGCATGTAGTGGAAGTATAAATCCCGCCCTACTGTAACGTGCCGCCGCCCTCGATTACGTAGGGTGACCGCCTCGGACGAGGCAAAACGGATGAACAGAGTAGACCATGCGCCGTGTAGCAGGCTTTCTATAACAGGGGGAGGGGCGCGGGGATTGTGGGCTTTTCGTTTTTCGACCTGCTCCGCCCAATTGTGCTGTATTTTCAAGGTGCTAGGAGACTCATGGTGGGGATGGGCCTCATAATAGCCCTTAACGAAAGGACGAAGACCCTTATCCACACGCTAGTCAAGGCTACACATACTAGTAAGCAATGAAACCAGCAGAAGAAAATTCAGGAAAAGCGGAAAAGAGAACCCGGGCTGAGCGTAGTCCATGAAGCTGCCGAAGATTGAGAAGGATGGAATAGGAAGAAACTTGATGTGTTCTCCCCTTTCCCGTTTCGCCATTTTAGCCTCAGAGATTGCACCTGATCTGCATTATTTCGAGAAGTTCAATTTCTCTCACCCTCACGAAAACTGCACCACCCCCTCATCGTGTCGTAAAACCTCGTCCGAGACGGGCGTGGCACCCAATCATCCTACGGTAATCAAGCGCGTCGCTCCGCCTTTTATGGTAATGGAAGACACCTAGTGTAACGCACCCAAAACTGGACACTTTTCAAAACAAGCTTAACATTTATGAAATCAAACTTAATATCTTCCAAATCAAGACTGACATCCTCCAGATAAAACCGGCGACTCTCCGAGAAGATTGAAATAATTTTTGTTAAAGAAAACTTAATAGAATGTTCTCTGAAATTTTTCAATTCACCTGCCGTTATATGTGAACGCACTGCTTGAATTTTCACAGAAACATTATGGTTTAAAGCTTGTGTTAAAATTCAGGAACGCAGAAAACTCTTAGTGCTAACGATCATCCCTCCTTCCAGGACATCGCGATTTTCACCGTATTTGCAGCAAAACTCTACACATTTGCGTGGACGACTTACACACGACACATGTCTTCAATTAAGTAGCCTTTACATCATCAATCAAGTAAAAATTGCGACGACTAGGACGAGTGCGTGGCGCGATCTTCACTTTTAATACGCTAAAAAACTGCTGCCGTCCAGTGCTCTGGAATAAGATAAATACCACAATTTTTATGAGAAACAAAAAATTGTAAAACAGTTCTAACAGCGCCTCGTTCACCTACTCGATAAGCTAAATTAGAAATTTTCATGGAAAGTCGTACCATATTTTCCTTGCACAAAAATATTTTAACCCTCTCGGTAGTCTCCAGTTTAGTCTGGAAGCCACCCATTTTGATTTGCGGAATGTGTAGTTCGATTTCAGGTTCGTCAAGCTTGCCTAGAAGTGTTCAGTTTAACTTGAAAGGTGTCCAAAATGGTTCGCTCCTCATGACTCAAGGTTCGTAAATCTCTTTCTCTACTCCGTCTTCCGGTCCAAAAAGCGGAACGCGAAACAGGGAACGTGGCCAAAGTGACCGAGAACCGGAATTCGGAACACGAAGACGGGAAACCCTTATATTCGCGCTGTGAAATCATTCGGGAAGGCTCCACATTGGAAGTCGAAAAAATTCAACACGAACATCACGCCAACTGCACGACACAGACATCTTTCATGCTTTATTTAGCACACGATCACCACAACCAAGCAAGGAACAGAGCAGTGCCAAACACTACTTCATCAGAAGGCACAGTCACCATGCAGAAAACGTGCGAGTTATACATTATTAATATTATTATGTCAGTAGAACACATAAGAAATAATGACGCGATCCGATACAGCCAGGATTCGCAACCCCTAATTCATCCACGAAACCGAAAGCTACGTTTATACGCCGAGCTTATAGCTGAAGATGACTAATTGGTACGGTACACAGGAATAAAAGGAAGATCTTTGGAATTCTACCCAGAAATCACGTCACATATGAAGGTAATCGGACACAAAACACATTCTGACCACGTAGACGAGAGAATTGGACGGCTAAAGCTATGAGGTGGGTCGTCACAACGGCGCCTGACGGCAAGTAGGGCCTAGCGCTGGCGTCAGGGGAAGAATCTGGATCCACTAGCGAATAAATACTACTGCAAATGGGGTGCCTACCGCTGACGAGATTCCTCATCTGGGACACTTGAAGTTCTAGATGCAACTTGTTACTAATTATAACCAATTACACATGAATAACACATGGAGTTGAGCCCATCTCTTACACTTGATAGAACAACTAAGGGAATTCGGAATAATCAGTGCCTACTATAAAAAGAGCAGCATTTCACTTAGCATGGGGATCATGAATGTGTGAGTCTGATGCAGCTCGAAGCTCTAGTAATGGGCTATTCGGCGATTTCCTTGTAGGAGGCCGACACGCCACGCTTCATTTTCTGTGGAAGCGACTGAGCTTATCCTGCGGACGTCTCAGAACAAGCATGACAAAGGGTCCAGTAAGACAAAGGGACCAGGGAACACCACAACACCATGAAAACGAATACCTTACAGGCTACTCCAACGCTCTAACAAACAGTAAGTGAAAGTGCAGCAGCCGCGATCTGCTCGTTGCCGCATCGGATGCTAGACCATGTTCAGCAGGTAAGGTCTAGCGCACTGGAAGAGGTCCAGATCCGGATCGAGCGATCGGCCGAAGCCCTCGAGCACCATCACGGACAGCACAACGCTGGTGAACGAGGAGTCGAGGTAGACGCGGTGGGCGGCGACCAAGGAGAACATCTCCGACAGCAGGGCCGAGATGTTCATCTGCAATCCGGCATGGCCAACACTCAGCAACGAAGGTACAACGGTCGAAAAGGCAAACGTTCAAGCGCATGTCATGGAGCACACAATCTCACCGATCTCAGCGATCGTTCCTTCATGGCTTTTTTCACGAGTCGATCGACTTGCAGGCAGAACTCATGCGGATCGCGGCAGTTCTGGCTGTTCTCGGCATGCGTAAGCAGCAGCTCGCCGGCCTTGTACCCCTGAATTTCGGCATATCTCACCGAAAAAATGAATTCCAACGGCAGCGATTACTCACCTGCTTTTCAATAATCGCTCTGAATAACGCCTTCAGATTACGTAGATTCTTCTCTGTCTCTGACACGACAATTCCAGTGTCCAGCATCACTAAAGTCGGCTCGTCGGCCATTTCTGGGGAATCCGTGAATCGAACTATAGGCGCAGCCCGCCAGCCAGTCAGGTCTCGTAGCAGCTCCACCTGACATTTAAAGAGCTGCAGCTTAGTAGGACACAGGCGAGTGAATTAAACGTAACATACTAACAAAACAACACGACACGAAATGACTAGGGAAAGAAAGAGTCTGTAAAACACCTAGGCTAAGAAATAGAGTAGGATAATGACCGTATACCAACCCTAGCAACATAAGCACATAAGCCATGTAAACAAAAAACAAATACGGTGAAAGGAAACGACAACGTGTCATGCCCACTTGACACCCTGATAGAATACGAGACAGGATAAAGCAGAAAAAACCTCATGCAACCTCTCTTTCTTGTTTTACCTCCTTATCTAGCTTGTTAGACCCGGCCTGGGCGCAATTACATCACCTTTATATGTTATGTGGAGTGGAAATCAACTGAAACTACTTGGCATTGCCGCACGCTACAGGAAAAAGTGCTTTGCGGTATGCGCTCACATCGCCAGAAGGTGAAGGAACTGCACAAGCTCTTCGGCGACGGCTCTCCTTCCCGGTGGCTGTCGTTTTAAGCCATCGAGAGCGGGTCGAGTCTGGGCTGGCGCAACAGCTTTGACCACAGATAGAAATGAGAACCACACCAGTGCAGCACTAATGACGTAATGGAGAGTGCGCGCAAAGATATGTCTTGGATGCGGAACCAAAAGGCCAGGAAATCTTACCAAGTCCAGAGGATGCCTAAACGAATTTAACCCGCAGGCAGCTCCCAGCATCGCCCTTATTTTCTACAAACATTTGTTGTTTGTTGTGAAGACCGCAACGTTCTAGTCGATGGTGCACACATTCCACACTCAGCTCATAAGTAACATGTGGAAGCTTTGGAAGAAGAAACCTACAGTCCTTTCAACAATCGACTCTTTGAGCGGGGCGCTGTGAACACCGGGCAGCTGCACTTGGTCATCGTTAAACCTGAAAACGAACTTCAAACACGAGAAAAATGGAGATGGAGGGGCGAGATCAAGCAATAATGGCCAACAACAAGGGTGCGGGGGTATTGATGGTAGATACAGGACTGCCTATCGACACAACCTTAACACGCCATCAATGCACGGCCGCGCTGCCATCGTTATATTGAACAAAACAGGGCTGCGCGTCGCTTGACGTCTCGGCTTTCAAAATTGCTGAGAAAAATGATGTGCATCCCTTCTAAGAAGATACACGGGTGAGATAGAAATTAACGCCGAATATAACCCAGCCAGCTGAGAAGAGCACTTACCGAACCAGAATGTTCCCCGGGTGCAGGTCACCATGCACGAAGTTGTCTACGAAGATCATTTTGAGAAGGGCGCGCGCTCCCAACAACGCGATTCGTCGTCGTACGCGAGGGGACTGTCGGGTGGCCAGCTGAAATCGCCCGGCTGTAAAAAATCGCCCGGGAGAATCGAAGAGAAGGGAATCCACCGAAACCCCACCTGTGGGTCACTCTCCTCAGCGACCAGCCGATTGATGTACATTCCATGCTCGAACGTCTCCACTATAGCGTTCTTCGTGTAGCCGATCACCACCGGAAATTTGATGCCGGTCTTCTTGTGGTCGAAGTTCTCAGAAAACTTCTGCAACGTGGCACATCCACGAATTCTTCCTTTCTTAGAGGCCTGGCTGGCATGTTTGACTTTAGTGACTTACTTGCAACGCTCGAGCTTCGTTCCTCAGGTCCACCTGCCGTCGAAGGACCATCTCAAACTGTGACAGTGCCGACAGCGGCTCTAGGTAGTTCAGCGACGGCACCAGCTGAAAGAATAGGTAACTAGGAATCTGCACATGTGGAGAGGAAACCTGTTGCTTAAAATCGTGGATCCACAGAAGGGAACGCTTACTCTTTGGGGCTTTACAAAGTAGACTTCAATACAGAATGTCGCCTTCGAAACCAACCCACGACAATGATGGCCAAGGTGCGAACCTCGATCTAGGCTCAAGGATTGAAGCGGGGGGGGGGGGGGGGGATGATGAGGTCATAAGCTCCAGTTTCGCTCAAACGTCGTAGGTGGTGTTATTTGGAGTACTGTTCACGAATCTAGCATCCGATGTTGACCTACCCTAGGTGAAAATCAAAATTTGATATCACGCCACTTTCAAAGAGCTCGAAAAGTATATGATAGCTGTTATCAGACATTTGTTAAAAAATGTGACGGAAATGAGGATAAAGGGTATCACTGACGATAAACCAGAAAATGCAAAACCGCCAGCACCGACGGAGACTGAACCCATGACCACCTTCGTTGCCGTATCGGCCAATGGCTCTGGCGATTTCGCAATGCTCCGCTCAACGTTTCAACAGCGCACGCCACATGCAGTCGACAATGCGAACTTTAACCGGTCAGATTCGCTTGAGAGATCCACTTAGCAAACATGGTTTGCAAACTTGTAGTCAGCGTTTCATGCTCTCACATTGCATATGCCTCCGTCCGAAGTTCCATGGAAAGCTGATGGCATTGCCCGGTCAGTATCATGAACTGCGGCCTTTCCTGTACCCTTCAGCGCAGTTTCGTTGGTCTGAGCACTTCACAACAGGATGGAAAAAAAACATCGATGGCGTTGTTCGAGGTCCAGTCTCCTAACTATAGGTTCTGGGGCAAAGACATCCAAGACCTAGTGATACGTTGGCAGTAGTCAAGTAAGGTTAACGGTACTTTTTTCAAATAACTGCTATTATTGTTAAAGAGCTGTGAAACAAAAATGAATTGCGCATCAAATATCCGAAGAGCTATGCATTCCTCTAATGCGGCGAAGTCCCTTGATAACCGAAAAAGGGACAGGGCTTGCTTTACAGCTGATGAGCAACAAGTAAACCGAGTGATCGACATCGATGGAACGATACGACGGAACGAAAAATCTCCCTGTGGTAGATGAAGCACAAGCGCTGCCTAAAACACCCACCTTAAGAACCAAGCTCGTCACGTTGCGCAGTATAGACAAATCCAGATTGATTTTGTCTTCAACGCCATGCTCAGCAACCTGCAGAAATACGGCCAACAATAGCGTTTCAAACCAACTACGTAGCTACACCAGACATGGAGGAGCTCACCTTGATCGCTATTTCACGTTCCAAGCAACCTTCCAGTTGAGGAAATTTTCTTCTTGTCACCGTCTCCAGAGCCGGAACATTCACAGTGGCCTTGTAGACCTGTGAAGTAACACGAATAAGTCAACGTCATGGGTCTACTCGGAGAGTGAGGGAAAGAAAGCACCAAGAGACAAAAAGGGAATTCTTTAACGAATTAAAAACAATTGCACCTGAAATACCAGTAGTAAAACACATGCCTTCCAGGCAAAGAAGTTTACATCTATACACCACTGACGCTGTTTAATCTAATGCAATAGACGATAGAGTGTGACAGGATTACATGCGCTTTAAAAGGCGGCTTTTCCGAGTAGTATTTATTGCACAAGTCTCCGTCACGCCTATCGGCACGCCTCGCACTTGCGCGCGATGTTGCAGTATCACTAAGCTAAGGACAATCACATCAAGCTAGCTGCTCTACTTGTACAGCTTTTTGCCCTATTTAGGGGTACAAAAAACTCACAGTACGTACAGTATATAGTACGATAGGGCGATCTATTGGTTCCTCACTACTGGTGTTCCCTAGTGAAACGATCCCCATTACTGGTATTGGTCCCTCTCAATGATCCACCCTTAGCGTACGATGTCTTCGGCACACCTGATTCCCCGGGCACATTGGACGACGTCTTGGACACGTTTACCTGGTCCCCAAACACGTTGAGCGAAGTCTGTGGCACGTCCTTTGAGTCCAGGGCACGTCATGCGACGTATTCCACACGTCCTCTGAATCCCCTGGCACGCAGAAGACGTCTGGGCATTCTCTACTATGTTCGTGCCCCGTAATTTGATCAGTATCGATAGATAGCGATCGAAAATTTTAAAGCAAACGTCAGATTCGTGTTCAGCGACCTCGACTACCTCCAGGGCTAAAGTTTCGGACCGCCTGGACGACATCCACAAAGATCGATAGTTTGATCAATATCGATCGATATTGATCAAAGGCCAAAGTTCCCAGGCAGGGAGAAGACGTCTGGGTATTTTTCGCTATTTTCGTGTCGTAATTCCCCCCCCCCCCGCTAACTTCTGCGCCGCCGCCGATCGATAGGATGACTCATCGCTTAGCGCGTTATTATACAGTATGATATTTAACCTCAAAAACCACATTTTAAAGGCATTCAAGAATCCTTCATGACTCGTGTTGTTAAAAGTTGGAAGGAACTACCTCCTAAACCAATCCGTATCTTTCGAAGATGTTCAGCTAAAAGACAGAAACTTTGCTGAAACAAAAAGGCCCTTTCTGACACTGACTGCAGCCTTTTTCAGTGAATAGTCAATCAAAAAAGGGAACCATGCATTTCAAGCGATTGAAAAACAACTACTAAGGACTCAAAAAAGTAAATAGAGTGGAGAACTGTTAATGAGACAATCTTATTTACAATGACCAGTTTAGTTAATAGCGCTTTGTGCAAATTGTACTCTGTATCACGTTTCGGCTTCTTCTTTCTTCTCTTCTTTTTCAGAAAACGAACTATAAAATCGCTTTGAAAATAGCAATACTTGTACAAACCATGGAAGAAGTCGCTTTTGCTAATTTATGAAAAGCCAACTTTCGCTGTAATCTTTTGCGCTCTTTCTTTTGTATTACTCCTCGGTTCAATAAATGTTGTATGTTCTATATTCTGTTTAAGAAGTTCTAACCAGAAAACAAAAGAAACACTTTTAAGATGGTTTGGTCTATGTTACAAGACTTAAGAATTCCAACTCGAGTACTCACAAAATTGGTAACAATCCTACCCTGCTGACCCTACAAAAAGGCTGACAGGAAGTCGAAAAAAGAAAAGTATAGCAAAAATCAAGAATGTGGAATGACACACACACACACACCTGAGCAATGCATCCCGAACCAATGGAATACGGCTCGATCTCGACGAATACTTCCTTCTTGTGGAGTTTTGCGAACCCCTCTCCGAACACCTCGTCAAGTACTTTGTCGCAATCGCGGAAATATCGCTGCCCTCTCGTCTTCGTATGTAGAATTGATAACTGGAAACATATTTCAGATAATGTGCGATATGACGAAACAGTCAATGGTTTTAGCCTCCCTTATGATTTGCTGGAAAATTTCATTATTTGCAGTTTCTCACAATGGAAGTTGACTGACCGTGTAAGATCGCGCAACATAAGTTTGACCCATCTTGAAATTCGGAAAAAAACAGGTTTTGAAGGATCGAACTGTAAAAGCTGGTATCTAGCACGGAAATAGTATTTTTAAAACTAAAGAAAAGTTAAATAAAAAGACGCGAGCCGGAGAAGTACTAGAAACTACTCAACTAACTGTTTCATATTTAGCCGCATTTATGACAGTGATCTCGCTTAAGGAATACGACAACAAAACGAAAGCACTGGTCAGAAAGGAATCCGACTTGTTGCGCGTGTGTCGGCGATGACTGGCGCCTGCAGTTACGGCATAGAGGAGCGGCAGAAATTTCACGAACAAAAGGGGAACGGAAACGTGAAGGCAATGGAATCATCATGAATCGTAACTGAGATGTGCTGTGTTGAAATAAAACTCACTCGATCACAGAATCCTTTGCTGAAAATGTCTCGCCTTGTACTGGCCCACTGACCAAGTTTGATGAATGTGGGACCACTGCTCTGAAATGAAGCGATTTCTGAAGGGATTGTAAGAAATACGGCAGAAAATGGTAATCCTGTATAATAGTATACGAATGAGAAGGGAAACGCCCACACCTGTATTGCAAACAAGACGCACGTCCACCAGAATTCGTTCAGGAAGCTGACTCGACTAGCTAACGGGTAAGTGACTGCCAGTGGCAAGAATCGAATAGCTAACATCAAGCACCTGGAATTTCGGGCAGCACTTCGTTTCGAAGCGAAACTCGCTGCAAAAGCCATCGCACCTTGTGGTTCTCCTGAGAAAAATCCAACTACCGCACAGCAGGTACCATGGCAAGTACAGGAAATTGATGACGATCGACCGCTTCTCGAATATTGGCTTCTATAACTAGCAAAATAGTTTTAAGAAAAAACAAACCGGAACGGGAGGGAGGGTTTCCTTGTCTCAACACCAACATACTGTCCCCCTATAACCAGTGCAGTGTGTAACTGATAACATGCAATTAATACCACATAAGCGAGAGATTGGGACCTAGCTGCTGATTGTGGCTGAAAAAAGGTGGCCTGTTTCCATGGCCCTGACAACAGA
Source organism: Heligmosomoides polygyrus bakeri (assembly GCA_947359475.1). Taxonomy (NCBI): domain Eukaryota; kingdom Metazoa; phylum Nematoda; class Chromadorea; order Rhabditida; family Heligmosomidae; genus Heligmosomoides; species Heligmosomoides polygyrus. Next base: position 197,186 of record OX375867.1, read on the forward strand.
ATCAATCAATCAATAAAGAATTTTTCAACGCAAGTAGCATTCTTCTACCTTGCATTTCTAGGTGCTACGCAAATGTTAGACGGTTAGGATGATAAAAGTAAAAACTCGCTTAAAAGAAGGAACACGGTCATACTGCTATTCTACGCGGAAAAAAATTCGTTGCCCGAAAAAACTTGCTTCTTCATAAGGTTATATAAGTCAATAGGATTTGAACATTACTGCGAAAAAAACTCTTGCTATCTCAAAGAGGAAGGGAGGGTTACAGCTAACTACTTGTAAAAAAAATGCTTCTAATGGGAAAGCACAGTTTATGAAGCAGTCGTGGCTAGCAATTGGGTGCGGAAATTCTAAAAAAATTTTAGCAAATGAGCACAGACAGCAAACATAGGATCAGACAACACACAATGAATCGAAAAATTACCAACCTGATCGGATTTATTTACAGGGTCTGTCTAGAAGCAAGAAGAGTGTTAGTTTTACACAGAGGTCTTGTAGAAGCAGTCAAAACTGGTTCGTTTAGCCACTCATTGACAGCGACTACAGCACTTCTGTGCAGAGCCGTGAACAGCTTCGGCAACATTCCAAGTGAAATGGACACCAGCTACAGTTTCACTGACTGCGCAAGAAGTGCTACCTTCACATGAACTACCCAGCATTGCTACTGAATATCACACTGGCCACACTAAGAGAAAAACACTAGCGCTTGCATATAAAGCCAATCCAACCTAGTCAGGCAGAAAAGCGCGGCGGCGCAGAGAAGCGGAGACAGCCGACTGGATGGTGGCCAGACTACAGTGACAATAAGTGACAATAAGGACGCTCAGCTGTACACCTCCGTAATCAAGCACCACCACCTCGTTTCCCCCTTACCAGGTGTACTACATTGTATCACTGACCACATGTGGAGTGAGTAGCCACGGATTCTCCAGGAGAGCTTCGCATCGTACTCTTCTCACGTTCCACGCAGTGTACAGTCCTGCCGTAGACAAACCAGCCAGAAGGTGGAATCTGCAAAGATTCTGATGAGAACAGATCTTCGTCTCGAAGAAGAATGACGGAGAGCGATGTCTCATACAAAGCAATCAAAGCGTCACTGAATTCTACTGTTTTCGGGAGTCTGTATCTCGAACAAATCTCAATTTTGTATACCAGCTGTGTGCCTGGCAGCGCAGTTAGAGGGGATGCCGGCTGTCGCATGACTCTAATTCAATGATCTTGGTTTTGTCCTGCCCAGGCCAGCTAATCCATCCTTTGGAGTTCGTTAATTGACACCAGTCGTCTTGAAAGCATACCACTCGCATTGCTGGTCGGCAGACGACCGCAAGTGATAGCATAGCCCGAATATGCAAAAAGTCGGCGCTATAGTAGTTGAGAGGGTGTGGTGGGAGGGGCTTATAAAAAGTGTCAGTAACAACTGTGTTCTATGAAGAGCATAGAATTTGGAAAGAGAAGGGACTCCGAGGTGTGACCCCTCTAACGCACCCGTGTTAGAATTGCCTATGCTCCTGAGTTCCTTCTCCTGCCCAACGCAGAAGCGAAAAAATTCAAATTTGTAACCGAAAACAAGAGGCAAGAGCATCATAACATTCGTTGTATGCAGCCACACGCCTGTGCGCAACGGCATGCGGCATGACCCCCCCCCCCAACTAGTATAACGCCCAAAATCGTCAAACGACATCCCGTAGAACTAGAATACGTGGCTCATTCCACATAGGGATCGGTTATCTCCGGCCTTTATCCTTAAATCTTTCGTGTATGCCAATGCACATATTTGTAGAGCTTTCAAATAGATTTTGTGTAAAGATCCTAACCGCCGGAGAAAAAAACCGTTCAACCCCAAAGAAGGACACTACAACAAGATATGGGGCAAAATGTCAATAGAAAAGAAGCAAAAAAAAAAACAAAAAAACATGCCTAGGAGATGACCTACACGTCGTCGCCACGCAGCAAGCCGATCGACGGGCGAACAGCGACCCGGCACGTAACGAGGCCGCCAAACGTAGCGATAGCATCCAATGTCTTGCCAACCTATACTTCCTGGAATGGACAGGGACATTCTCTTAAACATGAGTGGCACAATCCACACAGGGCATGAAAATGGAGAGGAGCGACGGCTGCGGATTATCAATGACCGACAAAGTTTACAGTGACGAAAATGCGGAGAAGTCCCACAATAAATGCGTGTATTCTAAAACCAGATGCACCAGAAATAATGGGACCGCTCAGCCTTGAGAAACTTCGCGAGAAGCGCCAAACACTGAGCGGTGAATTCTATATGAGTATTGCTCTGAATGGACTATGGTACATTTCCCAAGCAAAGCACGACTCTTGTGTGACAGAGGAATCGAGCTGGAAAAAGCAAATGAACGCGTTTCATATAAACGTGAACACAAACCAATAAAACACGCGACGCAGTGCGAATGTAACAATGAAGGCGATCATAAAATCGTGAAAATCGCCGGAAATGCACGCGAATCGAATGAAGCCTCGTCATCTCGTCAGCAGAAGTGGGAGGAGCTGTGCGCTTCGATAAAGCATACAATAGAAGACCAGACCTCAACAACAAAAAACTCCCGCCTCAATTGCAAATGGTAACTACATCCGGCTGGCTTAACTGTAGACTGCACTTCAGTCGTGGGAGGGGGTCACTGTTAATTAGGCGACACGGAACATCTGGTGTTGCCAGGGGGAAGGTGGCGGGGGCGGAGCAGGACACAAGCGCGGCACTTTTTAGCGCAACGCCGCCTATCTCGGAAAGGCGTTGGGCGAAAGTTTTATCGGCCGCAAGAACTGAAGGGCTGCGAGTGCAAGGTTAAACCCTTCTGCTGAAGATCTGTGTCCTCCTCCGTTGACATGGACTGTGCAGTGAGGGCGCAGTAACGCGCTGCCCCGCCATCTTCGTCGTGGGAACCCAACAAACTCGCCACAAACCTCATCGCCGAGTCTTTCCCCTCTTCGGTTCTCTTAGAAAATAGCGTTGCATCACAAATCATACACGGCACGAATATGAAGAACGCGGTAGCTGCGGATAGACAAAGACCGGCATAGTCTACAGCAAGCAAGGTATGAAGAAACGTTTTATTACGACGTTTATAATAAACTATGTACCCCAACACAAAACACGCGAGAAATAATGGGAACGATAAGGCTTAAAGGGCATCGCGAAAGCATCAAAAACAGAATGCAAAGATCTAAATGACTAGCGATCTGAGGGCGCCCACAGCCAAATGCACTGCATCGCGGAAGGCGACCATGCCATTCGATTTTTGTCCACCGTTATTCCGGGCGACGGGGCGTTCGTTAACGCTCCGCAGTGCTTGCTTCCTCAGCCCTAGTTTAGGGGTCGTTTAGTGTGCGCGCGAGGCGCGACGCGATGCATGCGTAGCGGCCAAATTGATTGAGCGACGCGATTGATCAATTCAGCCATTATGCATGGCATCGCATCGCGCGTCGCGCGCACACTAGATGACCCCTTAGGCCGGGGGCATACCATCGCTCACTCCGAGCGACGCCTAATGATATGCACCCATATCGATCCCATCGCGCCGCCCGATCGATATGGAAGCCTATCATTAGGCGTCGCTCGGGGTGAGCGATGGTATGACAAAGGCCTTATACTTGCGCCGCTGCGCGGCGCGGCACCATTGTCAGAATAGATATCGACTAGGCCGCGTGAAAACCGATACCTATGGCGATCGTCGTGCCGCGCCGCGTGGCGGCGCAAGTGTAAACAAGGGCTCACCCCGCGCGACCGCGCCTCAATCTGCCCGCGTACAACCAAGAAATTGAAGTGGAATAAAGTACAAAGACGTGAGCAAAAATCGATGCGTAGCAAGGAGCCGAACTCTTCGCTAGAACATGGACCAAATGGCGGAACCTTTAACACGATGCCATATTCGCTCGTGAAAGAAGGCTGACTTTACATTCATGAGGCTTAGCCGTAGACTGTACTTCGGAATGAAAGCAAAGAGAGAGACGAACACGCTAGAAAGACACTGTTCACCGTGAGAGATGGAGCAACAGTAACTCCAACGATGTTTCTTCAGCACTACCTAATAGCAGCTGTACGGCATTTCAGGAGAGCAGCATCAGGGACCCGTGTTGTGATGAAGAAATGAGGCAGGTAATGAGGATGAGGGACTTCCGAAAAATCAGTCCATGATGGGACCCATCGTAAGCGAACGATCAGGCTAGCACTGCTCGCTAGCGGTTACGTTTGCCGTGAATGCTCACGCGGGATATCGACTGGAAAATATAGGAATAGAATAGCTGCAAGAAACTCGCAAATTCCATCTTCGCAAACCTCGTCATCGGGCTTTTTCCCTCTCTTCGACGACGACTTCCGTGAAATTCGCCGCCTCTCAGCCAGATCCTTCAGAGAGTTCGCCTCCCACTCTTTCACCTGCTCGAGTTCATCTTCTTCGACGTCGCCGTTCAAAATGTGTTCGTAGTGCAAACGTGCTGACGTCTGCTGGGCACTCAACGGCCCTGAAACCAGTTCGATTGGATCATCCTGTGCTTCTTGAACAAAAAATGGTTCAGCAAAATCTTGCGCTGTGAAATACATGGCAATCGAGTGGTATCTGCAGAATTTTGACACAGTCAGGCTAGCTTCAAGACATTAACAAGCCGATATAAGCCAAAATAACAGTAGAAATTTGACTTTTGATTACCCTTCAATACTATAACAAAAGAACAATGTCCTAGTACAGGAAAGATATCTGAAATGAAAAAGCTCGATGTCATCCAGATTTCTGGGATGTATTACCCTACTATATATTAATGGAAACAAGAATATATCCAGCAGTAAACGACGAGAGGCATGTGCAGAAAGGAACCCCATAAGAGCCTTGATGGACCATAGAAGTGGAGTCACCGAATCACGGGGAACCTCCCTTGATGAATACGAGTGACATCGAACAACAAGAACCAGCCATACTTTGCCCAGCACAGCACGTCACCCGTCAACGAAACAGGAACCAGCGGTGACCAGAATAGCCCCCCAACGAAACGTTCCCTTCCATAAACATCAGCACCAGTCAGCGAAAAGATGAGACTGGAGTCAACTAGAGTAGCGCGTACCACATTTCGCTCCCAAAGGTGAAACGAATCTTCTCAGTTCCGTGGAGCTCTTCGGAATCTCATCGTTACGCAAGCGAGCACCATTATCCTCTTCGTCGTTTTTAGCCCTACTTTCGTAGAACAGGGCGTAGGCTTGTCGCTCAGCTTCCAGGTCTGTAACACTGAGACCGTAAGGTGAGAAAGGAAGCAGAACATGAAAAAAGCAAAGCTAGACACTCAAAAGATTAGATGAGGTTTCCTTCGAAAGCCGTAACATTCTCTCACGAACCTGGTTTTCGACAATTGTCTTTCACTCGATGAAGGTATTTAGGTCCAAGTATTCGGTAGAACTAAACGACAAATTTTCACCATGTTCGGTAGATAGAATTCAAGGGCAAAAATTGTAAGCATAGACAAAACCGAGTTATCTCACAAAATAGACTTGGGGTCAAATAATATATAATGTGAGACTAGTACTGCCACATAATTTCTCTTGTGTTCATGTTATCCACATCCAAATACAACAAAATTTTTAAACTTTTATTCTTTATTCAGTTGCCCTTAACGGTAAAAGAGGCTCTTGGAAAATCGGTACTATACACCGGACATATGGCAAGTATTCTACGTTTACGTCACGTGCGATACTGCTTGTATAGCCAGGATCGCCTCTGGCGCCAGCAGATCAAGTGTTAGTTTCCGTGACGAAGTCGCTGCGACGGAAGTATGAACCACATGTGTAAGTATGATCCCTTAGGGTCCTTTTTATACTCCCACCGCTGCGCGATTGCAGTTAAAAAGATGAGCGTAAGAAGGGGCGATCTCTATGTACGAACGGTCACCGCGTGCGCGACACTGACTGTCGCGTGCGCGTCGGCCTCCGCCGCGGTCGTAAGAGTTCCACTCATGACCTGCCGCAGAGATCCCGTTTGAACGTTGTCGATATCCATATCGACCCGACAACGATGTAAGTTGAGGGAAAATACGGTACTAAGCGGGCTGGTGCTCGCTTGCACTCGGGCAAGGCATCTTAAAACGGGTAAGATCAGCCAGACCCCAGAGTTCTTTCCCTTGCCTAGTTCTGTGCTCTCCTCCGCTGACGCGAAAAAAACCCATGTTTATGACAGCGAGCGTTCCATGACCATGTATACTTCAGAGGTGGGGAGGTGTCATCTTATAAAATCCTTCAGTACCGCGGCTAAAGAGAAACGAGACATACTGTTAGCGAAGAAAACACAAACGAACAATAATACTGACGAGTTTTTTAAAGCAGTGCTCCCAACAGACCCTTCCTATTATCATATCAGAACAGGTGCTAATCACTTAGTTCCTTTTTCATCTTCCAGAGACGTTGCAAACCCTATAATAACACTCTACAGGTAACGATGCCGTTTTCCATGAATGCAGAGAGTAACAGCGAAACCAAACTAGGTCTGATAACGAAGGTAGCAAAATATAATGCAAAAATGACTGACGGAGTTCGGGAAGCTCAAAAAGCCAAATGAAGATAACCGACGAGATTCTGAATTTTTTTTTGATTTACAGCAATCGCTAAATGTCACAGAAGAAATTCTACAGCTTCATATCATTCCCTTTACCAGTCGTGCCTCCCACGCTCCTCCAAACCCCGTCCATCCTGACGTCGTGACTCTCAATGCAATCTACAAGCAGACCCCATCGCCCAGAAAGACAAATTGATGGCGTCCATGCGAAAAGCATCTCTCGTAGGCAGCCAGAGTGTTTCTGTAAGGATGAAATCGGCAACCAAGAGCACAATGACGGCACTGTTCCCACATTTGGAGGATCACCTTCCTCTCCTCAGGACGGAGCCAACCAATACCAGTCAGACGCAAGCGCGTCGATGTTGCCAACCCGCTGCACACCACAAAGGTGTTTACAAACGCGGGCCACCATATCTCAGTGTTCTTCGAACGCCAGTGAAGAATTACAACGAAAATGGAGACACGCACGTGACAGTGAAGGGACAGGTGACTGGGGAAGCCCGCAAGCGAGTGGGGACAACGGCCGATCTACGTGACTTCATCAGTGGTGGCGACTGGCGCCGCATGTGGCGCCGGCCGACGTCACCACTGGTGCACGTCAACGTCACTCACCGACGACGACAGGAATTCGGGCAGCTTCATGAAACGACGCCTAAAGAAGTGCGACGTTATGAGCGAAAACTTCATCTCCAGCATAGTTTGCATTCCTCTCGTTCTCTCCACAGAACCCATTACAGGGTTCTCTTCGTCCAACGACTGCTTTTTTCTCTACAATATGCAGATACCTTCGGTGTTTTTCCCTTTACACCTATTCCATTGTGTTGGAGATGACAAATTCTTCTCACATCGAAAATATGTTGAGAAGTTCTAGATTGCTTTCAGATAGCGATTGTACTTCGGAAAGCTTTGCTTTAGCGCTGTGTGTTGTCTTAGGTGGTTTTTACATTGCACACGCGTCGCGTCCCTTATTCTGCGGCGCGATCCGGCCAATACCCCACCTCAAAATGACGTCAGATAAGGTGTATTTACAGCATCGAGGTGTAAATGCGACCCGAAAAATCCACACCTGTGCCGATAGTGGTGCGGTGTCGTGCCATGGCGCAAGCAGGCCTGCGATTTAGACCCTTTTCTACTTCCATCGCCGCTCGACGATGCTGCCGTGTATTGATGCCAAATTGATTTATTGCCTCGTTTCAGGTCCTGTTCATACTCCGCGGCGGGAACGACGGAGCAACGGGAGCGGCGGGGCAATGCATGCGTATCGGTTAATGCCAAACGATCCCCCGGGAAAAATCGATACCTATGCTTTGCCTTAAGCTCCCATCGCCGCCGTGGCTCTCGTCGCCGAGTATGAACAGGCGTATAAACAGGTGTCCGGAGCGAATTGCATGAACCTGCAACCAATCGCGCCGCTCAAAGTCGGATCGCATCGCTCTCGAAATCGGCGCTATGCGATTGATCGCGGTGTACTGGGAGATGGTACTCCTACTCCATTTGTCCTTTGCGTGTGTGCGAGTACGCAATTGTGCGTAATCGTGTCACCGCATCGCCGACTGTTCGAAATCCTCACCTTCGTCCGAGACAGGCGGCGCCCAGCAAAAATCGATATGCATGACCGGGGACGTTTCGCTGCCGTCGCCCCCGTCCCAAAGTATGAACTGGCTATCACCCTCAGCGAAGCCTACATGACAACAGTGTAGAGGTACGCCGAAACGGACACCGTCGAAAAGCCTTGTTGTGAGGCCCGAGCCCAGTAGAAAACCTGTGCCATTGTTGATGGGACCGAAACCGCATCTCTCCGCCTCCTATCCAGCACCTACTTACTTCATGTCGTTGGAAACCCATTTCCAACGAAATGGGAAAATCACCCAGCACCGCCACACTGAACTCCACCTCATTCAGACAGGCCATTGTGTGAAGCAACCTGCTGGTTTCTTTTCTTCATCAACGAACAAAAAAAAACCGGAAGGCTTCAATATCGCATTGGAAAACCAGCGCCAATGAGACGGAACAAAATCTGGTCCATTGAAGACTCGTGGCGACAATTACCTACCATTGCAACTCCGTTGAAAATCTGTGATTATTTGCCGCAGATTTCGTAGGAAATCTCCACGAAGAGGTTTCTTGGAGTAAAAGGCAGCAATTTATGAAATGAGCAGGATTCCCTGTTTCCACTAATCGTGAACGATAATACAGAGAATAGTAGGTAAGCCTTCCCAGTGGAAAAGGTGAGCACACTGCGGACAAATAAAGACGAAAACTGCAGCAACGCCACATAGCGACTGTGGTTTATACCCGAAGTACAGTTGCGATCCTCATTTGACCACATCCAAGAATGCTTCAGAATATGATGAAAACAATGACGAAAACTATGTTGAAAATGGAGAACCATCACAGTGATCTATGGAAGGAGATAGGAAATGCTCACCTGAAGCCAGAACACCAATGTGGAGATCTTCTGTCGAATTTCAGCGCCGCTATTACCGCTTCGGAGCAGCTGTAATGAAGCCAAGTATAACCTAAGCTCTGACAAGCAGTAAGGCATAAAACTCTAGGGAAACGGAAAACCACTGCAAAGTATAGCATCGACCAACTGAGCGCGATATTTAATAGCGTGGACTATAATAGTTCAGGTCAGCTCCTTAAATGAGTCAGGCATATGATTTGTAGCGGATGAACGCCCACTCCGCAAAAAAGTATGGGCGACCGCTCCACATCTCTTTTACGGCTGAGGCTGACGCATTGTCTCCTACGTCACCGGAACAAAGCCGTGACGCATACGTGAGCGGCAACAATGAAGGACTAATGCGACATGAACGTGCACAATGAACGGAGCTTCAGGCAGATGCAACTGTTGCGGAATAACTTCTGTGTGAACGGTTATTTGTCCTAGAACAGAGTGAATACCACTTTTTAAAAAACTTGAATCAATTGGAAACAATGAAAGACGGTGATGAAACACAGATTCTTCCCGACGACCTAGTTCCACAGAAGATTAGCGGTGATTCTCCTAGGGCTAATATCTCCAAGCAGAAGATACTGAAACCCCATCCAACTGCAGTCGTGCCAAGGATGTCCGCGAAAATATTCTCTCTTCGGTACGCTTTGAAGGTTTTAATCAGCTGATTTTGCTGGCAGCGATACAAATCAATCAATAAGATAATCAACACCAATACTGGTCAATAGCTGTAATCTTTCTGTTAACCCTTTTTAATGCCTTGCCTGTAGAAGTTGGCAGATTTTTAGTAGCGGAATGAGTTCTGTTCCGTCTTCAGGTTCAGATTACCATATTTCTCGAAAAAAAAACCTTCGTAACTTGGAATATTTTAGTTAGATGATTCCTGCCTCGTTGCTCGCTCGCCTTGGGAGATTGGAGTATTTTATTTATTTATTTATATTTATTTATTTACCAGTAAGAGGGGGAATCGAACCCGCGACATTGCTCCTGTGAAGCTACAACACTACCGCTACGCCAACCGACCACACTGAGCTGGGTGGCAGGAGAGCGTCATGAACTTCGCGCACACGCGTTCACACGCCTTTTTTTCGACCACAGAAGAGCATTCCGAAAAAAGGAACTATGGTTTTGGACCCCACACGTGGGACCCTACATCCTATAAAAATTCTGACGCAAAAGCTCATCGCCAATTTGGAGGCTCCCTTTCGGAGTCTCCTGGCACGTAGAAGACGTCTGGGTATTTTCCGCTATTTTCGCGCCCCGTAATTTGATCACTTTCGATTGACGGTGATCGATACTGCAAAAACGAACTTAATTTTCGTGTTGAGCGACCTCGACTACCCCTGGGACCAAAGTTTCGGACCACCTGGACGACATTCTCAAAAAAAAAATCGGTAGTTTCATCAATATCGATTGATAGCGATCGACACTTCAAAAACGAACGTCAGATTCGTGTTCAATGACCGCGGTTACCGCAGGGCTGAAGTTTCCAGGCAGGTAGAAGACGTCTAGGTATTTTCCGCTATTTGCTAGCACCGTAATTTGATCAATATCGATTGACAGCGATCGATACTTCAAAAACGAAATTCAGATCCGTGTTCAGCACGTCGATTGCCACAGGGCTTACGTTTCCAGGCAGAGAGAAGACGTCTGGGTATTTTTCGCTATTTTCGTGCCGCAATTTTCCCCATTCCCCCCCCCCCCGGATTTTCCCCCCCCCCCCCCCGATTTTCCCTCTATTTTATGACTAATTTCTGCGGCGCCGCCGATCGATAGTATGACTCAGCGCTTAGCGCGTTATTATGGAGTACGATGAATACGAGAATAAGCTCATGCGAAGACAAAAAGCCTAGTAAAACACAAAATGCTGGGACAACACATTGACCACATTCCAACACATAAGTGAGTGACTAAATCATAGCAAGAAACGAAAAGCTGAAACAATGAACAGATGAAGTTAGATTAAAACGAATAAGTTTACAGCAGAATTGTGACAATACAGCGCATGCATCAGGGACCGAGCTATCTGTTAACCATGCTTTGGAACGCATTGACAGATTGATTTTGTTTTGTTCTTAGAGATTTTGTTATTAGAGAATTTGATGTAACTACTCACCGCTCTATTAACAAAAAAGCTTGCTCTACAACTGAGTTTGGCTTTAGGTACAATGAGCATCGAAGTCGTCTTCTTGTGGAAAATGTGTTTCTGGACGAGGGCGTCTTATGCTCCGGCCGCTCAGGTGCTGGTCATTGCCTCGCCATGCGCCCGTTTATTCTGTGCGCCAACCTCCCAATAGAATATCCTAAAACTGCACCAAATAAGGTGCAATACGGCCGCGAAATATAAATGCAAGACCGGCGCTGATCACGGAACTCTTCTGCGCGTCGGCGCAAGTACTAGGTTGACCGGAAAGTATTGGCATTGGCCCAAAGTCCAGAACTGCCGACCTTCGATTAATGTCTGTGATCTACCATGTGGTAGTCACTTCTCTGAAAAGCGCATAGAAGCGCGCACGCTCTTCCTTGGGTTTCGGCGCAGTGCCAATTTCACAAGAGCATCTTCGAGCAACCATCTTCACGAGTGGCGCCGCGGGCGACAGCAGCAGTGCGCCATATCAACAGCGTACTGGAGGAGGACACCACTACCACCAGCGATGGTCAAGCACCGGTTCGCAAAAGGCTCACGGAGTTCAAGGAGAAATCTCGGACGGGACGCCCCCAAGCAGTGGATGACCCGGTTCTAGGAGCTGTCAGAGACTATCCGGAAGCTACCTCCCGGAGTCTTGCGAGAAGACCAGGATGTACCCAGCCGACAGTTGTCCGCCGCCTCCAAGCCCTCGGGCAACGAAAATGCCTAACTCGATGGATCCCGCATATTCACCCGCATATCGTCTGCCGGACTCCCTTTCTCCGCTCGCCGAGCAAGGGGTTTCTGGAAGACCTGGTTACCGGAGTAGAGAACTGGGTTCTCTACAACTCCAGCGCACACCGTGGCTACCTCGAGGAGAAGACTCGCCTACGCAAGCAAAGTCGACCGCGGACCTCAAGAAGGTTCTTCTACGCTGTACGAGCTGCTTCCGCAAGTGCATACGGGCACCGCTGTCGTTTCACCGTTCAGCTGCAGAAACTCGCGGAAGCTGTTCGTGAGAAGCGGTCGAGACGACCATCAGTACACCTTCTTCCTCACAACGCCAGACCTCATGTAGCTAAAGCGACCTAACAAAAGATCGAGCTGAGGCTGGAGACGGTACCCCATCCTCATATTCTCCTGACATAGCCCCCTCAGCTCACCACCATTTGTTCTGCTCCCTTTTGGCTTTCCTGGCTAAAAACAAGCTTCACAAAGTTTGAAGACTTAAGTTGGGAGGTCGGTGACTTTTTCGACTCTCGCTCTCCCCAGTTCTGAGAAAAGGGGATCACAGGCCCGCCCTTTAGGTGGACTGCTGTGGTGACCAACAATTGATCTGCATTGTATGCCGAATAATGAAATAAAAAATGATAACCCAACCAAGACTTTTCCATCAACCTAATAAAAACTAGGCGTAAGGCGAGGATATGAAGCAGCCCCTTACAAATCCAAGCTCTATCAACTTCTGACAGGTCCGGATAGCAATGTGTGGGTGATCGTTGTCATGCTAGCGGCAGACGTTCTTTCCGGACTTCATCCCAGTGTGTCCTTCGAACATTCTGTAGAATGTTATTGTCGACAGTAACACAGTGACCTCGGAGATGTTTAAGCCAACAACTTCATGGACCGAAAACCAAATTGACAACATTGATTTGTTCCCATGGATTATTCATTTGATGTCCAGCGCAGCATCTTCTGATACATACATCCACGTCTTTCAACAGTAGTTAAGCAAGGCATATAATGGTTATATGCAGGAGACATTCGAAATGGCGGGGATTTGCATAGCGCAGGCATACTGCCCCGCTCCGCGTGACCTCCATTGTATTTCTCATGTATGTTGATGTCTAAGATAGCAGAAAAAGTGCCCGTATCAATCGCAGGGTTCCAAACAAGGGCCTGCGCAATTGATACGGGAGTGATACGACTCTCGGCATAAATAGCCGAAGCACGAAGAAACAGTGTGCACATACTTTGACCGATAATAAACTATTGGACTACTAGAGTGTGTAAACCAAGGGCGAGAACCAAGCCCAAAAACAGAACCCCACCACAGGTTCAAAGAGCAGAGCCCTACCACAGGTTCACATACACTCGCCTGAGCCTCCGTTGTAAATCGCTGGTTTGTGATGTGTCCATCCGCCGTACTCTGCAATCTTTTCATGCTTATGAAGATGACGGTCTACCGTGGTTGTGACCTTCTAGCCATATGGCCGAAACTGATAGGATCCGCTTTAGTCAAATCGATGACAGCTCCATCCATCACTGCCACATCCCATCCTGACCTTTATTCACCTTCCGAACTGCAATGCCCGCCCTGAAGTGGGAGAGCCACGTAGCGCATCTGCCACATTCGTTTCCGCGAGCTTCATCGGCAGACTGATCTCGAACGACATGTTCTGTCGGAGCTAGTTGCGAACACAAACCACAAAGCAGCACGCAAGCTGCTGTCAGGGTAATTTCAGCTCCCTCTACCAAAATTGAGATCGTTCAGAAGGTCGTTCATAACCCACGGTAAACGCAAATAAGGATAAGAGACGGTGTCACTCAATCCGTTTAGGAATGCGCCACACATTCTACTTCTACCGGATGTCGTGGAGGCGATCTGAATGCGTATTTGGCAATAAAAAGACTTGCTATGAGCTTCTGATAAGCAAGTCAGCGCTTTAACCTTCCCAGCCGAATCAGGTATCGGGTGCACGCGACAGCCGACATATCCTTCGACTGTGCTACAAGCGCCCCTAAACGCAAACACCACAATCTAAATACAACAGTACTTTGTAGATTGGAAGAATGGTCAAACCTCAATATCGGTAAAGCACACAGGACAACTGCCTCAGACATGACTTCCCGTAAAGACTACGAAACTGAAAGTGTCAGCAAAAAAGTGGCGCCTAGATAAGTGGCTTTAGAAGGGCGACGAGAAAACACCACTTCCTTGAATGACGCATAGCTATGTTGTCAGCGCTGCACAGACTGTTTATGCATCGCTTGCAGAAAACTGATTCAGCTCTGATTCTATGGCTTGACCTAGCAACTATATAATTCGGAAAGCGTGCGCGTAGAAGCTTCAAGAAATCGGCAGTTCAAAGAATCTTAATCAGCCCAAGCTCTGAAATAATCCGGTCTTGATTTGCCGCAGTGTTAACCAACGTTAAACTTTCCAACAACAAAAAAAAGAGAGTGAAGGAGGGACAATGAGTTCAACAGAAAAAAGAGCACGAAATGGCTAGTGAAGTAGTTCAGAATGAGTAAAGGAAGTTTAAAATGAACTGCCAGTTGTAAACAGTGCAAGATGTGAAGTTATATGAAATCTAGAAGACAGCTTTCTCATCTTGACGTGTGCTGCTTCAAGTGACGAAAGCTTCGCAACTAATGTCAACCAGTGGCAGCCACGTGCACGGTATAGAAAGTGATTGTGTGCTTCTCAGAAAGTTGCAGGCAGGGTAGCAGGGAGAGCAACATCAGGAAAGAACGCCGAGAACACTTGAAACAATAGCTCGCACCCGCAATATGACAACGAAATATTTGCAAGCGAATAACAAAAGAAAAGAATGCAGAAAACGCCCCATCATACACTTAATAGAAAGGAATTTGCGCGCGCAAGAAAAGTTCCGGCCGCGGTTAAAATGAGACTACGGCACTTTTCAAAGTCACTAATTGGAAGGGTGTTTTAGTACAGCAAGCTAACTGAAATAAAGCAACAGCTTGCACTGCAACGAAAAGATGCCTTTGCGGAAACTTCTCTGTGGAATAAGAGAAGAATCACAGACGCAGAGTACTGACAAACACAACGAAGAAAAGAACTAAAGCAGAAGATAACAAGAAGCAAGTATTAGTTGTTATCAGTATCAGTAGGATTCTTTGAAGAAAAAAAACTAGCTCTATCCAAAATCAAAAATTTCATAACAGATCGTGTGTGACTGTCGCGCATCTAATCTGAAATTATGGTTCGGGTTTAACAAAAATTGTGGCCTACCTTTGTGAGTTCCTCCTCCACTTGCGGAATTGCATTAGACTGCAGCCTGCTCTTCTTTGTCTTCTTAGGCACTGCCCTCGAAGAATCTCGCTTTGAAGAGGATAGCGGCATCTGAACAGCAAACGATTCGCTAACTCTTCCTCTTTGAAAAGCAAAGAAGGCAATACTGCACAACTCACAGAACCTATCGAGAACCGAGGCTGTCTGCTTTCACCGAAGTCTTCGCTGCAGTCACTGCTATCTTCCGAAGAGCTTTCATAGCAGACGTTAACAGAAGATGAAGGTACGTAGCAGCCTTGCACACGCTATAATGCAGCCTATACAACACCTTGGTGAGAAATGAAAAGAAAATACAACAAGCAGTTTTTTACAAATATGGTAGTGGCACACGATTAATTACGGAATTAAAAATAGCGAACGGTTTCGAGAAACAGGGCAAACAGCAAAGAAGCTCCCACTCTATAGACACTTTCTTCTTGTCAAAAGACGATAATCTACCAACAGAAAAGTGACGTCAACTTGACTAGTTTATCGACAGGCCGTTGTCGGGAATACATCTACTTACGAGCATAACACGTGCTGCATTTCGAAAAATTATCTTATAGCACCCTTTTCATGGACGACGAAGAATCAGACACTCCACTCTTTACCAAAATAGAGAAAACTGATGGAAAAAAGTTGAACAGCAACATGAATCTCTTACGTAAACCGGTATTGGAACACGGGAACAAGATCACTCACAGCTTGGAGCAAATCGCAAACAGTCTTCTTCGGCACCGTCATATTCTTCTTTTGCGGACATTTATCGGCTGTCGCTCCGCAATGACACTTGCAATAACCAACAGGGCACACCCTCTCACTCTGAAAATAGCACCATGAGGGCGACATAAGGCCATAACCGAAATATTTGGTTGTTCGATAACCAATCTCGATTTTCTCATACATGGCGTGAATGTACATTTTTATTCAGTGGTGAATGCATGGTTTAAATTATTGTAAACTATTTGAAAGGTCAAACTTTAGACTATCTTCTGCCAAAAACTGAGTCGTTATAGAAACAAAATGGTAAAAAATTAAGTTGAAAATGGACGAGTACAGAGCATTATCGGCACATTTTATTGATTTATTTTCGAGAGGGCAAAAATACGGTGCAACCTCAGAAGAAATGATCTGAAGTTTATGGTGAGGACTGCCTTACTGAACGCCAGTGTCAGCGTTGCTTTGCTCGCTCTCACACTGAAAATTTTAATGTGCAAGAGGTGCCACGTACTGGTCGTATAATCACTTCTGATGATGGTAAAATGAAGGCGTTAAATCAAAACCAACCACCGCATGACAACTCGAGAGACGACAGAAAAGCATGACATACCGAATTCAACCGTTTATTTGCACTTACAACAGCTTGGTTGCGTAGACATTTACTGGTTGTCTGGGTTCCTCACGAATTAAAAATAAAAAAATCCACCACACCAACCGCATCAACATATTCGAGGGTATGGTTTAATTTGAACTGCTTCCAAGAAACCAAACTATTGATTCGTATGTCTGCTGTGGTCAACTAACGAAAAGAAATCAAGAAAAAACGCGTTTTTCAACTTACCGAAAGATAGCAAAAGGTCAAAATGGTCAATATATCATTGATTAATGTTTGTTGTTAATATTAACAATTTCATTATATATATGTATATATATATATATATATATATATATAAGAAACGGCAACAATTATCGAACAACCCAATACCTTAGGGATAACGTGGAAATAAGAGCTCGAACTATTCCTAGATACCGAGACAATTTTTCGGAACTCCTTTTTTCAACAGCAAAATTGTAGTGAGAAAATGGTAGTACCATGTTGCTGTTTACTAGGGTTTTGGTTAAACTTCTGACACTCACTCGGCAGACGTTTCTAGGCACACTGCATTTATTCTTACTGTTTCGACAGATAAAACGACTACACTAACCATGAACCATTCCAGAATGTGATGAGGATGACCGGCATGGTGACACTTACGGCAAAACCAACTCATCTCCAGTAGTGGTCCATCACTGCAAGCACACTGTGAGCGAATCGGCATTCTCATATGTTAAGCATCCTTCGCAATGTCGATTTATAGAACGAATAACTATATGAATAACGTGAAAGCGAACAGGTGGAGACCACCAGAACATCAGAAATCTCACCAAACCGAACACGTCCCGCCACAAACTGTGTAGCACTTCATGCAGCGGCACTTCAACGTCTGGCCAGTGCAGTTGCGATGTGAAAGTCGGAAGTGGGTGCCCTGAGAGAACAGCGAACATTTCGTACATGTCGTAGAACTATGAAAGACTACTAACCAGGAAACTATCTCAACGGTAGGTCGGAACGGCCTAAGCGTTGTATATGGGCAGAATCGCCTCTCTCTGGGAAACAACAAAACGCAAATATCTCGACCCCAATAGAACTCTTCGCAGAGTTAGGGACGACGGAAGTTGGGCCGTTGGCGGCGTTAGAACTAGGCCTGGAGGCGGAGGGCGGGATCAAGTTGGCAGGAAACAGCGATGACGAGCGAGCGATGATGGCGCAGTGCGTAGAGGGGCGGCGTAATCCCCATAATCGCCGTTTCCAACCAACTTGAGCTCGCCCTCCGCGTGCAGGCATATGGTTAACACCGCCAACGGCCCAACTTCTGTCGTCCCTAACTCTGCGCAGAATTGTATTGGGGTCGAGATATTTGCATTTTCTTGTTTCCCGGAGAGAGGCGAATCTGCCACTATACAACACTTGGGCCGTTCCGACCTACCGTTGAGATAGTTTCCTGGTAAGACTCAGATTCGGATGCCTGCCACTTCTATGGACCACTGACTGCTGTGCTTTGGATAGAATAAATACAGTTTCGCTTCAAAAGAAAGCATGCGCTGTGGTGCGTTGCTTCTACCCTAGAAGACTAAACCCTTAGAATAGCATAAGGCACCTACTTGCACCCAGAAGCTGCTTCGAAACGTAAAGCTGCCCTCGGAGAATGCCAGCACTACATCCCAGAGCTAGCTAGTGAGGTGAACTGCGTAGGTTCTCTCCCACACGTCGTTCCCCACAGTGATGTAATCCCGGAGCGAACCATACTAACCTCCAGTGACCTCTGGTTGATTCTCTTGATCCAGGAGTACTTCTTCACACCGGCAATGGCTGTATGCAGACCCAATTGGTCCAACATTCCTGTAACCACGGAAACAGATTAGGCGAAAAAGCATTCCAATAAGACTTCAAACTGAATGAGCGATTTTCTCCTACACTCCTGAATGCATTTAACCCAAACAAGGCGATGTTTTACTGAAACGACCAAAACCGTCGTATTCAAAATCATATACCTATGTAGCTCTCCTTCCACGCTTCAACAGTAAAATCATCAATAACATCAGACAATCGCCTGCCGCAGACCAGAGCAAGAGTAGCACATGTTTGCATATCACCCTGCAATGAAATTTTTAAGAACAAGCTTGAGACTAACAAGGGGGTCAATGAACGTCCCGTGGCAATTCGAAGTGACTTATTGAGGGTTGTAGGGGGTCGTCTGAAAAGCACCGCAGCGGTTTTCGAATTTCCTGCGGGCATCTGAGTATGTCGAAAATTGCAAAAAACTATATCACTTCAGTGTGGGCCGATAATGCAAAACAGATGTCTGGAACTGCCACGTTGTGATTAGAATCTAATCTGCAAAAGGTTTGGACTGCGACGGTAGCGGGATTACAACGATCTCACAATTTGCTTGTTAGTGATACAGTAATCAAAGCGGAACATTGAGGTACTCCGCTCACGAGCCAGGCGTCAGCGACTGGATGGCTGAGGTGTGGGGGCGGACTTGCGGGAAGGTTCATGGGTTCGGATCCGAGGGTTGGAAGTCCGCATTGCTGGGCTGGCTAGTGCTCTTTTGCCGATATAAAGTGTATCTTGAACACCGTAGTGTACCATACCGACGTTATAATCTTATTTTAACCCGATACGATTTAACAACGATGCTGCCTACTTTCACCCACCACTCTGCTGATCGAAGGTGTAGAGACTTGTGCTCCCACGACTCTTGAGATCGAAAACAAATTTCGCCCATACCTCGCCAGGTAGGATAATTGAGGCGCTGATCACAAATTTGGTAAACGTTTTCAGATAGGTATCGTACGGGTTAAAATAAGGTTATAACGTCAGTATGGTACACTACGGAATTTAAAATACACTTTACATCAGTGAGCAAGCCCAGCTATGGAGAACCCCAACTCCTGGATCCGAACCCAAGACCCCCTTGCTCCAAGCCCGCCCCTACACCCACTCGGCCATCCAGTCGTTGCTCCGTGGATCGTGAGCGGCCCATCTCAATGTTCCGCTTTGGTTACTGTATCGCCAACAAGCAAAATGTGAGTTCGCTGTAATTCTCTACTGTTGCAGCCCCAAACCTTTTTGCAGGCTACATTCTAATCACGACATGGCAGTTCCAGCTGTCTGTTTTGCTTTATCGGCCCGCACTGAAGTGATACGGAATTTTTGACCCAGATGTCCGAAGGAAATTTGAAAACCACTACGGTGCTTCTCAGGCGACCCCCTACAATCCTCAATAGGTCACCTTGAAAATTGTTCATTGACCTCCCTTGTAAGACGTTGTTTAGGCCTAGCCCGTGAGTGCTTTCAACTTTTATTTTCACAAACACCCTTCAACACAGGACATCTCAAATTTTACGCCCCCTCCCCCATGAGCCATCGTCTGGGATGCGTAATAATTTAAAGAGGCCCTTAAAATACAAAGCCCGTTCTGGAACCACTTGGTCAGCTATGAGGTCGTAGGACAAGGGTTTCGTAAACGTTTCCTTTTATTTTACTACTTTACTGAGATTAGACAAGAAGCCACAGGTTGGTTTTTGCCCACAAAGTTTGCATCTCACCCTTTGACTGCTCTCTTTCTTGTTATACAATTTTTATGTCAAATTGGACACTTACCTAAGAAAGCCTGACGAGACGTTTTTGAAATTAACCTAAATATCTTCTGAGTCAAAACGATCGTCGCCAGATTAAACTAGAGATTCTCCAAGAACTGGATATTCAATATTCCTCCCAAACAAGAATTTCCTGGCGAGCGTACCTGGTCCGCATGGTAGCGAAGCAACCTAGCCACCTCCTGCATAGGATTCCAATTCATTCTTGCAACATGCTCCTTCTCTAGATGCCCTGAACCAAAAACAAGTAACATAAAGTCAGAGGAGCAAACATCGTGTCTAGAATGCGTCTACATAGAAACGGAGCATAAGCTGAATTCAAAACGAACGGTCGTCGTCTTGTGGCATTGACATAAACATCAACTTCGTCAAGTCCGGTTTCAAAGCGAACGCTTCGTCTTTCAAACCAGTGAAGTCGTTGTAGTGTGGATTCTCTCTAAAACTGTCTTTCAGAACCCATCAGCTTATACACGGAAAACCTCTAGCGAAACGTCACTCCTCGACGTCAGCTTCTTAAACCTGTTAACAAAAGAAGATGGAGGAAAAAGTAGACAGACAAAAAGCAGTAAAAGACCGTACATTCCCTTCTCAACTGTCGTCTTGGTGAGTTCGCCAGCTCCGAAATAAAAGTCTCCTGAGGCAACGTTGGATGGAGCGAATTCAGAGAACTGCTCACCACTGGTATGAGACAGACGCTCTGAAAATAAACCAAATAACAAAGGCATCGCAACCACTGTAGAAAATCTGATCAAACCTTCACAAATCGAGCGACCTATGGTGGAGTGCCGTTCAGAAAATCGAGAGAGATGGGTCAAACATAGCAACAGGACACGAGGCGGCTCCGGCACCTTTTTGCCAAGCCTTTCCATCTCGCTCACATACCTACACAGCAACTTTCAAGAATCTCAATTTCAACGCTGTGCAATGACGATGATCAATGCGTGCGGTGCCAAGCGCGGTCTTCAGGTGGATTTTTATCAAACAGTGTCTGACGTTCCGGCTTCTTATCATCTTCAGATGCCAAAAGGAGCCACCGCAGAGGCCGATTCGCTCACGCACTTTGGTCAGTGAAGGTGAATTCGCCTCAACTTTGCCCTCTTTGATAGAGATCCACTAGAAAACATCGTGCGGCACAAAAAACATTGATTAACAACATCTTATAATGCCGAGTGTTGCTATGACGTGGTACTCACTTGTTATACTTCTCTCGGAATGCTGCAACGTCTTCCTTCGCATCCTTGTCGTAAACCTGAAATTCGAAGACTAATTTCAAGCAACCATATACGACAGCAAGCTGTCAAGCAGTACAACACACTAGACACCCGTCGACTGGGAGGATTAAGGCAGCCGCTATTTAGAATGTAATACATAGCAGCAGAACAAATTTAAGATCGGAAAGGGAAAATGGTCAGACTACAAAAAGAGTCTATGGCACTGTATGTGAACACACTGTTTTTATTGTCAGATGTGCAAATAACATTAAACGAAGTTTCCCCTACCCCTCCAAGTTAACATCGAAACACCAACCTTTTGTAAGCCCGTCTGCTCTAACAAGGCTCCTACGAGCCGCCAGCTTTGAGCGACACTCGACTGTCCCAGATGTATGGCAAGATTGGCGTTGTGGTTGCATAAGACATGAAGAGGCCGACCACCAGCCAAATATCTGGAAATGAATGACAGAATGTATAATATCTGAAGGGGATTTTTTGAAGAATGGGCTGCAACTGACTTCTCTGCCAACTTGTAGAACGCAGAAGGTTGTAGAGTATTCATGGCCGTGTCCGGCAAGCCACACAAAAGCTGACTTCGTACAGGCGTTCGAAATGGGTCATATGGTTGTCTCTGAATAATTTGTTGGCATAAGCACACGGAATACTCGGCTGGTCTCCAGTTTCTCTCTTCATAAAACCTCGGAAATATACATAAGTCTTTAGTTAAAGAAACAATGCGCAGCTCGGTCATCTCTTTACCAGTGTACTGTTTCCGCATAGAAATATATAGCCGCCCTCGCGTTCTAACAAAGAACAGCTAAAAGCTTTCATGGTGGATCAGGGGTTGAGTCCCATCGCCTCTGAGTTGGCTTTTAGTGGGGTACTGTCAATGAATGGAAACAGAACCGCGAGGACGGACAGAGTTTGGTGGATAGATGGCATTTCTCAATACTATACCACGTTCAGGCTTCTGAAGGAGCCCCCACTAAAAGCCCTCGTCGAAAGGGCAGGGCAAACGAATAAACGTAGTCGTAGAATGGTGAAATCTTCGTCGCGAATCGATTGAAGAGCTCTCGAAGACAAGAAAAAAATTATATAGCAAATGTCGCTGAACGATAAAATAATGGACACCGGACAGAGAAATAGGGTGCAGAAAAGATGTGATACCACAAGAAAAACGACAGCAAGGAAGAAAAATATGGTAACCAGGTACTAGTACTTCGGCTAGGAAAGCCACCTTATAAACTTTCAGTGATAAGGAGAACGAGACGAATCACTAGTAGTAAAAATAAATAAACAACGCCATAATTAGGTCCGGTGCCCTACTCAGCATCAACGGAGGAGAGCAAAAAGTTGAGGACGGAGATGAGTTCCAAGTAAAGAACTTGTAAATAAGATCAGCTACGTATTAGAGCTCCTCTTCTTCCCCTACATGTTACCAAGGGCGCAACTGAGGCAATACGATGTTGGGATGCTGGTTGGACAATTTTAGATATTGGGTGGGAGAAAAATCAAGGAAAGTCACCGTGGGTATACAATACGCCCTCTTCCCGTACGTAGTTGACTGAGCAAAAATTGAATTCAATAATATGCAGAATCGATGACTCCCTAGCTAGGAAGGTTCACACAAATTCTAAAATAATGAACGCCCTGGACTCACCTTTCTCGCCATGTATTGCTCTTGTTACTTGATAATCGGAATATGCGAATTTGCTGAACATTACCACGCTAAGCACGGCATATCATGTCAAATAAATAAATAAATATCTGCATCACTTCTCGGAGATTTACCTGCAACTCCCACCAAACCGTCGGGCGCGATATCTAGTGCCATATCACAAGCATAAGACAGTGGAGACTGTTTCTGCTCCATTCGGTGCAAAACCAACAAGCCGTCCTTTCCACACGACACCAACCGTTCCGGATTATGCGTACTCCACCACATATCTGAAACTCATTGAAGCATCTACAACCGCCTTTCAGATCAAAATAGGTGTTTTCTCAATCCAAATAGATTAACTACAAAAAGGTCAAAAATCATCGTTGCAAAAAATCACTTTAGCTTTTCGTTCATAAAAGTTCTTATACTTTTAGCTCCATAAATATTTCAAATCGTATCCCAAAGTGAGTAGAAAGGCAAAAACATTCAGGCGTGTCAATCGAAAAGATTGCGTTATACACTCATCGTATGCATCATTGTTTATCTGATTGATAACTCAACAGAAATTCATTTGGTGTGCTAATCCGAGAGATTTTAGTTCTTTTCTTGATGCTCCAAAATAAGCCTAGAAATACTGAAAACAATAAGCTTTCTATTGACAGTCAAGCAGGGTATTGAGCTCTTTGGAATAGAATATAAAGGCCGCCAATAAATTTACAGAAAAACTTTTAAAAGATTTTAAACGAACTTCTACTCTATCCTTTCAAAAGCGTGTGAAATTTAGTTTGTAAAACACTAGTTTTGACTTGAAAGATGTTCAAAATCGGTGGTACTGGGCGATTTCAACATGCCTGACTTCTATTATCCCGCTGACAGGGCCGTGGGTACGGGTGTAGCCTCAAGTTCTTTGGGGTTACAAAACCTTGTAAGCTCTCACGGCCTTCTCCCCCTCGTTCGGGAAAGTACTAGAGGCGACAACATTCTTGACCTTGTACTTGCCAGTATGGATGGGTTGGTAAATCACCTACGTGTAGGACCTCCCATTGGATCCAGCGATCACAATAGTATTTCCTTTGTCATCGCTGGGTTCAAGGGAGCCACCAAGCATAGTGCTCTTGTATCACGTAGACTGTACTCACATGCTGACTATGATGCAATTCGTATTTTTCTGTCACAGGTTAGATGGATTGATTTATTTGAAAGTCAACCCGATGTCAATTCGAAATATGAGCTGTTCCTCATGGTACTGCAAAAAGCTATCGATATTTTTATTCCCATTAAGAGAGTTTCGTCGGATAGTGTTGCCCACCTTCCAGCTTATCTGTCCAGTATGGTAAACCATCGTGAATGCTTATTCCATGAAGCTAAGCGAACGGATAATTGGGAAACTTTTGACAAGTATAACGCCGAGTTTGACAACAAACTTCGAAAATTTAACAACTACTTAGAAGCTAAAGCTGTTGAGTCTGTAAACCCTCGCAAGTTTTATAAGTTTCTGAACTCTAGACTTCAAGACAGAAAAGGCATCGGTTGTCTTAGGGGAGAGAATATGGATGCTAATACTGATCACACTAAGGCTGAATTGTTGGCTAAAGAATTCGCTAAGGTCTTTTTGAAAGATGATGGCATCTTGCCTGCTGAATCTCGCTGTGAACATACAGTGATGGAAAGCTTTCCATGGTTTGACGGGCTTACGTTGTTGCGTCTTCTCAAAGGTTGGCCACCCTCCTCCTCAGTCACTCCTGATGAGGTACCTTTTAACTTCATTCAGAAGATTGCTGATGTCATTTGTGCCCCTCTGGCTTATATTTTCAATCAGTCTCTTATGTATTCTCAGGTCCCAGCGCGCTGGAAGCACTCTTATGTCACTCCAGTTTTTAAAAAAGGCGATCCTTCTAAACCGGAAAACTATAGACCAATCAGTATCACTTCTAACTTATGTAGGCTCTTTGAGAAAGTTCTTAAGGAACACATACTGGAGTTTGCTTCCAAACATGGAATTCTACCTGCCGCACAGCATGGATTTATGCAAGGTCGTTCGGTTGAAACGAACCTTCTAGAATGTATCAATGACTGGGGTGAGGCCTTGGACAAGAATTTGAGTTGTGATGTCATCTATTTTGATTTCTCTAAGGCGTTTGATCGAGTATCACACAGGAAACTTGTGTCCAAATTGTCTATGCTTAACTTTCACCCAGTTATAGTGAAATGGATTGGAGAGTTTTTAAGCAATCGAACATTCCAAGTGCGTCTGGGGCAGTCCCTCTCTGGGGTCAAAGCCATCTCCAGCGGCGTGCCTCAAGGAGGTGTCTTATCGCCAATCTTATTCAATCTTTACACTGCTGATTTGCCAACAATCATAGAACCCACTGGGGTCAAGGTCAAGATGTACGCCGACGACATTAAGTTGTATAAGGTAATTGTAGATTCGGAGGATGTTGGAAGGCTTCAGGAGGCGGTGGATCTGCTCGTCCAGTGGAGTAAGAGGTGGCAGCTTCCGCTGTCTCCGAGTAAAACTGTGTACATGTCCCTTTACCAGGGCCGTCCCCCTGACTCTCGTGAGTACCATATTGACAATTCTCCTATTGAGGCGGTGAGTAGCGTCAAAGATCTTGGTTTCCACTATGACGCTAAACTGGATTTCTCCGAGCACGTGTCTAATTGTTGCAGGCGCGCCCAACATAGAACCTATCAGATTTTCAAAGGTCTGTTTTGATACGGGCTTATAAGTCGTATGTGCGTCCGTTAGTGGAGTCTTCCACTACGGTCTTTTCCCCCAGTAGGAAAAACCTGATCAATGCGCTGGAGAAGGTACAGAATAACTTTACTCGCAAAGTGCTTATACGTACTGGCGGCTTTTTATACTCCAGGGTACCTAAAGCCACGATAAGGAATAAATACCTAGGTCTCCATTCTTTAACATCTCGTAGAAAAATCTTTGATATTTGCATGGTCTACAAGTTACTCCATCAACCGCGTTATAGGGAGTCCAGGTTTTTTACAATGCGAGTTTCTCATACTAAGGGAGAGCATGAAAAGATTTTCCTTCCCTGCCCTAGGAGCAGGTTTAAGGTAGGCCTTTTTCCTCATAGGGCTGCAAGCGCGTATCTTAGGGCAGCGAAATGCATGCGATCCTCCTTTTCTCTGGAGCAGCTTAAGCGGTCAGCTCAAAAGTCGTTGCTGAGTTACGAGGCTTAGTACTGAGGTATCTCCTTTCTTTCTTTCTTTTCTTTAACTATAGTTTGCTCGGGTAGTGGGCTGTGTTGTGCTATTTTTGATTGCAGACCTGATGCCACGTCACTCGATTTGTGTTGTTCTACGGTTTTTTACAGAGCATGTCTCTCTATGTTGCGTTTCGGTTGTAACTGTCCTATTGCTGTGTTTGTTTATCTAACGGCCGCGCTTATCGCGTACGTATTGAATAAATAAATAAATAAATAAATAAAATGTACGAAAAGTGTGCAGTTCGGCGTAAAAATGCTTTTGTATATAATAGTATAATGTTTAACTACTTTTGAAGCCTATCGTAAACATTGATATTCGCAAAACAAAAGGAGACGCAAGCGATCTAATCTCTATGCATCGCTAGGCAAATACGAGAAAACAAAATTCACTCTAGATGTAAAAGGACTACCAACCGGTTACGCTATCACTGTGATCCTCGAAACTTGCGAAGGGTAAGTATGGACGTCGTATGTCCCATATATGCACGCTCATGTCGTTCACCACTGAAACGAATTCATGCACTTACACCAGGTAATCTGCAAGATAAAAGGGTTTCGTTATGAAGCCAGTTTAAGAGATATTAAGAGAAAACTCGTGAACAACTGAACCGCAACAAAACAATCGAAGGATGTGTGTACGCTACTCTGACTGTAGCGGAAGCACTAAGCATTTTCTGCACTCAACGATCACGACCAGAGAAGAGAAGCCTCCGCACACTCAGTGATAACAGAAGCAATTTGGTGGCACCAGACGAATGTCGCATAGTTGGCCATATTCAACGAGCATTTTATCCACAGAGTTCAAGAGTTATAAGAAAATGAAGAAATGCTGGTACTTACTATCAGAGGAACACTAATTTCTCTGATGACAGTTTTTGAAATGCTAGGTTCGCTAAAGGACTGCCCACCCGAAAAAAAACTCAAGTGATAGCCCTAAGAACGCGTTTTAAGCAATATTATATCCCTGCGATAACATAGAATGAATGGAAAACGCCTTTCCTTTAATGTTCTACAAATGAAGACTACAAAAGTGGAAATCGCTGTGATTGTGGTAGTTAGGTAAACTCCGCTGATAGAAAAAAACGCAACCAACCCGCACAACTCGCAATATGAAAGGCATTTTTAGGATCAGGACTCCAATAAACTCGACCAACTGGAGCCATTGTTTCCACCTGATAGTTAGGCGCCGTTGGACGGGAGCCCGACCAGTTCCATATCTGAAAACGTTTTTAGAGGAATTATCTATTTCTTTATTTCGTGGCACGACCCACATCAGAAATGTATGCATAAAATGGAATATGAACTTGCAAAGCCAACGGCAGGAATCAAAAACATGCAATTGAGAACGGAATAACCTAAAGAGTTCGTTTCGAAGGAGCAGGTGCTTAAAGTGAAAAAAGGAAATCATCATTAGTACGGATAAAACGGTTTAGCTCTCTAATATGTGTGTAAGTGCAACTTGTGACCTTGCAACCAACTCATTGGGATCTAGAGACAGTTTCCTGGCGAGCATTTTGAACAACAGATTAGACCTGCCCTTTTTCCTCTTCTGCTTAAACTGGGTATGCCGAGCAATTTAAATACAGCGACTTAGGACTGAACTGTATAAGCCTCAAACAGATTGTAGAAGCATAATTTGACCGAGAATACAAAGACATCCAGCAACAAAAAACTGGCTATCAAGCACACCCTAATGAAGGAAGTCGAACAAATCAGTTAACAAGAAACCAGGCGTACCTTGATGAACTTATCCCTCCCACCACCGGATGCAATCAAATGCCGTTCCCTCGGGTTGAGGGCAATGCTCGCTGCATAGCCCTGGTGAGCAGGAAATTGTATCAGCGGCCTGAAAGACGCAGCACTTCGGCACAGAATTCTTTCATAATCACCGACGATTCAATCGCTTTGCAGCGATGCGCCTCTTTTCGACGGCAACCTTTACTGCGCAAGCACTCGTATGGAATGAGAGTATGAGCTGATGTACGAAAAATGAAAAGAAAATCATTCAAAATGAATTGTTCAACACAGAAGAAACACTAACGAGGCGAGCGAAACAGAGCAAGGGCCGCAGCCAACTAATCTACTGCAATTAGTCCACACAGTGATCAAACAGCTCTAAGCCTTGCGCCGCGCCAATTTGCACGAATAGAAGGGCGCGATCGAGCAACGAGTGGTTTTATAATTACGCCGATTATTAGACTGCAACGAGGAACCGAACAAATTCTACATTAGCTGTTCGTAACTCCTCTCCTTTTGCACACCTATGCCCACGTCGGATAAATAAATGATTCAGTGGAGCGGTATATCATTAATCGGTACTTAGAGCTCTGAACGATTGGACAAAGGCTACAGAACGTAAAAACCGAACGAATGTAGTCTTTTTCGAATTCTTTGAGGCTTTCGACAAGTTCTCGCTAGAAAAACTGTTAGTCAAGATGAAGGTGGTTGGAATCCACCCTGTGATCGTAAACTGGATCAGGAGTTTCCTCTCAGAGTGGACATTTCACGTCAGAATTGGTTATAATTACCCTGTGAGGCATCCGGCACCTAGCTGAGTACCTCAAGGAGTTCTGTCACCACAGCTGCTTCAGTTGGACACGTTTGGGATCCCTGATTTTGTTTCAAGGTTTGGAGTCAAATGAAAAACGTATGCGGAATACGTTTAAATTTAAATTTATAGGGAAGTAGATAAAAGATAGGTGGAGTGCTAATGCTAGTGTTTTTATTGAAAAATATGCAGACGATTGCAAACTTCCTCTGGCGGTTGAAAAAACACACATTGCTTTGTAGTACATCCAAGACGTCAGCCCTACTCTCCAATCTACAGGCTCAAAGGCACTGACCTTCAGCAGATTTCAGAGGCTCGACACTTAGGCATTCTTATATCTAGTGATTTGGACTTCGATCTACATTTTAAAGCCCTTGTAAGGTCTATCGAACATGTAATCTGTTCAAGCCCTTGAAAACTGGATGATCCCCGCTCTGCCGCGTGCATACAAGTGCAATGTTAAACTCAAAATGGAATTCTGCTTCTCCATTTTTAACCTTCGACTGAAGAAACACATCCAATTACTTGAAAGCGTTCGAAATAACTACACACGTTAACTATTTATGAGATGCTCCAAGCCAGGATATGCCAACATTCCAAGCGAAGTTAGACAGGCCAAGCAACTTAGCTTACCCTCTACGAAACAGAAGGAACAGCGCTGATCTAATCATGCTTTTTAAAATTCTCATAAAGAGGACTGCCAATGAAGCCGTAGATTTGTGATGTCCACTAACGAGAGGTAGAGGAGGAAGACTTAGGTTGTGATCCAAAGCGCCAAGCTCACAGGTTAGGCCTAACTTCCTCACTTATCGGAACCTTAAGGATCTCGACCTGTTTATTGGAGAATCAGAAGGTTTTGATAACATGTCTGTATGCCAGCCAAACCACTTTTTAGTCTTCAAAGGCCTCTTGAGGATGATTTTAGCTGCACACTTTTATATTTTCAGAGTTTGTTCGTGTCTCCTACATGTGCGAATGTCTGTAATTCACGCCATAAATGAATAAGTACGCTTTTGGAATGCGCCATGCATTTAACTTCAAGGCGATATCAACGAGAAGCTTAGGAGTGTATAGACTTACGAAGTAACTTCGATGGCTAGCCGATGAGCAACTCGGCATGTTATCCTTTATAGAGGCTTCTGATGCCAATTCGGGGATAAAGACATCTTGGTTGGCGTAAGCAATAAATCGAACAGAAAATGATCTACTCAGACAGAGCGAAGAAGGCTTCCGTACATGGGTTATAAGCGAATATAATCAAGTTTAATACAGTAGCTATCACTACTTGTTCAACTGAACAGAATATACGGTATCCAAGAAGCGTGATTGTGGAGAAAGTCATAGTATTCATTGCACACGGTATTCTCTACGTCGTGCAGCTGAATTCGTTGTTACACAATCTCAGACAAGAAGGGAAGGGGCGATACCTATCAAACGCTCTGTGAAAGATAAAAAGCTTCAGAGCTAAGTCTCCTCGAAAGCGCACGCGTCGCATTTCTAATTTTCCTGGTAGCCTAAACAACGGTCGTCTTGGAAATTCAGCTGCTGAACAACATCGGGCGGTCCGAAGTTCATTGCAGGGGCCATCTCGCATCGAAATTTGAACACTCTAACAAAGCAGGAATCCATGTTGTACCCTTTTGGAGGAAATATACCATTTCACTATCAAGGTCTGCTTGCAAACTAGCACCTCGAGACTGCCCCTGTGCTCCGATGCGACGATTAAACGCCTGCATTCACGCCGCGCTCGTGCTGATGGCGCCGTTAATTCCAAAAATTCTGAGCTACTGCAGATAAGGAGGTGAGTGACGCTGCTTACTTGTCGCCTTTCCTCGTGTCCCACAAACGAATGGTGCCGCTATCATCAGAAGTGACAAATTGATCGTGCTGGTCTTGGTGGAGACAAAACGACAGGTCACGGATGACGTCGTACGAATTCGTGCCACTGCAAAAAACTAATAACTTAACCAACATCAACGACTGAAGGCAAATCACACACCAACCCGAATTTCTTCACTGGTTCTTGTTCGCGTAGATCGTATAGGAAAACAGCGGCGTCTCTAGAACCGCTGACCAGCAGATTCTCGTTCGAGCGATGAAAGTGAACGACGGTTGCGGAACGCTGATGGGCTTTGTAGTGCATTTCTGAATTCCAGAGTTTACAACCGTTGTCACCAAATGTACTTTCTGTACGAGCAGAAAACAGGATACCTATTTTGCCTTTGTGAACGTCCCACAGCACAACAGCGCCGTTGTTGGATGTCGTCGCCACCAGCTCATCTGCAAAACACTCTATATTTTACTGTTTAACAAAATTAGACAAGAAAAAACTTCAACGAATGAAATAAAATAATAAAAAAATAAAAAGAATAACAATAAGCTCAACTAATGAAATAACAACTGACTGTAAAAAAAAAAAACAGAAAAATACCTTTCAGTTTACTCCACGCAACATTGCTGGGTGAATACAGCAAATTAAGGCGACGGCTTCTAACGGACCTCAGATCTATGACCTGCTCCAGGCCCTCGTCCTCAATTTTGAAGACCTTCAGCACTGAAAGAAAGATGTGAACTCTAACGTTAAAACAAGAATACACCTATGGGAGCACCCTAATCATAAGACCAAATTATTCAAAAAAAGATCTATGCTAAAGACGGAGTTTTGACTCCAACTGCATAGTTCTCATAACGCAATCAAACGCAAAAAAAAAAATAACCCAGATGTATGTGAGGCCTACAAAAAGTAATGGCAAAGAATTGCTGGCACTCACTGCTAGATGTTGGAAGCGCACAATTGAATCCGAATTCGCAAACCACAAATTTAATGACGAGGAAGTTTGGCACAACTAAAGTTCTTAGGAATGAGACACTTTGTCAGGTTTCTGCCCATAGATAGAGAGACGCAAGGAAGCGTTGACTTGAAGCTCAGTGATTGCCTTCTTCAGGAAACCATTTCTAAGCATACAATTCATCGGTGATGCACAGATGAGAGTATGGTTTGCCTACACGCCATGTTTACACGAAATGGTGGCTTCGTGCTTGTATAATAGGTGCTTTATGCCGGCTGAATTTTGCATCCCTTTAGCACTGCTCATGAGAATTCATTCGCTTAGGTCGATCCTAGTAAGAGAGTCATCCAGTTTGAATGCCTATTTACTCACAAGGAAAGGCTCCCAACTCAAGGTGAGCTTTTGCGATGCTGTTTTGATACGGTGTGGGACCCTGTGAGCGGAGTCCAGAACCACAGTTAGTATTTGTTGAACGCTTTTTTAAAGACCTAAAAAGGAGATCTGAAGGAGTGCGCTCAACTATTATCAACCTCTACGGCACCCAACGACATGTGCCTCGGTTGCGCAGTCGGTAACACTGGCGCTCGTAGCAGCACACCGCCGTAGCAGGTTTTCAGTTCAAGTCCGAGTGCTGTCGCCATTTTTGCACGTATTAGTTTGTTGTTATTACACTTTCTTATGATCACAGGAGTTAACTTTAGACAATCAATGCTCAAAACAAATCAAGGCTGACTATTTGCTCCTTCATATGTGCTAGTTTATCAACAATGCCTATCTGCACCACCACCATATCATACCATATCACCAATAATACCGTAAATGCACACAAATACGCGTACCTTACGGTCGAATACTATGAACACGGGTCGTATCGGTGAATAAGTGTGGTAAAAATGTCGTTCTCATCTGAACGTGTTGTCGGTTGACCACTTTCCACCTTCACACCGGATTTCACTTCCCCGACAAGGAGAGACATTGCGGTTGTGAATGCTATAAAAGGACTCCTCCTGAACGCCATATATGGTGGGATACCGAATGTCAGGAAGAAGAGTCGGTTCAGGTTACAGGAAGTATAATGAAAATGGGACTTTTCTACACGTATCATCCAGTTGGTTTCATAGGTGCGTTTCGAAGAGGAGGCGGATATCGACTGAACATGATGGTGACTGTGAGGAGGACGACATGGAACAATCACCGTTAGAGAAAGCAGTCCTCTTTGACGGCAAGTACGTTTCGGAAGAAAAGGTATTGCACCAACAGACTACCACCTTTTCCTGTCTCTCCAATGCTGTGCAAGGAAAAACGTTCGATGTAAAACCAAAAAAAATTTGTGTCTTGAAAATGGCGAGAACTTCTGCAACACACCTATATTTCGAATAATCATGCGTAGCACAGTCGGAGGAGGCGCCAGCTGTCGCGTGAACCCGATTCCTGTTACTTGCCGCCTAGGCCCTCCAAGCGGAAAGCGTAATAACAACAAACTAATATGTGCAATAATATGTGCAAAAATATCGGCAGCACGCGGACTCGAACTGAAAACCCCGCAATAATTAAGGCCACAATTTTGATCGCGCATCTGACCTCCATTCTCAACCGAGTGTTATGGATACCATTGGTTAGCAAATTCCCTGCATTTTGTCCAGGGGTAGTATTCACTAATCTGACTGTCGCTTTGGGATATTAATTAGTTGAACACTATTTTCCATCTCGTGGTCAGAAGAGAACCTTAGAAGGCCCAGGTGGAGAAAACGATACCACTGACATAGCCTCTCAAGTACTTATACCAAAGCGGATACATGCACGATCCATATCCTCTCCACCTTAGGAGGCAATTTGGATCTATCCCAGTCGGGAGGTGGCAGCGCTAGGGTGATAGTTGTATACAGCATCCCACTACACGGCATCACGACCACTGTATTCGCACGACTGCCACCGTATCATTTGGCCGTCGCTGAAACTTTGGAACAAACCCAGCGGGGGATGGAAAAGCAAAACACTCCATGCCCTACTCCGGCTAGGTTTAATTTAGAAACTTTTTCGACTTTTGGGACCTAAAGTAGGCGGACTGCCATCGTTCCTCCCATCAAAAATGTTCGTGTCTCCACGATTTCGTAAGGCAATCGCCAAAAGGTTAGTCCAGAAAATTGGAAATGGACATGCTGAGGAGACGAATAGTTCAAATAGCCAGGACATTTCCTAGCACGCCACACTGCCCACAATACTTCAGATGAAGCCATCTAAACTCCCGCAACAACTGAAGTGAGGGTCAGGAAATTGTCTTGAAGCCGGAAATACTCACCTCCTCGACACCCAGCAGCGACCAGTCTCGTCTGCTCTCTGTTCGCACTTAAGGCATCCACCGGATCGTCGACGTCGATCACAGTTCGGCTGGCCGACGGCGAAGCGATCGAGAGTTCGTCGTCGAGGTCATAGTCGTGCAAGTACATCTCCGCACTCTTTTTGCGGACTGTCGGAATCTCCAAGGGCCCGGAGCTCCCCATATTCGCTCCCGACGTGTTACCGTACTGAACGCGGTTTCCTAGAAGAAATCTGCAAGTCTCCCTCAGGCACTGAGTACTCCCTCGAGGATGACGCAGCGGAACAGTCTCAACAACCGTTTTCATTTAATGCTCAGAACAGCTCCGTAAGGAAGAAACATGAGGAATGGCAAGCACCATGATGGAAAAGGTTGCAGAAGCCAACACAGTTGCCACTAACAGCGATCGACAGCTGACTGCGAAAATTCCTTCTGCCAGGCGCGAGCGGTCGCGTCGCCGTCTTCGTAATAGAGCGCGCTGACTCGCCAGCTCGCATCAATGTACATTTTGAACACGGGTTCAGACTGCTTCCACGACATCTCTTAGACTCAGAAAACTTGATTCGTTCCAAACAAAAACAAATTAATAACGACCTTTATTGTTTATATTTAACACGCACGAACATCCAGCACTTCAACAGCCGACACAGCAAACTGTGGTGCGAGAAAAAGGGGCGCTATGGTAGTTGGAGGGGGGGGGGGGGGGGGGGGATTGCCTTGCAGAAAGTGTCAATAACACGAAAAAAGAAACGAGGCACACTGATAGTAAAGAAAACAAACAAATGATGCGATAGCTCTGTCCTTGTTCTCGTCCACTGAGGCGGAAAAGAGCACAGAATTAGGCAGGTGAAGAGACTGGAGGGCCGACTACGCATCGTAGTTAAAATTGTCTACATCCTGTAGTCGAAAAATATCAGTGGAACTGTTTTACGTACCATCTTCACGACACGAGGCACTGGGCACTTTTAAATCAAACCTTTGAAACTTCTTCAATTTTGACAACTTTCGAAATCAATCTGAACACCTTCCAAATAAGAACGAATGCTCTCCACATTATTAAGTATTTAAAAATTAATTCAACAGCCTTTCAGATCCATTCCCATACTATAGTATAATGTACTAATAGCGGGGAAAAGTGCCAAAAATGGGAATGGCTGTTGAAATAAACCTTAACATTTTCATGATTTAATTTGGAAGGCGCTCGTTTTTATTTGGATGGTGTTCAGCTTGGTTTCGAAAGTTGTCCAACTTCAAGAAGTTTCAAAGGTCTAATTTGAAAGTGCCACGTGTCGTGAGGACGGTATCTAAAACGGCCCCAGTAATATTATTCTATTAAAACAACACTACGCAGCTATCTACACTTTATAACAATCACTAACGATTTAACGGAAACGCGCACCTTTGCGGGAGAATGAAGGCCGAAAGGATCACTTCCACGGGAATAACGCGAACATGATGCCCAGAAGAAAGGATTCACAGCAAGTAAACAGTATCGATCGATATTATCGGCTGTTTGCCAGATAAGAAGATCCGGCGGAACTCGCAGTATGACAGTCGTCGGCCAGAGTTCATAGCGGGACACCAACCTGTCAGTCTTACCCAACAAAATAATGCGCGACTTTCTTTTTAATGAAAGTAGAAATTCTACAAAAAGAGAGCAGTGCTAGGGTTTTTGAATTAAGCCCGCAACCAAATCCTGGGCGGCTCAAAGCGGTAGGCAGCTGAACCTTACGATTAGGTACTCAATTTAAAATAACAGGCAGCCAATTATTTGTTCTACACAAGAAGTAACACGGCGAGTATTCCATCTGGATGAGCGCAAAAGCAGAAGAGCCTAGAAACCTTTATTTGATAACGGAACCAATAAAAGAATTATCGCAGCTTCTGCTCCAGAAGGACTTCTCTGAAGTGTCGAAGAACTGTAGAGCAATACCTAGAAGCGATCAGTGCGATCGATAAAATAATAATGATAATGGTTGAAAGAAGACGAAGGACGGCGTTAATCAATTCTTTCTGGGATGCGCCACACAATCCATTTCTACGGAATATCTGCAGGCAGTTTGAGTGAAGATTTCAGCACTATAATAAAAATGAAAATTTGTGCCGCAGCTTCACCCGATCTGCAGATCTCGGATGGTCATGACGAGTTCAGCGCTGACGGAACAGTGGAATCTCCAAAAGTACGCGACAGTTGAAAGTGGGAGACCCTATCGTTCAGGTGAAGTGGTTAAAGGGAAGGCAAGGGTCCGCATAGTCTCTGAAACAACCTTTTCAAGGAGCAGAACAATGCCAGTAGGTCGTCAGCCAAGGCTAGGTCCGACATCGTTTTTAGCATCTAATAAGAAGCATGGGCCACTGAAAATTTTGGAATTGCAGCTGTACACGCTTTTGGAAGCCAAGAGCTGTTTTTGTAGAGACTACGAGCTATTAGATGGATGTTTTAGCTGCGATCAAAACTACTGCACCAGACGGGACTCGAACTCGCTCCCTCTGCTTTCCGGGCAGGATGCTAACCTACAATAACACCAGCACTGTATGGCCGAATGCAACGTCCCATTATCACGGATGAGTGCTGAGAATTAACGAGAATGTCGAGCGCGGATGGTGTATTGGGCTGGCATCATCCCCGAAAAGCAGAGCGAGCGGGTTTGACCCCGTCTTGATCGCAACTCAACATCCTTCTGACAGCTCACAACGTCTGGAATTGGAGTTGCGCACTGTGTTTGAGAAATACTATCAACAACACTAGAAAAGAGCGGATCTATCCTAGTCCGGGGGCCACATAATTAAAAAGTAGGTAACAAAATGAATTGGGACTTACCGAGCTGCTCCTGGGGAACAAGATGAAACCTAAAAGAAACCAAAAAACGAAAGAATAAACAAAAAATAAAAAATCGCCGCGGTTTTACAGCCGAACCGGCGCGCAAAGAGCGACGGAATGGAGGCATGCCGCGTACCTACCGCCGGCTGACATGTTATAACCAGGATCTAACATGGTGAGTAGGGCGCATGAAGCCGCATGCCGCGTGCTGACCGCGGCCTGACATGTTATAGCCAGGATCTAACATGGTGAGGAGGGCACACAACTTTGCCTGCTTACAATCGCAACAAATGTATTTTTTTCGTTTTTTGTTCTTTGTGACTTTTCTTGTTTAGGTTTAGATGTTGCTCTGTAGGAGCCGCTCAGTAAGTCTCAAGTGGATCTGTTCATATAATACTTTTTAGTTATGTGCCCCCTGGGCTAGGATAGATCCGAAGATGCAATTAATACGTTTTTAGAAACGAATTTACGAAAGGGTGTAGCTCCTATAAAGATCGTCCGATCAAAATGTGGTAACGACGATGAAGATGGAGAACCAATAAACGCTCATCAACCTCGTCTTGTAAGAACAAACCCATTAGCAGCGGAAGGAGGATCCACCACAGCTTCACTAAGCAAAATCCTCCAACAAAGGAACATCGTCCACCTCTACTTGCTCTGGATCTTTTCCGAGCCTAATGTAGATACTTGTACTGTGCATTGCTGATTTTCTTAGTTACTTGTGCCTTTTCATATTGCCCAACGCTTAAAAAGCTTCGCAGTGTCTTCATTTCATACCGCTGTTGCGATAGCCCCCTTCATTGCACAACTCAGTTACTCACCTTTCTCGAGTCCGGTGGTCAAGTAACGTGGATGGCTTAACAGGATGTAGAAGGAGTAGATCTGGGTGGTAAAATTCTTCCCATTTCTTTCGATCGTCTCCCCAGAGGAATTGCAGCGCGTCTTTCTCAAATCTGAAAAATATCCTCGACTTTCATCATCATATGAGAAGTTCGAGACTATCCTAGGGGTGTTGGGAAGCGCGTGTCGAAATCTGAATAGAATTGGTAGTTAAAAGCGCTCTTAAAATACCTTAGTGGTTTTATTGGTAAGCAGTCCTTTGTTGAGGTGCCGAGAGAGATGACATTATTAGCACCTCACCTGAGCTCAACTTGTTGTCACTCAGCTACATGTGTGGACACTTTCGGATACGCTTCAGAAGTTGGGTCACTACACATCAGACCACGGCGGCTTTATCGGCCACTTTTGGCACGTGGATAGGGATGCTGACAGAGCGTGTGTAGAGCAGCAATTCCTTCTTCAACTCACATTTTGTGAGGGACGCTAGCAAGGTAGCGATTGATCGCTATTCCTTCGAATACTCCAGCCTCGAAAAATATCTCCATTAGGTCGGAGAAGTAGCCCAGCTCCGTCGCTGGTATGTAGAATCTGCAACGAATTCTCCAATTGTTTAGAATTTATCTGAGAAGGAAAATTTTAGGCAAACTGAACTGCAGACCTTAAGGCAAGGGTCTTTAATATTATGAGCACTACTCCTCTGCAACTTAGCAGCTTTAAACTATGAGAAGACTCTTAACCATCTTTTCTAATTACCGGTCGTGGAGAAACAAGCTGTGGGCACAGTTTATTTACTTTTTTATTTACACATACATTTATTTACTCATAATTTCAGTCCCCGTTCCTTCGGCAGTCTGACTAGCCACCCGGAGCTCTTCGCCCGCACGACAGAGCCTGACTAGCAAGCAACCCGTGTGTAGTCCAGTCAAACACCGCAGCACTAAAGGGCCTCATTCCCCTAACCCCGAAAAAGCCCCCATTTCTTCAGCGATGGGAAGGACGAGAACGGAGAGGCTGCTAAAATCTCAGGGCCTGACCAGGCTGCGCAAATTGGGAAGGAGTTGGATGATGATTTGTACTTGCAACGCCATCACGCTCGCATCGGAAGCATCCCTCAAGGACCTGATGATGGAAGCCCGGAAGACCAAGTACGACGTCATCGGACTGACCGAGACGAGAAGACACCACCCCTACACGCCGCCTACGACTTCGGAGAAGAACTGTTCCTCGGAA
The DNA here is from genome assembly GCA_947359475.1 of Heligmosomoides polygyrus bakeri. Classification (NCBI taxonomy): domain Eukaryota; kingdom Metazoa; phylum Nematoda; class Chromadorea; order Rhabditida; family Heligmosomidae; genus Heligmosomoides; species Heligmosomoides polygyrus. The sequence goes on from OX375867.1 coordinate 235,913, forward strand.
CATGCGACAGCAGGGGAGAAGGCGGCGTTGGTGTCTTCGTCAACACGCACTTGGCCATGAACATCGATTCCTACGAGTCTCTGACAAATCGAAGCGGACGCCTGCGACTGAAGCACTCTGAATCGGTGCAAGCTTGACTGTGTTCGCCGCGTATGCTCCAAAATTCGACTACGACGGCAAAGACGTCGAAGCCTTTACGTGGAGCTGGAGAAGTTCTATAAAGAAGATCTCACCGTCTACAAGGTGATCGTCTGCGACTTCAACGCCAAGATCTAGCCACGGAGGTCGCCGGAAGATCTTCACATCCAAACCCACGGTTTGGAGAGGAACGAGCAAGGTGAAAAGCTGTCCGAAGTCGTAATGTCGACGAAGACCATCCCTGGAAACTCGCAGTTCTAGAAGCGTCCCGTCCTACAGTGGACCTAGGAATCCTCGTTGGTCAATTCCACAACGAGATTAACCACATCATCTTCATCCGGGAGGATCCATTGGAGCACTGGCACGCGACAGGGACGAATGGAGACGCTGCTGGCTCAAGCAACACGACGATGAACGGGACGACAGGTGATACGGGAAATACTTATTATTTAAATATTTATTACTCTATTTTACGTTACTCCTAATGAAAGACAGACTACGCAGTGGAGCAGAATAAACGTCCATGAAATGCCACCATTGACATCGCTGCACGCCTTCTCTCTCAAAGGTAAGGATAGAAGACAAGGGAGGGCATTAATCAACTCTACCGTCCATTCGGGCTCGGTTAATTCGTACCAGGCAAGCCTGGTACGAATTAACCAAGTCCGAATGGACGGTTTAGGTGGAACTGCATGCGAAAGCCGGCGCTTCCAACTGCACTATCGCGTGCTCTCGAAGGGAATTGAAGAACTTCTTCGAGGCATCAAAATAGGAGCAGAATCCGATTGCACTTATCTTTCGCACAATGTTTGTGATCTGGTGAGTATCCAAGTTATGAAACAATGATCGGTTCTTCCCATAGTAATAACCCATGTTAGATATAAGTCTATCTTTGGACGCCAAATTAACCATTGCGTGAAGCCTTACTGATCGCTGTTGGAGAATCCACTGTTCTCGATGAGATATTGAGTCGCATTGGTACCATTGTTGAATTCCGAAACCTAAAAGAACTGTCTCTTGGTGGTAGCAGACAATGGAAAGGTCAACAGAGAACTCAGCCTAAGCCTTGACACTCACCCGCTGTTCGAAGTTCCTCCATAACTCTCTGACAGCGGGGGAATTCACGCTTTTCTCCCGAAACAATTCCACCGCACGCAAGAGTGCTAGCTCGCCTAAACGAACCATAACATAATCTTGCACGTAAAATGCAAAGGAAACCGCCAAATGTCTCTTGTAGAAGGTTTCCTTGCATGCGATTTCTTACTAGAACACATAGCCAATGCCGTTTATGTGTGCGCTCTACCACTAACATCCTTGTTGAATATCCTTCCAAGCACGACCGAGATCGTCTGTCCACCACCTCAATGCCAAAAAACCTTCCTCAGTTTGAGGCAAGTTGACTTGTCTACCAAAATGGTCATGCAAGCTAAACACGGAACCTCGTAAAACACCACTGCGCTTCCTAACTTTAAGGTGGTACATCAAGCCTTTATAATAGTCGTTCTCTATGCATATAGTACGAAATGTATCTAGGGCGCAAAAAACTTCAGGCAAAAAATCTAAGACGACAAATCCCTTCAAGCGAGTATACGCTAGGCGCAACTAAAAAACGACGAAAAGCAATAAAAAATCGTACACAAAGGAACTGACTAGGACCTAAGTAGCGCTCAACTACACCAAAGCTTGTCGTTCTATGGAACCTTTCCACCGAAAAGAGGCGAAGGTATGGAAGGCGATCTTACTGAGAAAGGAATCCAAACCGCCACGAGCGTCAAATGCCCGTGCAAACAGCAATGCTGAAAACATTTCCGGAAACGTTTTTCCTTATCAGGAGGTGATGGCGCTAATGCAACGCTACTTGATACGATAAAGACAAATTGAAGGTACGGCGATTTACAAAAGCGAGAGAGCGTATGATGGACGCGAAAGCAATGATGGCTTTCAACATTGAGGGTCGGCAGAAATTCGGCCCCTTTTAGGGTAGAGTGCCTTGGAAATCAGACTGATCTCTCCTCTCCTCACACCGAAATCCGATAAAGAATGGCATACGTAGCAACGTTTGCTGGGGCCGGATTCATTAACGACTAACCCACGGGTATAGGGATAGAGATACCCGCGATGAAGCCTGCGTCTCTGACTTTTGCCTTATCTCTACCTAACTCTTATCTTATCTCTACCTCTTATCCCGCATACCCACGGGTTTAATTGTTGATGAATCCGGCACCTGGACTGCTTCCTACATGCAGTGCATGTTTTGGCTCCTTTCCTTCAAGACAAAACAGTAAACGTTCGTGCCTGGCATTTCGACGAAGGCCACCGTAGATTCACACGCTTTGAACCAAAAAGGCCAAATCAAACAGCACGAGAGAAAGCGATTAGAGCAGAGTGTTAGAAATTGAAAAATAATTGTTGAAGGATGACATTGTTAGAGGGAGGAGTTGACACAAAACGATGAAGATTTGGAAAGCACAAGTCAGTGGAAACTAAAACCGCAACTGAAACGATCAATGCCAAAGCGCCGCTCCTGCTATTGGGCGTGCATTTATTTGTTTTGCCAAGTTCCTAGCACCTTATATTTATTTACTTTAAGCTGGCTATCAAAGAATTGGTCAGTTTCAAAAAAAAACTAAAAATTGCGTGTATTACATCTCGTATTTTAGTTAATGAAAAAAGCATGTTAAAAATTCGAGAAGCTTCATGAAGGTTTTCAAGAGCTATGCTAGTAGCATCAAAGTGCCACACTGTAATTATTTTGCTCGACGGCCGCACATATGGGCATAGTCAAACACATGTGACCATTCAGCGAGCCATTTTGATAGAAAAAGCTCTCGATTAGGCTCTACTCTCTGGATTCTTTCCATAACGAAGACATACCATAAGGTGTCTGGTACCAGTCATCGGTTTTGCCTGCATGTCGGATGCCTAGAGGGTGGAACGTAACGTTCAGGTCGATGTCTCTCCAGAAATGCAGCACGGTATCATCGGCAGTTAGCAAGTACCCTGTAGCGATACGGCGGTTCAGAAGCAGTCAATCGAATCCAAACAGCAGCAGCAAAATACAATTCTGGGCATCGAACCTTTGACGTTTCGCAGTCTGAGTTCCCTGACCTTCGATAGGCAGTAATACAAACGGATTCCCTCTTGCAGCTCTTCCTCAGACAGTTCGATAAAGCTGAATGGAGCTTGTGTGGGAGGATATCCTGAACGACAGTAGTGTGTAGGAAATCGCCATCGTTTCAAACTAACAAGAAAATTAGATTTTTAAGGTTAGTGTCAGCTCCGTGAGCTTCTGAAGAATTAGGTTTGCTATCCCAATGAGTTAAAGCCCACGGATCCTATGAGTTGAAGTCCCACCGGAAAAGAGAAAACATTCGTTTAAAAAGTGACAAGAATTCAATCAAATGCTCCTGGTCAATGACTTTTTGATAGTGAAATACCAGAAGCATCAAAAGAAGGTTATCGTACAGCTGCCGTGCCAAGATTGATGTAGAAGCTTTACTCGGCACACGTTACGGCGTAGCCGCTTTCTTCGGAGCTTGAAAAAGACGAGGAGAGTTTGAGAGATTATCCGTCCAAGAATTATTTCAAGTTCCAGCGATTTCAAAAGCTAAAGGGGAAAGAGACGAATCGCGGCTGCTTAGCCAGCCTACCGATGGAGACAGGAACTTTTGAAGTGGCTGAAACTTGAAGTGACTCTTGAATGGACAATCTCCCCAACCCCTCTCGCCTTTCTCGGGCTCTGAAGAAGGCGGCTAGTCCGAAACGTACGACGAATAAAGCTTCTACAGCTGTACAATTTTCTCTACCGTTCAACGACATGCCAAGATTCAAGGAAGTTGAACCTGGAACGACTTATCCAGAATTCTAAACTTATCGTTAGTGACTTTATTTATTTTTTATACTGTTTTTATTTAAACGTTTATTTACTTAACCAACTGCACCTTAAGCTTGCCCAGTTTTACTCCCTCATAAGCCGTGGGTTTGCGTTGTATTAGGTTGTAACGAAATAAATGGCACTGAACCACTGTAAATTTAAACAGTAAATATCTCGCCTTGTGGGCAAGTTTATTAATCGAAATAAAAACCTTCTGATTCTACACATCTTTGCCAAGGTGACACAAGCTTTTTTATCCCAGTAGCACAAAAATCAGAAGTTCTGGAATTGACGAAATCTTCGAAGGCACTTTCGGCATCCTGTTGGTATTTGAATATGTTCCCTATCAAGAAGTCGCCAAGATGCTTGAAGAAATGGTAGTCTGTTGGGGAGAGGTCGGGAGAAGACGGAGGATGTGGTAGAGTTTCAATGCTCAGCTCATTCAATTTCTGCAACGTCATTCGTGCTACATGGGGGCGAGCATCGTCGTGCAGAAGGAGAACTCGCCTTCGGTTTACCAAGGCCGGCCGGATATCCTTCAACTTTTTCATCATTTCTTCAATTTCAATGCAGTACTTCTCTGCCGTGATGGATTCACCGGGAGGGAGGAAGCTGTGGTGAATAATTCCCAGCGAGCACCACCATACTGTCACCATTACTTTCTTTTGGTGCAATTCCGGCTTCGCAAAAACCTTGGGGCTCTCATCGCTGTCCACCCACTGTGCCGATCGTCGCCTGTTGTCGTACATTATCCATTTCTCGTCACAGGTTACGATGCGATCAAGGAATGGGTCCGTTTCGTTCCGTAGAAGCAGTGCGGACGAGATCTCATATCGTCGGTTTCTTTGCTCCTCAGACAGCTCGTGAGGCACCCATCTTTCCAGCTTTTTGGTCTTTCCTATTTCCTTCAGACGCCGGGCAGCTGTGTTGTGACTGACGCCAAGAACCTTCGCTATCTCCCTGGTACCTTTGTGTGGATCCTCCTCTACCACATCTCTCAGCTTGTCCTCATCAACATCACTATGCCTCCCACGACCTTCATCTTCTTCCAAGCTCTCATCTCCATTCCGGAACTTCTGATACCAACGATACGCCGTCCGAATTGTGGAACATCCTTGACTGAATGCGGCGTTGATCTTCTCGTCCGCCTCCTTAGCTGTAGTGCCCAGCTTGAATTCATACAAGTAAATGCCTCGGATTACCCTTTTGTCCGTCTGCAAAAAAGTCAATAAAACTCTAAAGTTTTCCCACTTTTACATGGAAAATTTGGTACTCACCGGTAGAGCAAAGTTTGCGCTTCTGAATGATATGCGACATGTTACGGTTTGTTCTTGATCAAACGCGTAAAGACGCGCCAAAAAATGGCGCGAGCCAGTGCCGTTTAATTCGTTACAACCTAATACATAAGTAAGTGATGGGAACACCTACAAATTTACCGCATGTGAAAGTTTTGATACTTGTGTTGATAATAGTAACTGAGATTTAGCAAACGCTCCAAACTCCAACAGATTCAATTTTCTGTAGAAGTGTATAGACAGAGAACAAACGAAATCGCGTACCAGGTACAGGTAGGAAGACTGAAGTGTAAAAAAGCATTTGTTCAGAGCAAAACCTTATGTAAAAGGTATTTTACACAACAAATTGGAGGATCGCATGGCATCCACTTCATGCAAAGATTTCTTTGAGTTTTTCATGCGTTTCATCTTTAATATTTCCCCTCATCCTACATTTCCATGCCCATTCAAGCAGTGGTGATATTTTTTGGGGCACCCTGTCTCGCAACTATTCCCTATTCCGTTTTCGTTCAGAAACAGGTGATTTGGTTTCGAGCACTTTTTGGGGATACTAAAGATGGTCGGACGGGCTTACCAGCTTCATCATATGCAGACATATTAAACGTTCCGCAAAAAATAGTCAGTGCGAAATAGGACTGATAAATGCGTTGCAGTAATCCAATAGCTGTTTTCCATGGGTGGTTGTTGACAATAATGAGTACCTGATAAGCTAAAAGTGAATGTTGTCTAGGAATGTTTGATTATTCATTCGGTTTATGACGTGAATTACAGTGCAAGAACATTAATTAATAACATAGCACAGAATATAAAAGTCAGAATAATATGATAGTTACAGATTTACTTATGCGGCTACTCAGAGTTATGGAAGAGAAATACGAAAAAAGCTACTTGTAAAGTGTCGGAAACTACCAAAACGACCGTCTCACCGTATTTTCTTTCTGAAGTAGTCCCGAGAGATTGCGCTGAATGGTGGCCAGTTTCTGTGCGGATATTGTTTCGAGCTGTGCGTTCCCTAGAAGTCGACTTTGTAGATTCAATGTTCATTACAGGAATGAAGATCAAATTGGCTCCCATCAACTTCGTCCTCTATGAATTCTAGAGGTTAAGAAGGCGCCCATGTCTCGACAGAAAATCCGGAGGCAAACACGGAAGTTGTCTTCAATCCAACTATCGAATGTATAAATGTGGGTCAATATGCAGTAAGTCGCCGTGTAGGGAACTACATATACTCGCACCCTAGTATAGGTTATTAATCAGTATGAGCAAGCAGGATTTCGGGGGGGGGGGGGGGGGGATTCCGGCGATATACTACATCCTAAGAGTAGTTCTAGGATTCTAAGAGTTTAAACTCCGCTAGTCCAAGTCCACAACCTATGAAGTTTTCGAGAGCGTCCAAGAAATGGTGAAGGAAATAAGGAGCCTAAGTGGATAATCGAGAGTGCGACAGAGCGACAAAAATCACAAAAATGAGAAAGGCACTCGAAATTCCGAGTTTCGTTGAGGTTCGATGTCGGAGACATCGTTAGTCGCGCTTCGATGCCAGTTTAGAAAAGGGTCCATCCTTATTTTCCTCCATGAACTCCTAGAAATTTATTCAGAAGCTTCTGCAATGAAAACGCTAGAATCGAACCCATACATACTGCAGCTGTTGAAGCTGATCTAAGGCTGTTTCAGCTAAAATAAATTTGTCAGGTGTAGGTGAGATACAAGGTGGACCTCCGTTCTAGACTGCACTCGCGCTTACTCGCTAGTCCTTCTGAATAACAAATATTCATCTTCTTTTGAAGGGCAGACGCTAGACTGGGCTTCTCTGGCACACGACAGGGAAAGTAGAACCATTGATGTCAACCTTGGAGCAAATCGACGCTCAGTAAAGTCACAGGTTGCGCAGGTCGTTTCGACATTGCAGTTCCTTTAGGATACACGAAGATTTGTAGTGTGTTGATCTCTCTAGGCAGCCACTCATGATAAATAGCTTCAACTTCTCTCACGTTATCTGCTTCGTGAACTTCTACATAGCTCCAGCACTCACTTACCTTGCTGATGAGCACTGCAACACCAGGCATTCAAGTCGCTGAAGGCGCCAAGTTTAGATTTTGCCAAGGCATACCTCTGAAAAAAGCATTTACTTCAGCTTTGCAATATGTAATTAAGCTCAGCAAGTCGATCGTTTATTGCTAACATTGTGAGTGTTCAGCCTTTCTTTAGGTCCAAAAGCTTAAGAAAAACGTTACTGATTTTGTAGATAAAAAAACGCCCGAAACGCTGACAAAGCTGGCTAAGTCGAGCCTCATTACTGCAAAACCAAAGGGATAGCCATGAAATTTGGGGAACCAACGCTTTTGAGGCCTTTTTTCAAACAAACAGTTGCTCATTTTGTACATCAAGGTGTCTCTCGATCTGTTCGTTCACTTCCTTGTATAATTTCGTGCTGCTTCCTCTTTAGCTCAGTATTTTCGTTTCCCAGTTTGGTGTTACTGTCCGTTGATTATCCACATATTTACGATTTACGATATTTATGATATGACACTACGATACTAATGCTATATTATGATACTATTTACAATATTTACAATTCACATATTTAAAAAAATTGTGCGCACGATTTTTAAAGTTTTTAGCACGCCGTTGCGCGCACAGTAAATGAAAAAATAAATAAATAAAGATGGAGAAGCCTATGGTTAGGATGAACTGCGCTGATAAACATGCAAAAATAGTCGGCCGAGCACCTCATTCCGCAGCAGAGCTGACCCTGCAAAGTTGATGTAAGCTCGTCTGCAGCCGCTGAACACGGAAGAGCGCTTCGATCTCAGACACCGGAGACCTTTCGTGGGAAACGTGTACCTGAACAGTGTTATCACCTCCGCTACGAAGCAAAGGGAGAAGCGCTAGAACTTTCGCCTTCCGACTTCAGAGCCTGTAGGTCTTCCAGCCATTCCCTAACGAGCGTGATGGTCTCGTCGTCCCACAGCTGGCGGTCCCTTAACATGTATCTCACAGAAAACCCTCAGCTATCTATATTTTATTATAGAATTTGTGGGCCTAGCTGGCGCTTTTATGTCTTAAAGACGCGAAGTGTGTGTGTGTGTGTGTGTGTGTGTGTGTGTGTGTGTGTGTGTGTGTGTGTGTGTGTGTGTGTGTGTGTGTGTGTGTGTGTGTGTGTGTGTGTGTGTGTGTGCGAAAAATGCTGCAGGAGAACGTGTTAAAGTGACCTACCGGAAGTACTTCGCAAGATCTTTCATGCAGTCGAGCATGTTGCAGCGTGCGCACCTCCACGATGCCAAGTATGCCAGAAGATTCTCCAGCCTTCCTTCTCCACGGTTCCTGTAGCATCCGAGTCCGAAAGCAGCGACAGGTTGAAGCCTACCAGTCACCTGCCCAAGGCTGAATGCCCTGCACTGTCTACGAAGCTTCGCGAACGATTCACTCGAGGAGGGTGAGGCGTCACCGTTTCTCCGATCAAATGCAAAAGTTTCTGAGCGTAGTAGGACCGTACCACATCCGCATCTCTGAAGAACAAACGTGCCCCATCATGAAATCTTCATCCAATAAAATTGTGTCTGAAGCAAGAAAAGTTGAAAACTCGCAACTCTGTCGAACTAGGTAGCAGAAGTAGAAAGAACGCTCTTCTGTGATAAAGCGTGTTGAGAGAATTCCATGGTACATACACACCTAAAACAATGCACTGCTTGATTTGTCCATCTCTTTCGTAACAATGAATCGATTTCTGTAATTGTCGCCGCAGACGATGCCAGACATCTAATCCGCAATGGGCGAATTATAGCCTCCATATTGCTTAATTAAAGGTTTAGATACCCAAGTTTGAGGTTACTGGTCTTGAGCAGCCAAGGAAGAGCTAGATGTCAAGCTTCGCATCAGGTACGTTTGACTTTATAACACTCTTATAGGAGCCTCTCCGCTTACTGAGGAGTTTAGGGGAATTCCTCAATTTCTTTGTTCAATATTTTCTTAAATACGCATAACATTTGAACGGATGTAAGATTTTGATTTTACCCTATATACCCAACTTAGTTGAAGAGGCATGCCGAATATTCGGCATATAAAGAGGCTTGCCGCTGTTTGCCGATGAAAAAACCTGCGTTTTGTCCTCCCACAGAAATCTGCTTCCAAACTGTGCATCGCAAAGGCACCGAAAGCTTGGTTGGTACGGCGGGAATCAAACTTTAAGTAGGCCCAGTGTGCAGGCTTCCTGGAGACCGCATCATAAAAGTCCGCGAAACTCTCGTAACCATTGTTCGGTAGGAAAAACTGAAAACCGCTAACAAATACATGATGCTGCAGACTTTGCCAGATTACCTCACTTTCACTCGAAAAGCGATGCCATGCACGCAACTCCTTCTAGATTTGGTGAAATGAGATCTGCATTAATTTTCAGTACACCACGTAGAACCAGTATGGCTGTACTGGTTCTCGATCCTGGATGTCCTTTATTGACCATGATTTTCAGGGGCCTAGTTGGCCAGGCGCGCGGTAGCGCAGTCGGAGAAGCCTGCCGACAAGCCTAAGGTTTTGATAAAAACTTGCCCAGCTGCAATCAACGTCGAAAAGACGACATCACTCATTGGATCACCTAATATTTGTAGGCCAGTGGTCAACGCTGACGTTTACCCTTCCGACCTGGTTGTGCAGTTTCATTGTTAGCCGCCAAGTAACCTAGTTCACTGAACGAAGTACATCAAACTCCCGATGGCTGCTGCTCGAGATTCTTAGACGACGCTCAGTGCACCGGTCTTCAACCTGGACTTGTGGAAAGAACAAACCCTGACCTTCACTTAAGGTGACAGGAGAAGCGTATTCGCTGAATCGTGCTTCACCACTTTCTTGTCGTGGAAGCAACCTAGAAGAGAGAAGCTTTTCAGCGAGATACTCCGTGAGGCAGCCGATGTCAGAGAAAATCTCAATCACTAGGAAATGAAAGGCCTGGCGCATCTTTGGAAACCGTTTCAATGCTTCGCTAGTACTATTCGTATGCTAAAACCCAGAGCATTCTCTGGGACGCCTCTTGCCTAAAAACGGATTCGACGTCGGGATAACCAGCGATAAGTCCGTGTTGAATGGGAGAGGTCTTGATAGTAGCACAGGACGACACGCATTCGACGCAGTTTTCATGGCTCTGGAACAACTTGCAATTTATCCCCGTGGTATGGAGCAGAGGCTATGGATAAATTTGGCGCTACCTGCCAGAAGCGTTTCGGAAAACCTCGAGGTCGAAATTTACTGCTCCCAAAAAAGCGTATTGGGTCAAAGAGCCTCTCACTGAAATTTCTGAATAACATTCGGGCAACCATGAACTCAATGTTGTTAATGGAACCTGTATGATTAATACCACATCAAGGTCAACGTAGAGACTTCTCAAAAAAGCTAGGCATTTCTGAACTGGACGAAAACAGTTACGAAATCACAACGAACGTCGTTCAAATTAAACCGATCACGTTTTAAGGATATCGACATAAATGGCAGAGTTACAGAAAAGTGGTTTTGGCTTTCTATGAAAATTTATTAGTCATCTGCACAGGGTGAATGAGATGAGAACAAGGGTTCCAATGTTCGTAGCATTATTAGTGTCTGGTTTGCGCAGGGAAGGTAAAAAATCTCTGACTTATCGAAAGCAGAGATCGCGCTACACTCTCATCTAGCACGACTTTGATTGATGGTGAGCATTGCCTTTAAATGAAGCTGTGCAGCGAAGAATTCAGTTCTCTATTCGTGCTATGCAATGGGTGCGTGCAGCGTGGACGAAGAAGGCGCCGGCGGCCGCCAAACGTCCGGTTGGAGGCTTCGCTCCGAGGTCCGAGAATAGAAAATCCCGACCGCATTTTTCCTTTTGAAGCCTTTTCACTTTCATTGCAGTAAACAACTGGCTTTACTTTATAGAATAGTATGGCGGGAACGATGGAGTAGGAAAATTTCAAAACTACTCCTATGAAACCCGTCCACCTTCTATCGCATGCACGCGATTTATTCTCCGAAGTATCTGTTCCTGTTCTAGTATCTGTTCCGAACTGCTTAATCTGCAGAAACATAAATAAAATCAATCGATATTGGACGGCAGATCGATACTCTTCACTGCTCAGTAATACATATTTCTCCAATTCCTGTAGCCATTCTGATCTGTGGCAGTTTTCTGAATCTGAACGCATGTTGCACGTCTTATAAGTTCGCCAGCGATCTTTGGCTTTGGTGATGATGATGATGATGATGATGATTGACAACGTGACCCATGGATTAACCGAACTACATATGGTAAGATCCTTTTTATGTTTAAAATCGGCTTCAAGACTACCATTTCATGTTCTAGTTTTATGTTTATTACTCCATGTTCCATATTTCATGTCTCACCTTCTACTTTAAGGGTTTATCACATTTTTCGTTTAGAAACATTTAATGCTTGTAAATTAAACTTAATAATTTTGCACAATTAAAAAAGTTACAGCACCTTTATTTTTACAGTGGGAAGGTAACAACAACAAAAAACGTTTGTCTGGAGATAGATGGAGAAACGAACCGTTTTGAGGAACGCAAAAATTGTAGTTTTATATTTGCCGCTTTCACTTTGCTTCATTTTAATGTTTGTTAATTTTTATATCACACGCATGAACATACAATTATAGGAATATGGCATTTAAACATGAGAAGACGCACCTTAGCAAAGGGCCTGTAGACGCCGCATATCGAAATCCACTTACAAACGAAGTGAAATCGAAACTCAATGAGCTGTGGGCTAAAACTAATTATAAATAAAATAAAATTGCCACTGAAACATAGGGAGAAAAAAAGAAAAAGAACAGAGAGAAGAATTGCAAAGAAATAAGGAGAAAAACCAAGAAGAAAGAAAAGTTGCTCAGGTGCTGAATTTGAAACTTGGCACTCAAATAGATTTAGCAGTTAATTAAGCACTATACGTTATCCACGGAGAGATAATTAAGTAGTACCGAAAGGCCAGACGCCGTCATCAATGTCGTATATCCATTCCGCTCCCATTTTAATGGCGTATAAATAGCCAACATTCTTCCTCGCATACGACGTCTCTGGTATTCGCCACCCTATTCGGAATCCTAAATAAGGTCTACTGCAAGGCAGCGGTAAGGTGGTCGCTAGAATAGGTGAGGACGAGAGTAAGTGACAAATGGAAAGTTGCTCTGCCTGCTCCATAAACCATTGTTCTTCATCTTCGCAATTCAAAGTCAGCCGTATACAACAACGTACTTGGCGGAATCCGTACAGTTAATACCGTACAGATACGGTAGGAGATCTGAGATTTATTATAGACAAGAAACTCGCTTTGACTGGCCACTGTGGAGGCAAAGAAGGCTGAGAGAACTGTTCACAACATACTTAAATCCTCGTCTATGAAATCAGCACCCACCTCTTGATAGGATATAAACCATACGTCCACTCTACACAGAATACGGTACCACAGTCCTTAGTCCCTAGTTGAAGAGTAGTGCACAAAGGCTTGAAGCAGTTCAAAAATGTTTCCATAGGAAGCTCGCCAACATGGTTACGATTACATTACCATATCTTCAGCCTCCAATCGAAACAAAATTCTCAACATGTCCAGTCTGGAGACTCGCAGGAAACGGAATAATCAGCTGATGATATTCGAAACGACTACTAAAATTGTTCCACTAAAACTTGGTGAGTTCTGCACACCGCAAAATCCTAGCAGAACAGGTAGCTAGCGGAAGATCTATCGCTCCGAGGCCAAAAGCTCTATCCGTGCATCGTTTTTCACCCTCTGAGTTTTTAAGATTCTTAACAACAACAAAAAACATGTGCTCCCCAACTCATTAGCTCAGTTTAAGAGGCTGGATGACAGATATCTCCTATAGCACAGTGTCTGCTTTGTGTTTTCAGTGTGTATAACTGTAATTGTTTGCACGCCAAATAAGTGAATTATATAAATACCCCTCATCCCACATAGCATTCCTCCACCGTTGCCACTGCCGTGGAAATTAAATCTAGCTTTTTTAGAATAAGACGAATCGAACGATGTCTCAAAATTGGTAGGTATATAATATTGTGGACACGCAGAGGTGACATTTTTCGGCTTCACCGCCTCCTGAGAAATCTTCTTCGACAATAGGACGCGTTTACAAAGGAACGGTGACAGTCACTGTTTGACAAAAAATTAAATTTTGGAAGGTCGTAAAGCCCCGCCCGATCCCAAAGTATTTCTGATCCATGAAAAACCAAATCTGCTAAGCAGTTGCTAGTCTTCCGATGACTTCATACGGCGATCAGTGGCACGAAGACCCTTGCATATGCGTTACGAAACCAAATTCCAGAAGCCGAACGAATCAGGCCTGGGAAACGCTCGGCGCCTCCATGTCCTGGTTTGGGCTCGTCAGCTGCCCCCTGTATTTGTAGTATTTCGACTCCGCATTTGCTGTCGAAAAGAAGGCGGGCGGCACCAGGCGCGGCGAACATGCCTCATCGAGTAGTTGTTCTGCGCAAGAAGCAGATATCAGCTACGCTCCTCTGATATGTTCTGCCCCGTAACCACAAGTGAGGAAAGTGTCCAATCGGCGGTGATATTTAAAGCAAAGCAAAACACAGATAAGCCACACATCTTAGGAAGGGAGTAGGTTCACAACTCTGAATTGCTGTGAAAAGCTGAAGTGTTACCGGAGGGTTGAAAATGGTGAAGATGAGTTGCCGTTGACGGCTCGTATCTTCTCGGAGGTGTTTTACAAAGTCAATAACGGATCGGACGGTTGACTACAAAACTGAAAGCAGACTTAGCTCCTTCATTTTCGATCGTTTCCGCAGTTTGTAGTGTCTGCTATGCAGTACGCATTTCAACACTACGCGGACGGCGACGGTCAGAAATGTGACTGCACTGACCCAGAGGTGTACGGACTCGGCCGGATCCAGCAATCGAAGCTATTAGGGCCCGTCCATGCTCCGCCACTGGAGCGGCTGGTCGGCTGGGCAGGAACACATATTGATTTTCGCCAGGAGATGGCTGTGACCAACCGAGACGTAGGCTTCGCACGAGCAACCCAGTCGCTCCTGTCGTACCTACCGCGGACTATGAGAGGGGCTCTAGGCGAGCCGACAGATTCCTCACGTCTTCTTCACATTTCGGGATTGTTCTTCTGAAGGAGCTACGAGAGTTGTGAACCAATAGAAGAACGAAGAACTGTATCCGCAGCTTCACAGTGGCCTCGGAACCGTTTTGTGCTGGAAAACCGCTCTGCTCGGCTCCAATGCGGGACAGCCAGACGCTCACGGTAGATTCGAAGGCGAACACACCGTCCGAAGGCGGCATCGGTCCGATTGACAGCCGCAGCGAGCTGCTGGATCGGCACGTCGGAAAGCCGGCGTAGTGCATTTGACCTATCGAACGGCTGCCCTCACCCAGACTCCTCGACCTGATCAGATGGTTTTCTATTGATCTGATGACGGATTTGGAGTCTTTTGTTGCGCAAAGTTGTCAACGGCAACTCTTCTCCACTGCTTTCAACTGTCCAGCAACACTTCAGCCTTCAGCCTATTATCAGTTTTATGTTCTGATCCAGTGATGTGTACCTGTGTTTTGTTTTACTTTAAACATTAACGCGAGTTGGACACTCTTATTTGTTATCACGGAGCAGAACTAGAAGAGGGGCGTGCTGTTATCCGCTTCTAGCATAGAACAGTGGGAGTGACCTGCGATGAGTGTTCGCAGAGCCGGGTTCCCCTACGCTCCATCTTTCCATAGCAAATGTAGAGATCAAATTACTGCAGGCACATGGGCGACCAACGAACCCAAACCACAACAGGTCAGCGCTCTGCAGTCGTCCACCTGAAGAAAGAAGCCACATGAGGCAGTCGAGCAGAACTCGCGAGGACGCTGTTCGATAGGTCAGATACAGTTCACCGGCATTCCTGACATGACGATCTGGCGGTCCGTTGCGGCTGTCGACCCGACCGATGCCGCCTTCGAACGGGCTGGTCGCCTTCGAGGCTACCCTGACGGTCTGGCTGCCCAGTATAGGAGCCGAGCAGAGCGGTTTTCCGACATAAAACGGTTTCAGTGCCACTGTAAAGCTGCGAGGACATCTTCGTTTGCTGGTTCCTAGTTCCCGCAGTTCCTTCAGAATAACAAACCCGAAATGCTAGAAGACGTGAAGAATCGATCAGCCTATCCAAGCTCCTTTTCATAGTCTGCGACGGGAGCGACACGAGCGTGTCCGAGTCGAGTCGCCCGTGCAAAGCGTATGACTCAATCGATCTCTAGCGATCTCCTGGCAGAAATCAATAGGTGCTTCTCTCCAGCCGAACGAGCGTTCCCGTCGCGGACTATGGACAGGGCATAGTAGCCCTGACTGCTGGATCCGGACCGGAGCCGGTATTCCTCTGGTCAACTTTCGGGCGTTTCCTGTCCTGTCCAAGAAGCGGGCTGATTCATAATGACTTCCTTTACCAGATAAGACGTATGCCACACACGAAGAAGTGACAGAAGCAGGAAGAAAAATTTGGCAGCGAATTCGCTGACGAGCGGAGGACCATTCACACTCGATACTGGGAGAAGTCTGCTCCTAATTTGCGTTGCTGAAGGACACCGTTCCTCTGCACCATTGTCTCAAAAAATAAGAATATAAAAATGATTCTCAACAACAGGGCGCATTCCGTCGGATTTGAGGATCACAGGACCTCGGCGATACTTTTCAAGAGTAACGATCACAATGTTCACAGTCACTGTTTGACGAAAAACAACCGTTTCAACGTCCGATGCCCCTTCACAGCAATGCAAAATATCTCAAAATATATTCATGAAAAACCCAGAGGCCAGTTGCAAATCGTATGAAAACTAGGTTAACAGACGACGTTCAGCGATACGAAGATTCTTGCGCGTGAACTACAAACCCAAACCTCCAGAATCCCGAATTAGGCGTGAAGAACCCTAATTATCGAGCATATTCTGAAGACACACTTTCAATAGGTTCACAGAAATGATCTTGCGAAGTGCCACCTATTAGGTTGTAACGAAATAAATGGCACTGAACCACTATAAATTTAAACAGTTAATATCTCGGCTTGTAGGCAAGTTTATTAATCGAAATAAAAACCTTCTGATTCTACACATCTTTGCCAACGTGACACAAGCTTTTTTATCCCAGTAGCCTAAAAATCAGAAGTTCTGGAATTGACGAAATCTTCGAAGGCACTTTCGGCATCCTGTTGGTATTTGAATATTTTCCCTACCAAGAAGTCGCCAAGATGCTTGAAGAAATGGTAGTCTGTTGGGGAGAGGTCGGGAGAAAACGGAGGATGTGGTAGAGTTCCAATGCTCAGCTCATTCAATTTCTGCAGCGTCATTCGTGCTACATGGGGGCGAGCATTGTCGTGCAGAAGGAGAACTCGCCTTCGGTTTACCAAGGCCGGCCGGATATCCTTCAACTTTTTCATCATTTCTTCAATTTCAATGCAGTACTTCTCTGCCGTGATGGATTCACCGGGAGGGAGGAAGCAGTGGTGAATAATTCCCAGCGAACACCACCATACTGTCACCATTACTTTCTTTTGGTGCAATTCCGGCTTCGCAAAAACCTTGGGGCACTCATCGCTGTCCACCCACTGTGCCGATCGTCGCCTGTTGTCGTACATTATCCACTTCTCGTCACAGGTTACGATGCGATCAAGGAATGGTCCGTTTCGTTCCGTAGAAGCAGTGCGGTCGAGATCTCATATCGTCGGTTTCTTTGCTCCTCAGACAGCTCGTGAGGCACCCATCTTTCCAGCTATTTGGTCTTTCCAATTTCGCTCAGATGCCGGGCAGCTGTGTTGTGACTGACGCCAAGAACCTTCGCTATCTCCCTGGTACCTTTGTGTGGATCCTCCTCTACCACATCTCTCAGCTTGTCCTCATCAACATCACTATGCCTCCCACGACCTTCATGTTCTTCCAAGCTCTCATCTCCATTCCGGAACTTCTGATACCAACGATACGCCGTCCGAATTGTGGAACATCCTTGACCGAATGCGGCGTTGATCTTCTCGTCCGCCTCCTTAGCTGTAGTGCCCAGCTTGAATTCATACAAGTAAATGCCTCGGATTACCCTTTTGTCCATCTGCAAAAAATCGATAAAACTCTAAAGTTTTCCCACTTTTACATAGAAAATTTGATACTTTCCGGTAAAGCAAAGTTTGCGCTTCTAAATGATATGCCACATGTTACGGTTTGTTCTTGATCAAACGCGTAAAGACGCGCCAAAAAATGGCGCGAGCCAGTGCCATTTAATTCGTTACAACCTAATATTTTCGTATCCTTTTAATTATACTGAGCTAGTAGTGGGTCTGCTCATAAAGTTGTTGTCTCCAGAGCGGTCCAGAGCTTTTAGGTACACGAAGTAGTTGACTAATGACGAAGATGATGTGATTCTAACAGCATTAGTTCGGGCAGACAGGGTTATTTTCAAGCTGCTTGGGCTCTTCGCTACCGTATTCAACTTACGACAACTTCTCCAAGCTAGAAGCGATGGTGAAAATTCGTGACTGATTTCGGACCAGACTATTGTGTGTAGGGGTGCCTGGTGTATAACAGCACCAGAAGAACAAGTGGAATGACTGAAAGTTCACCTAGCTGTCGTTGGCGTTCCAAACTCAAGCAGTGGATGTTGCTTGTTCGCACAGATTCCTTACACGACACATTTCCAACGATAACAATATTCCATCTGTCCACCAGCAATATTTTCTAAAAATCCTAATGTTCTGAAAAGTTTCAAAACTATCGCGATTTTCATAAAAAGAAAAGAAAAAAATAAAATGAAATGCACAACCAAAAGGCAACAATTTTGACGACCAATCAGGGCAAAAGGAAAGCTTTGAAGCTAAGCTCTAGCAAACACCTTCTCTGAAGAGTCTTTCTGCAACACATACTGCGTACGCAGCACAGTACGACCCACCTTCATCTCGTCTGAACTGTACCGTGACGAAGATAAGACAAACCATACATTTGGAGAGCTGACACCTCGGCTTTCCCTAGGTAAAAGAGGCATTTCTTAAGTAATCGTTTTGTAAAATAGGCATTTCAACAGATAAGGATGTTATCATACTCTATAATAACGCGCTAAGCGATGAGTCATACTGTCGATTGTCGCCGCCGCAGAAATTATAAAATAGGGGGAAAATTCGGGGGGAAAATAGGGGGGGAAATTACGACACGAAAATAGCGAAAAATATCCAGACGTCTTCTTCCTGCCTGGAAACTTCAGCCCTGGGGTAATCGCGGTCGCTGAAGAAGAATCTGAAGTTCGTTTTAAACTACCCATCGCCATCAATCGATATTGACCAAACTATTGATTTTTTGTCAAACTATCGATTTTTTGTGGATGTCGTCCAGGCGGTCCGAAACTTTACCCCTGGGGTGGTCGATGTTGCTCAACACGAATCTGAAATTTGTTTTTGAAGTATCGATCGCCATCAATCGATATTGTTCAAATTACGGTGCGGGAAAATAGCGGAAAATACCTAGACGTCATCTACGTGCCAGGGGATTCATAAAACGTGCGGAATACGTTGCATGACGTGCCTGGGACTCAGAAGACGTGCCAAGGACATCGCTCAACGTGTTTGGCGATTCAGGTGGACGTGCCCTAGACGTCGTCCATTGTGCCTAGGGATTCAGAAGGCCTGCCGAAGAGGGATCATTGAGGGGAACCAGTACTGGTAATGGGGGACCGTTTCACTAAGGGAGGACCAGTAGTGAGGAACCAATAGATCGCCCTATCATACTATACACTGTACGTACTGCGAGCCTTTTGTACTGCTGGGTAGGGAAAAAGCTGTACAAGTGGCTTAGCTTAATGATACTGCAACGTCGCGCGAAGCGCGCAAGTGCGAGGCACGTCGACAGGCGTGACGGAGCACTTGTTGCAAATAAACCTACTAGACTTGCTACGTAGAGAGTAGTCTACCCCAAAAATATGAATTGGGTGCTGACGGACAAATTCTAGCCTTCTAAGTCGGTGAACGAAAAGGCCGCGGAAGCTGGCTAGGCTGCACCCAACGTTTGTTGTTCCCAGAAGAAAGGGCTTAGCTGGGGCCGACTACTCTTGAAGCTACGGGTCTGTTCATACTTCAGGACGGTTGTGATTGGTAAGGCACCCCTGCCGTCGCTGCCGTCGCGAAGTATGAACAAGCCCTACGCACTTGAGCCAGGGTCAAGCTTAAGGTTAGAAAATCGAAAGGGGTGGGTCGTACTGCACTTCGGTTTTAGGAGAGGACTGCCCCATAACCTTCAGTTTTTTAAGATAATTTTTATCTCTCTTAATAAATTGATCATTTCAGGTTTGGCTTCGTCGTTGTCGAGTTTAGCGCTCGCTTTGTCCGCTGAAGGAGACAAGTTCTAAACATGGCGTGAATAAATTTTTTAATTTTTTCACACTGGCTCTTCTACAATTAAGAACAGAGATTCTCCACGGCGGTTTGCGAGGGAATGGTACAACTTTTGCCGCTTTCAGGAGATCATCATGGTGTAACGCCTTTTTCTACCAGAACGAGCGACATCTTGATCTGAAATTGTGCTCCATAAAATATTATGGCTAATTGTTAACAACAATTTAAACACTTAGAATTTTACAAGATGTTTTTTTACAGTGTAGGGAGATCTCTTGAAGCGCTCTTCATACCGATCGAGTCGTCAACGAAGCCTGGGCTTGTTATGGAAATAAATTTGTTTCTTACCTGATGGAGACAGCGTTAGAAAACAAAAATGTTCCTCATGGAATGTCGAGCCCTGGTTATTATAGAAAAATCGTCTTTTTGCAGCGATATGAATATGAGGGCTCGTACTTAAAATCGTCGGTTTTCTTGGAAATAATTTTTTTCTGTCTGAAGAAGACAATTCATCAGCATGAAATTTTGCCACATAAATTTCCAAGCGCTTTTCATTAAAACGGAAAAGTTACTCTTTCTAGAACGGTCTTCTATATGATCAGCGAGTTTGTTTTTGCGTCGTTTGACGGAAAAAAGTCGATACAAAATCGTACCGCCCTGATCATATCGAAGATAGCGCTGGAAAAGATTCTTCACTTTTCAACAAACTGCCCTCAAAATCTTGTGTGATACAGTTTCATCTTCACATAATGTAAGTGCCTTTCAGAGAGAGCAAAATATCTCTCAAGCACAGACAGCCTTTGAATGACCGACGAAGGACGCTCGTAGCTGGGAGAATTTTCGGACTTTCTGAAAAGCTAACAACGCCTTGAAAGAACGAAGAAAAGGGGAATCTTTTCCGCAGAGAACATAGTTCTATAACCTGCACCTTATAGGCCAGGGACTCGATTTTTTGACGTTTTTCGGCAGAAATTGAACATCACGCCCGATCTTGCTCTGAGCCGGGATGGCCTGCACACCATACAGGTGTGTCTCTCATTTACCGTAGTCCGACGGTAATTGAAGGTCATGCCTTCTTCTCTTTGTTACCGCGTAGTGATAGATAGTACCAAACAACAGCAGAATGGCCCCCTATTCATGATATTACCAAAAATCGCATGCTGAAGAGCACCAAACTCATTGTCAGCAATGCAACTGGATATCATTCAAGGAAGCATTTATTTGTTTGCTTATTTGCACAGAATATTGGGCATGAAATTGTCCTTCTAATACGGACACAGCAAATTAGACAACTAAACGTATAAAGAAAGCGCGAAAGAAACTCCACGGACAAGAACATGAACAACCACCATAACTGATTTTCGGTGAGATTAGAAACTCCTGGAAAAAAGGAGAAGCAGAACGATTTGCAATTGTTTTTGATTATTAGATTTGGTCATTACCACCTCCAAACATGAGCACGATACGACTTTGGAGGAAAATACAAGTATATAAATTAAATTACAGCTCATTTTTCTATCACTGTTATCGGAAATCACAGCATAAGCTCCCATCGAGTTTCTCTGTACGGTGCCGTTAGCTCAAAATTGTACTGCTTGCACTGTGCAGGGCTCTTGGATAGTGTTCACTTCCACAGCTAGAAATTTCTAGTCCGCCTCTGCAGCATTGTAATAAACGAGGCCAACTTTTGTTTAAAAAGGTGCTGAAAGAACACCGAATGGAAAACAACCCTTGGGCGTGAAGGTCACCTAAAAATGAAAATACAACGTAGTAATAGTATACAACAGCAAGTTTGGCAAACGACTTCTTTGAGAATGTAGTTAACGGACGGAGTTTGTTGCCCCTTAGCCCTAGTTTATAATTGCCGATGGTCGGGATAGATATCGACCGGGCGGCGCGAAAAATCGATATCCATGGCGATCGTGGTGCCGCGCCGCGTGGCGGCGCAAGTATAAACTGGGCTTTACACTTTAGGAGACGAGAAAGAACAACAACCAGAACAACTGACGGATGGAATAGGGCTCAGCTGGGCTACACTCAGAGGAAAAGACGCTCGGCAATAACTTTGACCACAGGGCAGTTCGGCCTTACGGCTGTATCACATCAAATTCATCGCTTCAATCCTCCCACCAGTTGCTGAGAGGCAAGGAAATGCAAAAGTTCTTCTGCAAATTCTAGGGAAATTCTAGTCATTGGGTAAGAAACTTAGCGTGAGCTTACCGTACTTTCTCCTCAACTGTTTGTTCGTGATCGTGTGGATACGGAGTGAGCAGGAACAACAGCACTCTACAAATAAAAATGGTCAGCGGCACTGCGCCGCGTCTTGCGATCCGGTTCCGAAAACGTTGTTCTCGGGTCTGAAAAGAAAAAGAAGCCTCAAGAAGCTGACGTTATGCGTTTCTCTGCTGAACAGGGGAAACAGAGTAAGTCCTAGAATACGCCCTAGGTCGCTTCGAAAAACCCGAAGGCTATTTGCTCTCTTCTTAGTGAGCATTGTTTACATGTGCCGAGAGCACCACAGTAAGCTCATAGAGGGAACTTCTACAAAAATGTAAGGGTGATAGGCAGAATTGATCCACCTTCGTTGGTCCGACTCCTCAGAAAGTTAGCGATCTGCATCTACCAAGAATATCGGCTATTTCGATCGCTAGAACGCGGTGGAAGACCGCTCTGAAGGACTTGACGACGGTGGCGGAACATCCTAATGAGGGTCAGCGAAGTGGCCGGGAAAACTATTTAGGCCACCTATGAAATCGTTGAAGTGCTTTGTCTGATAGTTTCCAAATTTTCTACGAAATTCCGGTCTAAAATAGCAAAAAACAGTAATGGTTCAGTGCAGGCTGATAACGCAAAACTGATGCCTGAAATGGCCTTGTTGTGCAAAAGGTTTGCAGCTTCAATTTTAGCTAGGGCGTAGGATCTGACATGATTGAAACAATGATTGAGGAACCAAACCTTTTACAGGTTCATTTCCGAGCACATGGAAATTCAGTTCATTCCAGGCATCAGTTTTGCGTTATCAGCCCGCACTGAAGCGCTACGTTTTTGCCATTTTTGACTTACTCAGAGGTCCGCAGAAAATTGACAACCTCTACGGCACTTCCCAGACAAAGTCCTACATTGCCATGTAGGTATCCTGGAGAAACTCCACGGTCGTTCCGTTAACCTTCCTCGTAAGGGAGTGACTTGCAGAGCGGGACAAACCAGCGAACGTTTCCGAACGTCTAAAGAGGATGTCGACGTTGAATACCTGGGAGATGCACGGAAGACTCCACGCAGTTGATCTTCGACCAGAAGATTTTGCACCTTACAAAAGCGCGTTTCCCACTACTTCTGCGAACATGCTACAATGCACTGCTTGGTATGCACTAAGCCTGTTCGCGCGCGCGTGCCGTCTAATCCACATGTGGCAGAATGACCGGTCACGTTCTTTTCAGTGAATTCCTGACTGCTGTTATGCTTGGGAAAAGGGTTAGCATCCGGAGGATACACCGTCTGTCGCGTGCATCGGAGTTGAAGTTCCTGGCTCTGGTCTTTCCCAGGCCAAGCAAGCCTTCCATTCCTCTGATGTCGGCGAACTGATAGCAGACTTGTCTGAGAAGGATGAAATGCTGTTTTGTCCATCAATTAGTCACGCAGGTCATTGTATAGACCAAATCATCCCTACCACCCGTCGCCCCCGTTTGTCGTCGAATTGCTCAAGCAGGCGCCCGCCCGCGCAGCGTCTCCATTCGTCCCTGTCGCATGTCAGAGTGCTCCAACGGATCATCCACGCTCGAGGAACACAAAAAGCATCATATCGTTCATTCAGGCAATCCCGAGAAAGTTCGACTAATGAGTAGGTGGGCGCTTCTCAAGTATGAATTGACTAACAGCGACTTTAGACACTTATGCTTGATCTCGCGGATCGAGTAGGTGACGACTCTTTTGTTCAGGGGATGCGGATGTCTGCCAAACGCATCACGTAGTCGGTACTTCTAGCTTTCGACGACTTGGACCATGCGACATAGCCTCTGATTTTCAAATGTCAACGAATTTCGGAACTCCGGAGACTTTCTCTCACTTGCGTCAACTGCGTAACTATGAGCGTTGTTCCCTCGATTCCTCGAAGAGTTCAAACACGAATTCAGTTTTTCCCCATGATATCGCGTGGTAGTGGGACGATTGGTATGCTACAAACAAGGATTGATTCAGCCTTTCTCCTCTATTATAGGAGCTTCTCTTAATAAACCATATCCAGAGAGTGGGCTTAGCATATTCCATAATCGACTGTCGTTGAATCTTGGCATGACGTTGATACCAATAGGACTGTTCGAGCTGTGGAGCCAAGATTGTTGACCACACTTTATTCGGCTGACGTTTCGGCGTATCCGCCTTCTTCAGAGCCTGGAAAAGTTAAGCGAGGCTTGAAAGGTTACTCGTCCACGTCCAGAAGTCACAGGAGTTTCCAGATCTAATAGGAAAAGGAGACGAAAGGGGAGTGAGACAGCCCAACTAACCTTATGGAAGCAGCCAAGAGGCTGGTGCGTCACCCTCGGATGGAGGCAGTTTGGGTGAATGAGACGACCACCTAAGGTCACCCCTCAGCGACCCTCCGGCTGTCGCCCTCCGGAGTCGAGCCCACAGAGGTCAGCAAACGGGGCCAGCTCCTGGGTTAGCGCTACGCGCTCTTCCCTCCTACTGATCGCGTGATTCTTGAAGGCAATCCACAGCGCTTCGAGAGTCTTGTGTGCTGCGATGTCAACCTCTCGAGCAAGGATTGTAACCGCGACTCCAACCATTGCGCCACCATGGCTACGCTGCCTGTGCTCCCCCAACGCTGACATCTCCGAAGCCCGTCCATGTGTTCCTTGACCCTCACTCAAAGCGGCCTGCCCGTCTCACCGATGTATTCCTCATTGCACTCCGTTCAAGTGATGAGGTATACCACACCTGAGGCCGTGCAATCCCCTTCCTTTCCGAACGGGCAGACCATGCAGGACGGGGTATCACAAGCGCGATCGTACAGCCGGTTCCTAACAAGTTGGGTTCTGAGGTTAGCAGGCGGCATGTTAACTAGCCTGACTTGACCTTCTAAGTCAGCCTTGCGTATACATTCCCGTACTTGAGCACTAAGAGCATCCGTGATGAAGTGCACCAAGAAAGGAATTTTGGTGCGCTCCTGTTCTCTGCGTCTTTGTGCTCCTGCAGGCGGACGACGTTGCTTAGGCAGGCTGTCGGAAGTGTTCCCATTGGACAACGCTATACGAGATACCATCTCCCTTGAAGCGGGCTCGAATTCGTCGTTGGAGGATACTAACGCCGCTGTGCGAAACATGTTACTTACAATGGCCCTCTTGGCACTGCTAGGGTGTGCAGACCTGCAATGAACAATGATGTTCTTGTTGCTCGGCTTCCGGTACCACCTAGCCTGGAAAGTGTTGTGAGAGACAGGAACTTGCACATTAAGGAACGGCAACCAGTTGTTCGTCGGTTTCTCCCTTGTGAGCTTAATATGCTAAGCCCGATGATTGAGCAAATCGAAACAGGAATCCATTTCGTTTTGCGTTGCACAAACAATGAAACAATCATCTATGTACCGACAATAAAGCAAAGGTCTACGTTCCAGGGGGCTCGCTATTTTTGACATGTACGCTATGGCCAGCACCGGAGCCAGACGTTGTCCCATGGCAAGCCCTCCGTCCTGTCTGTAGTACTCGTTGGACCATCTAAAGATGTTACACTGAAGACACTTGTCCACGAGCGTCATTATTTGAGATATGCCGAACCCATATAGTGAGATATGGTCCTGGTGTTCCACGAGCATTTTGTAGACTGCCTGCATTGCGTCTACTCTGGAGACATTTGTGTACAGGGAAGTGACATCAAATGACTCCATCACGCAGCTCCCTTCTAACCTTGCGTCTCGGGGTTTTTCCATGGACTTTTCCAGGCTCTGAAGAAGGCGGATACGCCGAAACGTCAGCCCAATAAAGTGTGGCTAACAATCTTGGCTCCACAGCTCGAACAGTCCTATTGGTATCAGTGGGCTTAGCCTTTCTACGCTGCAAGTTTCCTGTTAAAATCGTTTCAAACGAAATTAGCTTAAACCTCTAATTGACAGGCTCCTCTACCTCAACTTCACCCCTTGTAGACTATTACTACCGCGAGTTTTTCGTATTCACAGTCAGTCTAAAGAGCTACTGTCACTGCCAGGCCGAGGAAGGCCATTCTTTAGCTCATAGAGAGAAAAAAACTAGAATGCAGACGAAAGAAGTAAGTAAAAGGCAATCATCACACTAGAAAATACGTGGCAATGGAGCAAGGACTGCAGGAAGCTTTGCAATGTAGGCATTAACTCATCAAAAGAAGATTGGCCATTACAACTCCAACGCAGTTATGTTTAGAGCGCAGGACTGAATTGGGTTTCTTTAAAAGCAAACCTTAAGGCACATGTGAAGGCGGCTCGCGAGTCACGGTCCCGAGAGCAGAAACAGCCACACTGAGGACGACCTGACTGGTCTACTTTTTTGGTCGACTGGGATGAGAATTCGATTGAGTGGAAAGATGACTAATGTTCCACAAAGATAAAATCAAGGCACGATTGCAGACGACCACATCTTTTTCTTGGACATCTAAGACGCAGAAAGTATCATCCACGCAGTGCACACCTACTCCAGCATCTTACTGTACATCATTACAAATAACACCCAGCCAAGCGAATACAAACTCAAGACAAGAAAAAAAAAGAAAATGAACTTGCTCAAGGATCCTCAATGTAAATTTCAGCCAAAGTCATACAGCGGCAGTATATCTGCAGGAGGTGCAATTCTAAAGATACGGGTTCATTCTGTATTTATTCCATAACTATTTGCTTTTCCTTAGCCGTAGTAGGCCTAGGTGTCCCTCTACAAATATAGCGTTGACGAATCTGTGCTTAACGTTTTCCATTATTTTAAAAAATTGTAGAGAAATTCAGATGTTATGACGGAGCAACACAGTGGACTTCTTCCAGCAGCATGAAAGGCAGTACATCATTCTTCGGCTAAAAATGAATGCTTAACTTGAATTTCAACCAGGAATTTCAACCTCATTGCAAATATAATAAAGGACTACTGTAACGTATCGCGGCGTTTTCAGCCCTCGTGGTATTCTATTGCAATAACATTTTCAAAGGAAGGCACATAGGTGTATGTGAGATATTTCTTTCCAAAAGTGTTCACAGTAAGTTGATAATTTTGGCCAACAAGGATAAACGGTGAAGGTAGTTAATCTGTTCGTGAGATGCGCCGCGCATTAATTCGTGCAGAGAACTTGAATTTATGTTAAACTTACACAAAGACGTGCTGGCAATGGAAAACCCAGCTGCTTACCTTCCGAGAAAAGCTTGATACCAATTCGTAGATCCCGAAAAGACGGAAAGTCTGCTTGGCCTGGCGGATCCGAACCAAGAACCTTGATCCAGGATGTGTACGAGAGGCGGTGCTTTCTCCAACTGCGACCGTCCTCAGATTTTTGGTCAATATGTTGACCGAAATGGTCAAGCACTCGCTTACACAGGCTTCTTTCGCACATGATGAAACGGTAGCTAATATGCGATGGAAGTCTTGGCTGGTCCAAGCAGGCGGTGAAAAATCCGAAGGAAGAACCTGGTATCGAGTGCATGATGCAACAGCCAGCACCTCCTCCGAAGAGGGAGGCCAAGTTACGCGCGCCCAAGTTGAGCAAGGCATAAAAGGATCAGCTTCGAATATACTGCTGGAATGGGGCTATTTTTATCACAATTTTTACCAACGACAAATTAGCGTTGCATTTACATAGCGAACATCAAGCTGCTTCTGGAGTCAGAGGCAAAAAAAGTCAGGCAATGAAATCGTCAAACCACGCTAACGAAGTGATATCAGAAGAATCGTGAACGATGACAGAGCAGGACCGATTACAAAGCGATTTCACATCCTTTGGACACGTCCATGACAGCAGGAGCGGGAGCAGAGCGAAACCGATGGTGGAGCACAGTTCAGGTATCACGTCGCTTTGACGTAGGCTTGATTCAGAGATTCTACAGCATCCAGGAGGTACCAGCACTTGACGGTATCCCGGGAAAGAATTGATAGGAACGGAGCAATCGACTTGCAGCGGTCAGTCCTAGTCGGCAGATGAAGTGAAACGACAGCGATGATCACATAAAGGTGAATGAGTGAGACAGTGGCTCCTGAAGGCGCAGGTGGCCACTCGAATCGGGTGTGCGCAGCAGAGTTGAGAGCGTTGGCATCTCCAGAAGGCCGACGGCGTCCGCCGCTCAGTCCTCCTTGACCAACAACGGGATATTGATGGTCACCGGCCGCAGGTCGGATCGCTGAAACACCTCGCATCAGGTACCCGTCATTCAACGCAGGTTTTAGCCTACAAATCGAAGGGTAGATTTTCCTGCATAGAACACACTCTCTTAGACAGTACAGAAAGAGCTGGAAACCACATCTCACTGTAAGGAGACGTGCTGAAGTGGTACTCTTTTAAAAGTGCGGCATTCACTTGGGATTGAAGCAGTTGTCGAAGCCAAGACTTAGGAGAAGGTTCAGGAAACGTTGGTTGGATGGAGAAAGGCCTGCTGTATATAGGGTGCGCAAAATTACCCCTGCACTGAAAATTCGATGGCATTTTGAAGTCAAACTTCGCAGATCAATTCTAACTATCAAAATTATCTACTACAGCCATGACAATTCAAAGCATGCTAACAGTTTTCGAAATGATCGCCTTCAGCCTCCACACAGTCCTTCAGGCGTTCGACAAAGACTTCGAATTTGGCATGCAGGTACGGTTCATCAACTTCGTTCAAAATCGCTTCTTTAAGAGAGTCCAAATTTGGGTGCCTGGTAGAGCAGGCTTTTTTCTCTAAGACGGCCCACACGGAATAATCCATCAGGTTATGGCTCGGAAAGATGGAGGGCCATTCGTCGTGCGTGATGAGGTCAGACAACTGCTCGGCGCACCACCCTGGACCACGTTCGTTTTGTGTGCCGGAGCAGAATCTTGTTGAAAGCACCAGTAAGCTTCTCCGAAGTGGGAATCGGCCCACGGCTTGAGAATTTTTTCCAGGATATCCTTGTAAACCGCTGCGCTGATTTTCACGCCAGCTTCGACAAAAACAGGTGGAGTTTTTCCTGAAGATGTGACTCCTCCCCAAACCATAACGAATTGAGGCTTTTCCGCATTTTCCTGAAGTCGTCCTTGGCGGTAACATCAGCAAGGGTGTCCCCAATAATCCTCTCATTTTGGGAGTTGAAGACTGGATTCAACGTGAAGATCTTTTCATCGCTAAAGACGATGCTTCGAGCGCGTGCCACTGTGAATCGTTGCAGCAACCTTTTGCATCTTTCCAATCTCCTCTTCTTCATAGTGTCCGTCACGAGTTAAGATTTCTGCGGACGATAAGGAAACTTCTTAAGCTTTCCCCTGACTATCCTTCTTATTGACCTTTCGCTTATTCCTACGTCTTTTGCCATCTGGAGCATCGATCTCCTCGCGTTTCTTCGGATTTTTTCTCTCACGAGTTTTACACTTTCCGGTTGGTGGCTGTCGTGGGACGCCGCCTTACTTTTCTATCCTCTTTGGTCTTCAATTCCTTGTAGCGTTTTACTGTATCCTGAACCGTTCTTCGGGGCACGGAAAGGATCTTCACAATATCTCTCGTTTGCTTGCCGGCCTTATGAAGTTCGATAATAGCACTTCGTATTTGTGGCACTTCGTTGGAACACCTAACCAGTCGTACTCAAGTACGTATGAGTTCCACAATGTTCAGCCAACACATATTAGGCGAATGAAGGGGGAAAATTTCTAGAAAATTTTAAAAAATTTAAAATGTTTAGGTGCACGGGTAATTTTGCCGCACCCTGTATTCTGGACACGCCATGCCTTTGTCACACTTATTTCGAGATATTTTTTACATCTCATTTTTCATATCCATGTCCACTCCTCATCTTTCGTAATCCTTTTTTGTCTTTCCGCCACTTTTCACCCGACTTATCTCATCTTGTTTTTCACTTCCTCCTGGCTATTCCTCTCTATTTTCATCTAGACGGAATTTGAGGATGGCATAATACATACAGCTCTTTTTTCCTGAAGAGCCACGAGGAGAGCGTAACACAAAGGTTCGTCTGCAAGCAGTGGTGGCGGAACTAACCTTTCATTACTTTCTTTTGTAACTATAATCGTCTATGAAGTTAGGGTTTTCCTCTTCTTTTGCTGACCCAGTTTGATCGGCCCTTGTGCTGTTTGCGAGACCGTGTGCTCGCGTGATTTCGTGAAGAAGTGCTGGATGTTTTCTGTGGATTATCGCAGAGGAAAATGTAATCTCAGGTCACACCTGATGGTCGTTTCGTTGTAGACGCGACTTGCAAAGCCATAGAACGGCCAGCACTGGCACAACCTATGCTTGTAGGACGTAGGGCGCGCGGTGGCGCTGTTGGAGGAGGCACCGGCTGCCGTGTGAACTCCGAATCAAGGTCCTTGGTTCGGATTTCCCGTTCTGGTCAGCCAGCCTTTTATCCTTCCCGGGTCGATGAATCGGTAACAGACAGCCTGGGAAGGAAAGAGCACTGACTTGTTCAACGGCTGGTCATCGTGTTGGCGGCCAAATACGCATTCAAGTCGTCTCCACGGTATCCCGTAGAAGTAGAATGCGTGGCACATTCCACACAGGGATTCACTGCGGCCTTCCTTTATCCCTTTACGATTACAGTCGAAAACAAAAGGGAACTAATTGAAGAATCGAAGCGCAGGAACAAAAAGTGCATCTACGTAAACGCAATTGTAGACACCGAAAAGCACAGAACCGAAAAAACAACAGATTAACAGAAGCTAAGCAGCATAGGGCATTGACATTGCACTCCGACTCCTCTCTCGTCATCTAGCCCCTGCCGAGACTTTCGCCCAACATTGCTCCGGGCAGCGTTCGCATCATACTCGATGCGCCGATCAACTGGTACAGTGGGAGGAGCCTCAGCTTTGCCGCTTAGAACCAAAAACGGAAGCATTTGAAGCACAAAACACAAAGAACAACTATCGAAGCACAACTGCACACGAAAAGAGCGCAAAAACGAAAAACGAAACAAAAAAAAAACAACAAAAAAGAAGCTCAGCGTAGAGCATTAATATTGCGTGTCGGACCCCCTTCCATCAACTAGCATCTGCTGCGACTTCCGAATAGTAGAACTATGCGCGACGGTGCGTTCGCAACACCGTAGCGCCCACACTCCGCCCATGCGCCATCAACCGTTGCGATGGTGCCTCAATCTCCCTAGTTAGAACCAAAAACGGATGAAACTGAAGCACAATGGCACAAAGCACAACCACGTGAACACAACTGCACACGAAGAAAACGAAAAAAACAAAGAACAGAATTCTAGCACTGGCACTTAACGTAGAGCTCGGACAACATTACATCACCTAGGGCTTGCTGCGACATCCGCCCAGGTCATTCCGACGGCGGCGCCTCAGTCTTCCCGCTTAGAACCAAAAAGGGAAACAAATGAAGCAAGAGAACAGAAAGCACAACTATTTAAACGCATTTGTGTACGAAAGGCTTAGAAGCGAGAAACGAAGTGTCGAAGTCGTGAGTATTCAGACAGATTACGCAGAGAGGACGCTGTCAATGAAGGAGATGGTGATGTCGTTTAAGCGAACAACTGCCGAAGAACGACTGAGGAGGGGGATATGTTAGAAATACGTCCGATGACTCCCACCCACTTTGCAACACCTAATCCCCCAATTTTCTGTCAGCAGCCATGAAAATCGAGGATCAGAATGAGCTGCCTGAACTTGGGATTGCAACAGCACTCGCCATTACACGCACAAATAAAAAAAGTATGAACGAACGAGTTTTCGAAGGCTCTATAACAGGAGCGTACTTCGACGCCCAGCCAACCGCGGTTCCGCAGCGGGGAAGTAAGGGGGAAAGCAACGGGTTTCAGCACCTACCCACCATTGTGCGCGACGCGGCAATGGCGTGACATAGTCACGAAGACATTAGCTCAATATCCCCTCCAGATTTCGGACGACTTTTCTTCTGAAAGCAACCGCAACGAGGCCATGCGTGGAGAGCGTGACAGTATCCGCCGATTGACTCTCCTGATATGCGCCAACGCTGTGGACTGGCGCATATCAGGTGACTGGAGGATCCGAAAGCAACGGAGGTGTCGCATAACCATTTCTTGCTTGAGATGGCAGTCGAAAAGAATTTCAAGCGCTTCCTTCGTAATAGAAAGTCCGTTAAGTTCGTTGCCACTTTTTCAAATGTCGACAAAGCATGATCTGCACTAGGGCGCATGATCTGCACCAGACACTCCGTTAAGTCCGTTGCCACTTTTTCAAAAGTCGACAAAGCATGATCTGCACTAGGGCGCATGATCGCTACGCCGCCAGAAAACTCGTCTCGTCTCGTCTTTTTATGTAGGTTTAATGAGGAATTGGAACAGCTACCAAACAGACCGCCAGTTGACCCATTTTGGATGGTTTGTTTCTGGCCTTAACCGTTCACGACGAAGGCTTACTTAGGGATAGGACCATGAGAGCTTGTGGTACCTGACGGTTCCACTCAAACAAGTCCTGATGACCCAATCAGTTTCACGTGGCCCAATATGCCTCGTTATCGATCGAAGACGACTTTTTTAGCCTTTCCTCTCATTTTTTTTGCAACAACTTGCAACATTAACCGAACATACCGACCAGAAACGCTGTTGAAGAGGAGCAAAATAGTTCATGGTAACACTGCAGTTTCCTGAGAATTTCGCACCTTGAAGGCCTCCTTCGCATTACCCGTTCCGTTGTAGTCAATCATAAGGATTCCGAGCCGATCCTTCTTCGGCATGCCGTCAACACGGCCAATCTAAAAATCTCCGACTGTGAGGACATTACGGACTTTCCCCAACTAGAACACGTCCCCATTCAACTCACATTCAACACCAAGACCTCGTCCGGCTCCACTATGGCGTACACGGGAGTGACGCGGTAGAGGCTGTTGTCCGAGCAGGTGATCTTGATCGCAAGTCTCGCTGAAACGCTGTGAAGTGGACGCGGACGAGGGGATAGCCGAGGACGCCTTACTTTTGCTGACGTTGGTGATGTTGTGTATGCTGAGGCCTCCGGTGACACTGAAGTGGGCTGTCCTTGGCGATATCGTCACGGCGGACTTCAGGTGGCAGCAGCAGGAGCATCCCGGTTCCCGCTCTCTGAAGCGGAACGTAAGCGGAGTTAGGCATTCTTACCAGGGAAGGATTTCGAGCGAAGGTGAACGACACTGCGTGAATCCCTAATCTTCAAATAAGAGAAAATTGCGTTTCATTTTTGCAAAACTTTCAACCTACTGAGTTCGGGCCTCTATAAAATTACCATGGAGTTGTTGCACAATCTCACAAGGCAACACATCCCAAACATCGACATACAAGAAAAGCAGAAGTACTGCACATAGGCCAGATATTTGATTCCTTGTCATGGCAGTATTTTTGCAATTTTTCTGTAGTTCGATGTTGGAAAGGTATTGCCTTGTGCGACTGTGCGAGTCTGTGGTAAGATTTAAGGGCTCTTCACTTAGCAGGTTCAAGTACATTGCGAAAATGGAGCACACTTTTGCTCTGAAGGACGGGGAGTCCACTGTGGTATTCATTTTCCCCTACAGACATACGCCTGAGACCCTTCCCGGATCAGGACTGAAATCGCCATCGTCAATAAGCTCCGCACATCAAGAACGAAATCTCTTGCACTAATGGTGGGTAAAGAAGAGCGAAGAGCTCAGATATGTCTACTCACCTGGTCGTACATCGGGCCGAACGAGCGGTCCTCATCACGTACTCCATGTCCGAGAGGGCAATGGCTGAAACCAGTTGTGATGTACATTCAACGGCTAAGGAGTCCACGTTTCAACGAATTAACGGCACTTTCCGCTATACCCTGGTTTAGCGGCTATACGAAATTTTTAATGGATTTTTTTGTTGATATTGGACCGAAGATCAATCAGTAAATGCGCGCGTCTCTAGTATGTAAAGGAAAATTTACGCGAAATAAAAAAAACTTAAGATAAACAACCCTGCTGAAAATAATTGATGTTAGGACGAAATAGGCGCACTTAAAGTTGAAGAAGCCTGTACATGGTGGAACCCTCGACCGTCGATACTCCATCATACCTCTCCTGAATTTGTTCGAGAGCCCTCACACATCATGAAAGAGACAATGGGGATCTCGGGCAAATTTTGGAGAAAAGTGGAGTGGAGAAATCGAAATATACCATTTTTGTTTCGTTATTTTCAAACTGGACATTTCTGATAACAAGATCGGAACGGGTTATCCGATTTAAATAGACGCTCGCTCTCCAAGACGCATGGTACAAATAACCAATTCAAAAAAATTCAGGCAAGCTTTTGAACATTTATGATCCACCTGTTTAACGAAAGTGAGCCCAGTGTTCGAAGTTTTACGAAATTTTTACTTTCTAAGGACAAGAACGTTTTTAGTCAAAGTGCGGGAAGCCGCAATTTTCAGTAGATTATAAGAGAAAATCATTAGAGGCACTCGTCTGCGATTTATTTCAACCTGTTTACTTGAAGCGGCGAAATGATGATAGCTATTCTCTACAACTGTTTCTGGCGTGCCTCTAACCATTGTGTTACTTCATGCAAACGGAATTTTCGCTGTCAATCACATTAAAATCGCGGAATCCTGAACGAGCCTCTTTTTCTTTTTCTTTTTTTAGCACTAAGAATCTTTTTTTAGCACTAAAAAATTGCTGCCTTTCCGCACTTTAAATCATTATTTTCTTGAAAGACACACTGTAAAAGAGTTCTTTCTTTCACGCAAATTTTTCTTAAAACAAAATATTTTTTTACTTTTGTTATAAAAAAAACTATCTATGCTTACTTTTTGCTGGAAACGTTGAAGTGAAAATTGTAATTATGGTTGATTACAATTCGAGAAGTCTTTACAAGGATTTTTTGTTGCAGTCGAAACTTTTGTGCCAGGCGCACGGAACCAGCACCGTGGAACTGCGCTGGCCCTGTGATGGACGAGCACTGTGCCCGGAAAGCTGATTCGGAATCGGGTCCCGCCTGGTACAAGAGTTTCGATCGCAGCGTAACTTCATCAAATCATCATCTACGCCTCACGGCTCCAGCTCAATGCTTGAGAGGAGGTGAGTGAAGCAATGTGGAAAGCGTTCAGGAGCTATCTTTCCAGCTGTATCCCTTAATAGATCCGGTCACAAGTCTTCAACCTATTTTTGATTGCAATGGGACATCTGCTCGAAAGGGTGAGGCTTCGTGATCCCCAGGTACATACATGGCTAACAGAAGCCTTAGCGCCTGTTCATACTTCGTGACGGGAGCGATTGATCTGCTGGGTAAATTATACGTATTGATTTTTCCCAGGCGATCACCCAGCAAAAATCGATACGCACGATTTGCTCGGCCCTCCGATCGCTCTCGAGGTTCCAGTTGCGAGGTATGAACAGACCCTTAGATTTAGGCTGAGGGTGGACAGTGATCGAGATCGATCGACCCTGAAGTCGAGGCGGGGACATCCGCGTCAGCGATCGGGTCGCCATCGATTGACTAGGGTAGTTCATAGCCCGCGGAAGCCACGTTTCACATCTGAATCCATCGCATTGCAGTGAGTGGGCTTGTTGCTTTCCTACTGGCACATCTGAGTCGCTCTTCATTCCATGCACCTCATTGTATGAATGGTGACGCCCTCTATGCAGTTGGGTTCAAGCCGATGGTGCAGAGATATGTTATTTTCACTGGAGCAACTCGAAAGCTGGAAGAATACCAAACATTCCGTCGTTACAGCAACTGGAAAGAGAGTAGGACTCAATCACTTCCAGTACAGAAGATGGAGACTGAAAGAAGGATGTCTGGCTGCGATCAAAACCCTTGCGCCAGGCGGAACTTGAACCTGCACCCTCGGTTTACTGCGAGACACCACCTGCACTGCGAGACTAAATGCGACATCTTGGTGATGTAATCGGTTAGCACACTGTCCAGTGTGCGGGTTCGACTCCTACTTAGCGTAAGGGACCGCGACTTTTAACAGGACTTATCTTCATTTCAGTCGGCCAAGACTTAAGCAAACCTGCAGATACTTCCACTATAATACAGAGGCTGGTGAGGGCCCGACAGCCCAGAGCGCATAGAATATACGCGTGATTGCCGGCGATTTTGCAACATATTTTGAGAAGGAACTGACAGAGACGAGTGTTCCCTGGAGGATCGAGACTGACATATGAGCATCATAGTGGATGGAGTTCGATGCGAACGTCTCTCTCTCTCCCTTTGTGATTCATCATGGTGGAAACTCGCGAAATTCTTCTCCCGTCACTAATTTTTGCGTGTGTAGCAAAAGGATTTCCCTAAAAATGTAGGCACTGCCATCACACAGATGACAGTAATCCTACTGAAGAATTTAGGGCTTATATTAGAGCACCGCAAAATAGAAATTTAGGATAAGGCCGCGTGTTCTCCCAGCACTTCGAACTATGGGTTTGATGTTTATGGGCCAGGGCCACGTGGTTGTTATTAGGTTGTAACGAATTAAATGGCACTGGCTCGCGCCATTTTTTGGCACGTCTTTACGCGTTTGGTCAAGAACAAACCGTAACATGTGGCATATCATTTAGAAGCGCAAACTTTGCTCTACCGGTGGGTACCAATTTTTCTATGTAAAAGTGGGAAAACTTTAGAGTTTTATTGACGTTTTTGCAGATGGACAAAAGGGTAATCCGAGGCATTTACTTGTATGAATTCAAGCTGGTCACTACAGCTAAGGAGGCGGACGAGAAGATCAACGCCGCATTCGGTCAAGGATGCTCCACAAATGGGACGGCGTATCGTTGGTATCAGAAGTTCCGGAATGGAGATGAGAGCTTGGAAGAACATGAAGGTCGTGGGAGGCATAGTGATGTTGCTGAGGACAAGCTGAAAGATGTGGTAGAGGAGGATCCACACAAAGGTACCAGGGAGATAGCGAAGGTTCTTGGCGTCAGTCACAACACAGCTGCCCGGCATCTGAAGGAAATTGGAAAGACCAAAAAGCTGGAAAGATGGGTGCCTCACGAGCTGTCTGAGGAGCAAAGAAAGACGATATGAGATCTCGTCCGCACTGCTTCTACGGAACGAAACGGACCCATTCCTTGATGGCATCGTAACCTGTGACGAGAAATGGATAATGTACGACAACAGGCGACGATCGGCACAGTGGGTGGACAGCGATGAGAGCCCCAAGGTTTTTGCGAAGCCGGAATTGCACCAAAAGAAAGTAATGGTGACAGTGTGGTGGTATTCGCTGGGAATTATTCACCACAGCTTCCTCCCTCCCAGTGAATCCATCACGGCAGAGAAGTACTGCATTGAAACTGAAGAAATGATGAAAAAGTTGAGGGATATCCGGCCGGCCTTGGTAAACCGAAGGGTTCTCCTTCTGCACGACAATGCTCGCCCCCATGTAGCACGAATGACGTTGCAGAAGTTGAATGAGCTGAGCATTGAAACTCTACCACATCCTCCGTTTTCTCCCGACCTCTCCCCAACAGACTACCATTTCTTCAAGCATCTTGGCGACTTCTTGGTAGGGGAAATATTCAAATACCAACAGGATGCCGAAAGTGCCTTCGAAGATTTCGTCAACTCCAGAACTTCTGATTTTTATGCTACTGGGATAAAAAGCATGTGTCACGTTGGCAAAGATGTGTAGAATCAGAAGGTTTTTATTTCGATTAATAAACGTGCCTACAAGCCGAGATATTAACTGTTTAAATTTACAGTGGTTCAGTGCCATTTATTTCGTTACAACCTAATAGTAGGTAACCAGCAGTTAGCCTATCGACATGGCTTGCGTATTGCGGAATCCACGGTGGTGGAACAGAGGCGATCGTAGTGAAGTTCGTTCAGCGCCCAATACACCAGCATGATGCTGGACACAAACGACTGGTCCTGAATGGAGGTTAAAGCGGACCCCCATCCAACGTGCGGACCACCGAATGGGCAGAACGACAGATAGGTAGGATAACCGGATTCACCAGCTTCTGTTCCCACCAAAACAGTCCATCTTGACCAGAGTTGTCCCTGACGGCCATAAGATTGTCGTTTCCCAGCTCTCACCAAGCTCACACTATGTTACCACTCCTCGAGTTCCGTAGCGCGAGTCAGAACTTAACAAAAAAAAGCTATGGAGTGAACAGTTCACTAGAGCACTGAAGGTGGATTTAGCTCCGTGACAACCGCCTGTCTCTACAATTTGAAATTTTGGAGAAATGCATGGCGCAATCTCACCAAACCATGGGCCGTAATGTTCTCACTTTTTTTGCTTCCCCTCGCGCCCGAACGGGAGGAAATTATGGTGTTTAGCTCCACACCTCCACAAAAAATGGAGCAGCGATATCCATATCGATGAAGCACAGAATCTGAGGTGTTGTGCGAGAACCCGACCATTCCTACTACTCGTTTGCACGTCGTCAGCACTCGATTCTATTTGGTTGAACTCTTTCACTGAAGCGGACACCTCTGCTGCAAGTAGTGACCCTTACCTGTGATCGGTCTCGTCCCAAACACGATCCCCCCCCAAAAAAAAAAAAACGTAGAACAGAACCCATGCAGTGCCAGATATGCTCTCCATGGGCGCATCAGCAACCTCTTTGACTGCCTTACTCTAATCACCGAATGTGCTGTACATCGGGCATTCCGACACCACACGAACGGGGACACTCGAAAATGTGTGTGAGTTGACCAGATGAACACGGACTTCGGCAAGGAACTCAGCAATCGGAGCTATTAGGACACGTTCATAGTCTGCCACGAGCTAGGCAGAAAATATCGATTTTGGTCGGGCAACCGCTGGTGATCAATCGAATCGTAGGCTTCGCACAGCGACTCAGTCGCACTGATGCTCTCGGTGCGGACTATGAAACGGGGCTTTAGGTGGGTCCATGGATTCGTCACGTCTTCTATCATTTCGGGATTGTTGTTATGAAGGAACTACGGGAGCTGGGAACCGGAAAGCGAAGAGCTGCAGTCGAAGCTCTACAGTGATACGGAACCTGCCTTATGCCGGAAATCCGGTCTGCCCGGGTCCTATGCGGGGCAACCAGCCTCTCCTAGGAGCCAGGCAACCTGCCTCGGTAGCGTCGAAGGCTAACAGGCCGTTCGAAGGTGGCGTCGGTCGGGTCGACAGCCGCAACGGACCGCCAGATCGTCATGTCAGGAATGCCGGTGAACTGTATCTGACCTATCGAACAGCGTCCTCGCGAGTTCTGCTCGACTGCCTCATGTGGCTTCTTTCTTCAGGTGGACGACTGCAGAGCGCTGACCTGTTGTGGTTTGGGTTCGTTGGTCGCCCATGTGCCTGCAGTAATTTGATCTCTACATTTGCTACGGAAAAGATTAAGCAGTGGAACCCTGCTTTGCGAACACTCCCACTGAACAGATTACTCCCACTGTTCTATGCTAGAAGCGGATAACAGCCACGCTCCTCTGCTAGTTCTGCTTCGTGGTGACAAATAAAAGTGTCCAGCTTGCGGTAGTGATTAAAGTAGAATAAAACACAGACACACATCACTGGATCAGAACACAGAAGTGGTGATAACCTGAA
Organism: Heligmosomoides polygyrus bakeri; assembly: GCA_947359475.1. Classification (NCBI taxonomy): domain Eukaryota; kingdom Metazoa; phylum Nematoda; class Chromadorea; order Rhabditida; family Heligmosomidae; genus Heligmosomoides; species Heligmosomoides polygyrus. The sequence continues at coordinate 275,171 of OX375867.1, forward strand.
ATGTCGCTGGACGGTTGAAAGCAGTGGAGAAGAGTTGCCGTTGACAACTTTACGCAACAAAAGACTCCAAATCCGTCATCAGATCAATAGAAAACCATCTGATCAGGTCGAGGAGTCCGGGTGAGGGCAGCCGTTCGATAGGTCAAATGCACTACGCCGGCTTTCTCGACGTGCCGATCCGGCAGCTCGCTGCGGCTGTCAGCCGGACCGATGCCGCCTTCGAGCGGTGTGTTCGCCTTCGAATCTACCGTGAGCGTCTGGCTGTCCCGCATTGGAGCCGAGCAGAGCGGTTTTCCAGCACGAAACGGTTCCGAGGCCACTGTGAAGCTGCGGTTACAGTTCTTCGTTCTTCTATTGGTTCACAACTCTCGTAGCTCCTTCAGAAGAACAATCCCGAAATGTGAAGAAGACGTGAGGGATCTGTCGGCTCGCCTTGAGCCCCTCTCATAGTCCGCGGTAGGTACGACAGGGGCGACTGGGTCGCTCGTGCGAAGCCTACGTCTCGGTTGGTCACGGCGATCTCCTGGCAAAAATCGATATGTGTCCCTGCCCAGCCGACGAGTCGCTCCCGTGGCGGAGCATGGACGGGGCCTAATAGCTTCGAGTGCTGGATCCTGGCCGAGTCCGTACACCTCTGGGTCAGTTCAGTCTCATTTCTGACCGTCGCCGTTGTGTTAAAATGCGTTCTGCATAGCATGCACTACAAACTGCGGAAACTATCAAAAATGAAGGACCTAAGTCCACTTTAAATTTTGTAGTCAACCGTCCGATCCGTTACTGATTTTGTCAAACACCTCCGAGAAGATACGAGCCGTCGACGGCAACTCATCTTCACAATTTTCAACCCTCCGGTAACACTTCAGCTTTTCACCAATTCAGAATTGTGAACCTAGTCCCTTTCTAAGATGTGTGAGTTATCTGTGTTTTGCTTTGCTTTAAATATCACCGCCGATTGGACACTTTCCTCACTTGTGGTTACGGGGCAGAACATATCAGAGGATCGTAGCTGATATCTGCTTCTTGCGCAGAACAAGTACTCGATGAGGCATGTTCGCCGCGCCTGGTGCCGCCCGCCATCTTTCAAAAGAGTTGAAGAGTTCGCGAAAGCCGAAAACCCCGAAGATTTTCGAGTCATTTGGCTTTAAATCCCGAATGTCAGAAGCTGCAAGATAGAAATAAACCGAAATTTAGGTTATGGGGCCCTTCAAACTAGAGACAGAGGACCTTAAAAAGAGGAAAAGCACTGTTCAAAATAGACGGTCACGGCAACGAAAAGAGACAAAGCATAAACGGTTTATCGAATGCATCCTTCCTCGTCGCCTCCTTGCATAGAAAAAGCGAAGTTCACCTATTCTTGCTTTACGGTGGAGCCTCGTCACCGATATACAGTGTGTCTCAAAAAATGTACACACTGTTCGAAGGATGATAACTTTGCTCACAATAAAGGTACTGAAGAAGTTAAGCGTTCACTTGAAAGCTTTGGAAAAAAGAAAAAGAAATCATTAGAAATTTTCTGACATATGAGCGGTATAGGATGCGCCATGCACTCGTCTGATAATTTGCATTTTACACTCGATCAATTTGTTTCGCTTGAATACTTGCTACGATTTCTTCACAAAGTGGCCGTGTCGATTGATTTGTGCTTCTTTTTAGGTTTAAAACTTAAGAACACACTACGGCTTGCGAGAAGTGCAGGGTATCCTAAGAAATGCAGACCCCATTTGAGAGGTTCTAACATTGCTGGTGAATTTTTCAGAGATGTTTGAGACCCATATAAAAACACAGTGCAACAGAATTTCTGTAGCGTGAAATAGTCAAGATTACGCCATGCTCCCGCATTAAACCTTGCATTTCCGACTCGACTGATTGTGCATGGGCTGAACGCTTGTTGCAATCTTGTTACTACTTGGCCACATTAACATGTACTGTACTTCTTTTAACGATTAAACCTCGACAGTCATGTGAAAGACACGTGATGCGCGAGTTTATTGATTGCAAAATTAAAATGTGAGCAGGAGCCTCATTTTCAAAGACGGATTGTGTGGAGTGATTAAGCCACAGCTGAATGGAGACGTTAATCGGCATAATTACAGCCAGGCCATAGTGTGATTTTGAATTTCAGACCCTAAAAGAAGCACAAATCAACCAAAACGACCACTTTGTAAAGAAATTATAACAAGCATCCAAGCGAAGCACAATATCAAGTGTAAATGGCAAAATATCAGACGAATGCATGGCGCATCCTATGCCGCTCACATGTCAGAAACTTTCCACTTTCTAAAGCTTTTGTTTGAATGTTTACCTTCTTCAGTACCCTTTTTGTGAGCAAAGTATCTTTCAAGGAGTGTATACATTTTTTGGGACGCCCTGTATTTCTTACTGCAGAAAACATTTTTTCAAAAGAAAACAGACTATGCTCATTAACGAAAACCGGTATGCAAAAATAAATTAGGGAACAATTAGCCTACTGGAATCGTCGCAAAACATGGTATTCAATTACCTGAAACCGAAATATTTTAAATCGCAGTTCAAATACCAAGTTAGTGGATTAGTGCTACATTCTGATGAGAATCCAAGAACAGAATATGAAAATCCGTTGAAAATTTGGCCTGCTCTAGCAAATCAATTGCTGCTATCCATCCGAACGGCAAAGCCAAATGACACTTCGTTAAACTCGCATCAGTACAGTTTAGATTTGAAAGTTCTATTTTATTCTTCTTAATTGATTAGCATGCCGTCTCCAGGGTCATATTTTTCTGATTTTGTAAAAAGCGTTCAGAGATGGAATCTCACCGCGTACAAGCGGATGAGAAAACATGTTGCGACGGTTAATGAATTTTCATTGGAAAACATGAAGAATCTTATAATAATTAACTTGACTCGAACGGCTAACTAACTAAGTCACGAAGATTTGAAATTAGAAGTCAAGTACGGCGCAAACTTTCAACCCCACTTAGTAGCAATAATGTGAAACTGAACGCACATAAAAACGGCTGGAAAATAAAACTTTAATAAATAACTTATGCTACATATAGCGCTTACGAAACTTCTTTCGCTTTTGCAGAATTATGAGAAGGATGGCACAGAAGAAGTCCGAACTTGTACGAGAGTTTACCTAAAATTTCATGGGCTCCAGCACTCAAAAATAATTTTTTGAAACGTGAGATGTCTTAGCGAGAATAAAATTGGTATTTAACAAAACCATGACTGGAAATCTGAAGTCAAAACGGCGGAAACTTTCGCTTCGACCTATGTAATACTAGCGAAGAAGCCTATTCAGAGTTTTCAGACCTCCTGGATCACTGCGAAAAAACTCGAGCTGTAGTCAGACGTAGAAGCAACGATATCAGCGAATTGCAGACAATGAAGCTCCCCAGAATCGGTATGAAGAGCAGCGACAGCGTATAGTTGACGGATGAGCGCAATCGAGTGGCTCATGGCCGGCCCTCGGAGGGCTGTCGAACTCGACGAAGAGCGCAAAAAGCCGTCGGAAAATACGTCTTTGGGGAACGCTAACTGGGCGAGCAGCACCACCGAAGACCGACTCGGAGAGATCTGAAGCCGTTCCGCACTCACTGTGTGCGTCCATCTGTGGAGACGAGGAGACAAATGAGCTAGACGTGGGGAAATCTCCTCCGAGAGCTCTCTGAAGAGAGGCTTTTTCTGGAAGGCTTGACACTCACTGACGACAGACAGATAGCGTCCGCTTTGAAAGGCAGTGAAGCATCGCTGAGAGTTGTCTATAATTCCAGCAGTCAAGGAATGGAGCATGAAGAGTACCGCCCTCGGCCAGGACCTGCTCATTTCTATTGAAACAAAACAAAAAGGGGATTGAAGCGGCATTCAACCACTGCGAGCTGCATAACCCAATTTGCAGCCTCACGGACCATTCCTTGGACGCCGTGAGAGAGGAAATTGGAATGATGACGTGGGTAATAGCGGGTTTCACGTGCTCGGCAGAAAATGGAAGGAAACCATTAGCGACCACGCATGGTTCGCCCGGAGCGCAGGTGTTTCAACGTGATGTCGTTGGGATGCTGAGGTGGCAGGACGAAGAAAAACACGGCAATCGCTTCTCAGAAGGCAGCGCTGTGTAGGCCGAATTGCCTTCCCACACAAAGGGAATTTGGAAGTCAGTCAGCTCCCAGCGAAAGCAGCTTCGCAAACGAACGCGAGGAGGGTGAGCAGCTCCAATCCGAAATTCCGTACATCCATTCGATGGCGATTCAGTTTGGTTTGAAGACGTTTCTGGGTTCTGTTCCAATCGCTATGGGATACAGCTAGCTTTGGCTCCCTGTCCTGAATTTGTCCGAAGGTTTCAAACACTGCTCCTTGGTAGAAGCACTGCTGGGTAAAATTCTGAGAAACCGATGCAGTCGCACTGGGGCAAGGACGCAATTGACACTTTGAGCTCGCTCCTCCCGACTAGGATAAATCCCTTCTCTGGCAGATGTGCAACGTGGAAGACCTGGATGCTCAATCCTGCTGTGACGCACGGACTGTAGAACCACGGCACAGGATAAAACCACTGACCTTGACATGACGTTTTCTTTAAATCGAAAAAGGCTTTCGACAGTGTCACCCTTCAAAGAGCCCACTAATGAAGAGCTTATTCCTTCACAGAGATATTAAAATGGGTGACGAATACCATCAGAAATAGAGGCCTCCACGTGAGTGTTCATGTTCCCACCAGATTTGCAAAACGAGTGGCTTCCTCAAGAAGATGTGCCATCAACTATTCCCATCTTCTTTACGCTTGACGCCTTTGAAACCAAGCTGAACATCCTCGAAATTAAGACGAGCTTCTTCAACACTGCTCCTAAGACGCCCAAAGAAAGTTAGAATATTCTTTCCACTAATTCTTCAGCCACAATAAGTGAACAAACTGTTTGAGATTTTGTGAAAATTTTATTTTTCGAGGAATTGTGCAGTGTTTTGAGCCCATTCTAGACAATCGAAAGCCAGCAAATTTTTAACGCGTTAAAGATATAGATCGCGTAATGCATCGTATAGCATAGTCAGCGCTCGCCAAACCGCCAGAAATACGACGCATACTCTAATTCTTTGCGTTATCACATAGGGAATTTGAGCTCGACGAGCCTGTATTGTCACTACCTAAGAGTGTCTTGAGTGAGAGAGTTTTTCGACAACCGAGGACATTTACCAACAACGAATCACCGAAATGGTCTACCTACATACATAAACATACGTCGACTGTTTCAAACCTAACTTGCGTAAGCGAAGTCAGCGTTCTACGGTTTATTCTTCCTCAGCAGGTGAACTTGGGGTGTAAACAACGTCAAGAAGGAATAGAACCCGCTTTGTTTTAAGACAAGAATGTTTATCGCTATATGATGAGCGCCACCAAACCGAACGTAATATACGCCATACCATTTTGAAGGCCAAGAATATGCAATTTCAATAATTTCATAAAAAAATTGCGTCCGTAGGCATTTCAATCAACACGATTGCTCCTGGATCGCTCGTTAAAAAAACGAATGCAGAATCTATTTAAAAAAATCTGTAAGCACCAGTGGCTTACTACAGTCCGCCAGTCTTCTCGGCGTCCAATTTCCAAAGAGGTACATACTGCTGAAGGACTCACCTATCATGGGCTCCTTCCCCGGCTGGTGTGGAGCTCGATGTCCGGTGATGACGCGAGCGGTTCTCTCGCCGCCGTTGCCCTGCTTCCTCAGCTCCGTCATCTGGAACGTCAGAAGAGGAGTTGTAGATCATAACTGACGAAGTACAACGAACTCAAAATCCCGACAGAGATCTCGACTGAACGACGACATCATTTCAAATCTCACCGGAAGAGAATTTAAGAGCTCTCTTTGAGGATGGAAATATCTCGGAAGCGATTGCTCTTCTACAATACTGTCTAACAGAAGATCTACGCACAGAAGACAAGCATTATGAAATGCTCTCTGTGACTTCACGAGACTCCGAGCGTTCTCTGTGACTTCACGAGACTCCGATCTGTCCTAATCTTAATGATTTACCCGGCGCATTAGGCTTTTACAAACAATAGGCAGTCATCATCATTCTAGGAAACGAGTAGAGTAGAAGTAAGAACTAAATGGAAATATAGTTTTCTTCCAAAGTTTGATCCACTTTGTTGGTTTATAGTGAAAGACCTAAATCTACACTAATCTACGACAGTACCGTTGGTTCTTGTTTGAAATAAGCCAAAAAAGCCTTTTCCGCTTTGTTGCTAGCGTTCTTCAAGCTGCGTGGTTGAAAAAAAATTGCTGTTTGGGATCAGCACCGAATGATCTGCCAGATAAAGAGAAAACGTCCAGTAAATGTTTAAAATGGTGATTCTGTAAATACTGTTGGTGTTTATTAAATCAAATATATACATGTGTATACTTATTAAATTGAGTAAATTCGGTTGATGTTCATTTTGTTTAAGGTTTTGTTTGAGTTGCGTTATGAGCGCTTCGCCGAACACTTTGCTTGTGGACTGAAGTTTTGGAGGAAACATTTCACACGTAGATAAAGATGAGGGTAAGGTATAAGGACTGCCAAGGCGATATAGTCCTCTGAGTCTCCGTTCAAGTACTCGTCGCCATCTGTATCCTAGAGACAGTGAAGAGCTCCCGCAGCCCCCGACACCGAATGTGACGAGAGCAGAGAAACAAAGCACAAGAAGCAGGAATGAGCGGAAGCTGCTAATTGGCGGCGGACCGGAAAAGTGGCGGGCGGGCGGCGGAAGCGGCCATCATTCAGCACACGCCGAGTGGAGCTGCGTTCGTCTCGAAGGGGCCACCTTCAGGCGCCACACAACGACCTGCCGTCGCATTAATCGCCGAGGTGACGTGCGCTCTGTGGTGGCCGAAAGAGGCCAACGCCCCGAACAGCGCTGTCATATGGGGCGAAGCGGCCGACAATAAGAGACCCGTTGTGGCAACAACTCCGGCTCCGACAGGTCTCCGAAGGGTTCAGGAAGAGTCGTGGCCGATAAAACGCCAGCCATTGTCGCAATTCCATGGCTAGGCAATTGTCTGCCGGCTAGCAGAAGGGCAATAGCATTACATTAATTTTAAATTGGCTAGAGATCCTCATGTAGCTATGAATGCGAATTCTGAGCCGCAAAAGGTCCAACTGAAGCAGGTGCACGTACAGGGCTCTCAACGGTACGCCAGAATGGCTAGGATGAATACCATAGAGAAAATCTCCACCCTCAAAACACTAATAAAATGTGTTTTGTTTTTGCCGAATCCGTGATGTGAAAATGCAGTGGGCACCGAAATGTTGCTTTGTTTAAAGGTTCGCAGGACCGAACTTACCACGGAGGCACAGTGCTGGCGGCGTGGCCTGGATGGGGCAGGGGTAGGAGTGCTGGTTCATATCATGGCATTCAGGTTTCGATTCCCGATCTATGTCTTGTGGTTTGCACTTGTACCCTAGTATCGAACTTCGATGGAGAAACACTATCTGAACGTTTTTAATGAGTATGCTGTGGTATGATGTTTCACTACATATTCCTTGTCGACACCTCGTGATGCGAAATGTTTCAAATACGCAAAATTGTTGCAAAGTTTCTCCATGTAAATTCGGTAATAGGGGTGAAAGTGCAAGAACGAGACATGGCACGGGAATTGAACCCCCAACGTCATAACACGAAGCACCACCTCTACCTATGCGCCACCCAGCTCGCTTGCGCCTCCGTGTTAAGCTCGACCTGCGAACCCTTAATCACTGCTTTCGGTGCCTCAACTCGTTTGCCTCAAGGATTCGGCAAAAGCAAACATATTTGAATACTACTTTGAGGGTGATTTCCCCTATAGTATTCGTTCTTGCCATTCTGGCATACCGTTGAGTCCGTTTCCTTGTTAGCGTAGGGGTGGAGGACCACACGAAGATGTAAATTTGAGCGATACTTTCATGAAATAACGGCGTGGAAGAAGGAAACGTGAGAAACCGCTAGAGGCTACCGAACATGGGTAACTTCTTAACAGCAAAAACCGCACATTCAAAACTGATCACGCGGTACGGCGGTACGGTAGTGCCGTAGAGAGCAGGGAAAATATTGTGGATTTCTTGAAAGTCCAAAGATTTCCAATTTATTACGTCAAATTGGTCACTTTTCAAACCAAACCGGGCACTCTTACAAGGTTGAGGCTCTTGAAATCAAATTTTGCAAAACGAGTGCCTTCCAGAGTAAACCATAGACTCTCCAGAAAAGTTAGAACATTTTTGTCCAAGAGAAAGTAAGTGTGCCTTACTTTGAAAGCCTTTAACTCACCCGCGCAAATAAATGAACACTGTTTGAAATTTTATAAAATTTCATTTTTCAAGTAAAAATAATGGATCGCAGCTCATTTAAAAGGGCAGGAGGGCAGCTGTACTTTGATGCTAAAAAAAGACACTGCACCCGTTCATAACGTCGCGATTTTCCTTTGGTTGACAGCAAAAATTCTATTTGCGTGGAATTCTACACTTCTGAACTCTTCTACAAAACAATTGAAGAAAAAATGCAACTAATATCACTTTGCTGTTTTGCGTAAGCAGTATTTACATTATCAAATTTCAGACAGAAGAAGATCACGGCGAGCTAGACAAGTGCATGGGGCGGAATTTCAAGAAATGTTAACTAAATGTCACATGAACAAAAAATTATTCTCGACTTTCTTATGTCTCTGAACTTATAAGTTTTAAAAAATATAATTTTTGAAAGATGGAGTTCATATGTATTTGGACAGGCCACTTGAAAATTTTCAGAGAAGGTCACGTCAAAACTCCTTGGACACAAAGTTATTGTGCTTCGGAGTCTGTAGTCTAATCTGGAAGGCGCTCTTTGATTTGAAAGAAGTTCCGATTCATTTCAATGGCGTGAAGGGTGCTTAGAAGAGAGTCAAGTTGGTTCGAAGTGTCCAGTTCCAGAAAATGATATATGTGTTCAAGAGAAATGATGAGCATTGCGTTTCTCAAGTCATGAAGGAAGTGGAAGTGGAACGACGAGCAGATGCGAAGTGTAACAGCAGTAAACGCAATGTGACGGAAAGAATGGCTGAACTGAGGAGTGGTGAAAAACAAGTCCAGATGTTTCATATGGGACCTTCCCAAACATTTTCCTTTGGGATACGGAGCCCCCTTTGTTCCAAAGGGGCGAGCAAAAATGTCTGCATTTCCAATATTTACAGAACCGGACATGGGTCAACATAGGCCGCTTTGGAACGGTTCCAAGCGGCCTTTTTAAATAACTTTTAAAAAAATTAAGTACCTGTAAAAAGAAACATATATTTGAGCTCAGCAGCTCAAGCTCTATCTTATGACCTATAGATCTCAGTAGAGCTGAACAATGCATATAGGCCCGACAGAATCAATCGAGTGGGCGCGACAACATGTAGAGCGATCGAGCGACAGCTTGAAGAGTGAGCGTTTGAGGAGTTTTATCACAAATTTGCAGCCGCCCAACTCAGGAATCCCTCTAAGATTGTCCAGCAAGCCTTTGGAGTGCGCCGTGCACAATGCATATAGGATCTAAATTATCAATAGAGTGGGAGCGACAGCTTGCAAATTGCACGCGCGGCCGTGTTCGGAGCGCAATAACTCTGTCAAGTCCGAGTCGTTTCGGCTGCAACTCATGGGACTTCTAGGCAGTGAAATGATGTAGTAGCATGCTAAAGTGGAACGGTGTAGCTTATGATTAGATACAGTTACAGGGGCGCGAATATGCAGATTAGAATTGTGTTACATGATTTTTTTCGGATTTCAGTCGACCTCTGCAGGAAGACGCGGAGACCTAACGGCCTACAAACGCGTAGGCGAGCAGGACAATTAATGTACTTTACGATGACATGATCACAACTCCCTAGCTTCCTGAAGTGCCTTAGCCCCATCTGCCAATTTAGAGTGGCGGGAGATAGCGGTTAGAGTTTCTTGAGTTCTTGCACGCCCAGATTTGAGTTTTCGACACTCGCAATGGTACCGCTCTGTTCAGCGTGAAAAGCGCTATCGAATAGTGTCAATTTCAGCCGATTATGGAAACATCGATTTTTGACAATTTCGCATCGAGGACGAGACCGCTCCAGGCCGTAGCAGACGGACGATGACGTCATCGAAAAACGACATTTTGAAACTGGCCTAGCTTGATGCCATTCGATAGAACTTTTCCTGCTGATTTCAATGGTGTTACTAGGAGCATCGAGAACTGTGATCTGGGCGAATAGGAGCGCGGAGAACATCGACCGTTGTTGTGCTAAATAGGACGCAAAGGCATGTTTGGAGCGCAGTAACTCTGTCAAGATCGAATCGATCTGGCTGCAACTTGTTGATTTTGTAGCCAGTGAAACGTTCTAGTGGTGAGCTAAAGAACAGCGATATAACACGTCAATGGACGAAGTAACGGCGGCGCGAATATGCAGGTGAGGCTTGCGTGACGCATTTTTTTCCGATTTCGGTGGACCACTACGAGAAGACGCGGAGAGCTAACGGGCTCAAAATGCATATGCTAACAGAGCACTTAAGGAGCTTTACGGTGACGGGCTCAGAACTTCTCATCTGTCTGAACTGCCTTACCACCATCTGCCGTTTTAGGGCGGCGGACTTAGCGGTTGAAGTTTCCTGCCCTCTTACTCGCCCATATTTGGGTTTCCGACACTCGCAGTAACACCGTTCTGTTCTGCTCGAAAAGCGCTATCGAATGGTGTCAATTTCGTCCGATTTTGGAAACATCGATTTTTGACAATTTCGCATCGAAGACGTGGGCGCCACGGACCTGGAATCGAAGTGGAAAAAGAAGCGGCGTCTTCTTCGACTGCGCTACCACATGCATGAAGAAGCAGTATCAACATCTGCTCCAATATACGTCCTACTCTGATGAGCGACATTTGAGTGACCACTCCAAATCCCACAAAATTGATCACGGAAAAAAGCACTGCTCAGAGAATAAAGTTTAACCTTATGTAGTCTCGTTGCAAATCGTTCACGCAAAGTTATGAAAGAAGGAAGAAAGAATGCTACCCTTGATCTACGTTGTAACTTTTTTTGCGGACCCCAACCACCTTTAGAAAAGTGGGATAGAAAGTGGAAGCTAAACACTTGAATAGAAGTGTTGGCGAACAACTCGCGCATATCCTCGTGGACAACTTCAACGTAACTACAACGTAGCTGAACACACAACCACCGCGTCGTCTTCGCAGACAACCACAAATCTTCGGAATTGTCTTCGGCCACGTGGTAGAAACAAAAGGTTGAACAACACCAGCTGCTGTCTATGTCATCAGGTAAGCAGCGCACAAGACAGAAGAATAACTGGAATTCCAATTCATAGAAGTAGTAGAGAACGGTACTACAAAAAAAGGCAATAAAACAGTTCGTTTCGCCACTGCACTCAGAAGAACCTCTGGCCGCCGACATGCACAAAGATATAGATTAGTTGCAGAAAACGGAAAGGCAGACGAGGAATGTTCAATTAAAAAAGTTGAGGGAAGGAGTGGAACAAAGATAGTGAAAAGGCGAGGAACTGGAAAGGATTTGAAGGATAAGAATGAAAATACAGCTAAAGGAAACAATGCAATGAGGGACAGGTCAAAACATTCCGCAAAAACAAATTTGGGCATATAGAGGTTTCGAATTCCTGCTGAATATTATAGAGCATTATGTTAACAGCCGAGTTTATCGTGTAGGAAAGATGAGATTTGAAAAAATTGACTGATCATTCCAGTTGCTAACTGTTGTGGAATAAGTGTATGCCTGTGCAGCCTCATTGTCCACTTTTTGAAAATCATTTTTAAAAACCAACTTTGCAGCAAAAGGTAAGATTAGAAACTACGGAACACTAACAAAATTACGACTACGCTTTATTGCCGAGCATTCATATCTGTAACAAGACTCTTGTGAAGCCCATGGGTGGACATTATAGCTATGATTTCGAATGGTTTCGAATGCTCACAAACGAATTCGAGTATATTCAAAAACTGCGGTTTTTCTGAATATTCGAATTAGAATACATTTGAAAAACACAATTTTTCGAGCACTCAAATTCGAGTATTCAAATTCGAATGAAGATCTTTCGAATACTTATTTGAGTAGGTCATTCGAGCACACTATACAGGGTGTCTCAAAAAATGTATACAATGTTTGAAAGGCGATAACTTTGCTTGCTGAAAAGCTATGAAGCATGAAAGCTTAAGAAGATAGAAATTTTCTGACATGTGAGAGGTAGTGGTTGCGCCATGCACTCGTCCAAATTATTGCATTTTACACTCGATTGACTGTGTTTCGCTTGAATACTTGTTATAATTTCTTCACAAACGGGCCGCATTGAATGATTTGTGCTTCTTTAAAGATTTAAAATTAAAAGCACACCACAGCCTGCACAACAGTGCAGTATATCTTGAAAACTGCAGGTATTTTTTTGAAAGGTTCTAACATTGCTGCTAGTGAAGCTTTTCAAGATGATTGAGACTCAGATGGAAGCACAGGAAGGCAAAAACGTTGTGACGTGCAAATGATCAAAATTGCACCATGCCCCCGCCTGAAGCCTTGAATTTCAGAAACGCTTTATTGTACAGGGCCTGAATGCTTGTTACAGTCTTGTTACTACTTAGCCAGGTTAACCTGTGCCGTGGTTCTTTTAATGTTTTCCGCCGCCAAGTAGCTGCATTTATTTATTTATTTATTTATTTATTATTTCAAGGCATAGAACATAGTCTAGCGTAAGCGAACAAAGCAATACAAAGAGAGCAAACGAGCTAACTTCCGTCTAAAAATAGGAATAGTAATGAGAATTACGCAACGGTCAACAGAGAAATCACTATATCATAATGAAGGAGTTCAACCAGCAATAGGACGTTTACAAGCTTGCACAGACAGCTCCTCCAGGTCATCATATGTACTTCCCAATCAACAGATTGAATTCCTTGAGAATCCTGTAGGTCAGAAAGTTAGATCTTATTCGTGATTTAGCAACCAGAACTCGAAGCTTAAGCTTTCCTCTAACGGTCCTCGTCAGCACACCTCCAAAAAAGATAATTGGGTCGATGGACTCCTTACCAGGAAGTATTTTGTACATCATGACCAAATCTGAGATTTTCCTCCTATTTTCCAGTGAAGGAAGACGAAAGCAAATAGAACGTTCCTGTCCACGCGGTATCAGACTATAATCTACCGAGAAACACCTCACCATAAGCTTCCTAGTGAAACTGTTTTGTACGCTCACTAAAAGATCGCCCCTCTTTTTCATAAGATTGGGTCTTTTTTCATAGGTTTTGTAAGCTCTTAAGTAAACCTCTGGTAGACTTGATTTCAGGACTTTGAAAAGATTGTAAGTGCGACAGTTAGCTTTATTCACCAAGAGTCTGCAATGACTGGAGAAGGAAAGGTTACTCGTGATAAGGAAACCTGAATCCCGAGCTACTTGGACTTCCTTTAAAGCTTTCTCATTGATCCTATATGACGGCGCCGTAGTATGGCTTCTAGACCCAATCGTCAGAAAGTGGGTCTTCTCAGAGGCGATTGGCAGTTCCCATTTTACTGCCCAACAACTGGTGAAATCAATTGCTGACTGAATTATGCCGATTAACCTCTCCATCCAGCTTGAATGTTGCTTCATCAGTTCACAGAATCCATTTCGGAAACGGAGCTCCTGCTCAAATTAAATTCTGTAATCAATAAACTCACACGACACGTGTCTTGCACGTGATTCTCAAGTCCTAAATGTTAGCACAGCACAGGTTTATCAGGCCAAGTAGTAGCAAGATCGTAGTAAGCATTTAACCCATGCACAATCAATCGAGTTGGAAATGCAAGGCCTCGGGCGGAGGCATGGCGCAATCTAGACTATTTACACGTCACAGAAATCTCCTTACCCTGCGCTTTCATGTGAGTACCAAACATTTTCCGAAGCTTCGCTAGCAGCAATGTTAGAACTTTCAAACAGTACCCGCATTTTTTAGGATAGCCTGCATTTTTCGCAAGCAGTGGTGTGTTTTTAAGTTTTCAACCTTTAAGAAAGCACAAGTCAACCGATACGGGCACTTTTTGAAAAAATATAACAAATATTCAAGCGAAACACAATCAATCGAGCGTAAAACGCAAAATTTCAGACGAGTGCTTCCACACCGCCGCATCTATGCTAACTTCTACGTCAAGTTGCTTCTATACAGGGTTAGCGATAAATTTTTATAGTAGAAGCATGCAGATAGAGGACAATGGTCTGTGATAATCGAATTCTGTCTGGGATGAGCCATGCACTCTACCCTACCCTTCATTGCCTGGTAATAGTAATGACAGGTGCGAAAAGGAAAAAGTCGGCGACGCCGACTCTAGCTGTGCCTTTGAGAATTTTGAATAACACGATACAACCTTTTTAGTTCTACTCCTCCTAAATGACGACAACCCCATTTGTCGAGCTCTGTCAGCACCGTTAGGAATTAAGTATTGAAACTGAAATTGGAGCATCTTATAACCATTTTTCGTGTGGATTTATTTTGGACGCTCTCCAGAAAATCGATATCCATCCCTTTAAGGGATCGAAAACAGTGGTCCCATTTTCAACTACAGAGCGAACATATGTTTTGTAAAGGCATATCTGAATTTGTGGGTTACGCCGTTTCGTTAGATTCGTCAGGTCTTCTACACTTTGGGGTTGTTCTTCTGAAGTACCTACGGGAGCTGCGAACCAGGAAGTGAAGGGCTGCAATCGGCACGGACACCGTTTTCTGCCGGAGAACACGCTCCGCTCGGCTCCCACGTGTGGCAGCCGGCCCCTCACGGCGGAGCGTCGAAGGCAGCGTCGGTCGGACGGCAACCACGTCGAGCCGCCAGATCGTCTCGTCAGGAATGCCAGCGACTGCGTTTGATCTATCGAACGGCTACAGCGCCACCGCACGCTGCAAACACGCCTCGTCGGCTCCTTCTGGTGTTCTAGGCTGGGAGCACGGAACAGCCGCACTTCCCTGTTAGCTTCTGTCTCGCAATCACAGGCAGTGGTCGTGTTATTATTATTTAGAGTAAAATAAAACAGAGGGAACACACATCTTAGGAAGCTAGTCGGATCAGAATACCAGCTGGTGATAAGATGAAGTGCTACCGGTCAGCTGAAAACCGTGGAGAAGAAGTGTTGCCGTGGACAACTTTAATGCGATTATGGACCAAATTCGCCACCAGATCACTGGAAAAAATCGCTGAGCCGGTCGAGTAGGCTGGGTGAGGGTGGCCGTTTGATAGGTCAAATACAGTACGCCGGGTTTCTCGACGTGACGATCTGGCAGCTCCCCGTGGCTGCCGGTCCGGCCGAAGCACCATATGCAGAGTGACTTGCCACGATTTCAACGAGTCGTGAATGCCCTCGGTGCTACTGTAATCGAGGAAGTCCACCTGCCATCTGCATAAAAAGTATGGTGGGAATCAAAAAATATGCGTCACAAAGTACAATCGTGCAGATCGTATGTCCCTAGTCCCGACAACTGTGGAATGCGTGCGCAAAACAGCGTTCCTAGTTAGGGGGACAACTCGAACAACTCTGTCCGTCCCAACAGTTAAGCAGTTGACGCGCACTCCTCTGGTCAAGAGACGTGTAAGGACATGACTTGACAAGATTGAGAGTGGTGACGCGAAAACGTATGTGGATTTCATGAAAAAGTCAGGTGATCCCCCTGATTGAACTTGCACCATCTTTTCCTTAAGATTAAGGTAACACGTCAAGTTTAACCGCACAGTGCATATATCGACGGCCATAAACGATTTAGGATAAAGGTCGGTAACTCAATACCGTTGCAGGTCGAGCCATGCATTATACATCTGCGAGGGGTCGTGGAGGCAACCTGAATGCATGTCCGAATAAAAAATCCGAAATTAAAATAATTCAAATACGTATTCTCAAAAAGGTCACTTTGACTTAAGACATAGTCTGCACAATTTTCTGTTGAGTGTTCGAATAGCACTGTTTGAGTATTCGAATGACCGGTCGTTCAGCGACCTAGCGGCCGCCGACGACTGGTTGGGGGCTTCGCTCCCAAACCCCGAGAAGAGACCGCTCAGACCATCTTCTTTTCCAAACTTTTCATTGCAATAAAGAACTGGTTTTGCTATATAGAGTGCAGTAGTCAGAGCAGCCTGTCGGCCGCACTGACGGCTTTTCAACGGCTTCGCCGTAGTAATAACTTCTCATCATCAATTTTTGCTGCAATCTATGTCATGGTTTCCGCAGGAACAACACCTTAACTGCGTCGATTGCGGCAAGTTAGAAAGAAACGATTACCCCCAATGCTGAAGTTTCGTGCCGCTTGAATGACATCCCCAAAAATCGATAATATCGATCGATATCGATTGGTCGACTTCAGATTGATACCGATTGGTCGACTTCAGCCGATGTGATCGGCACGTCTACGGCTCGGCATGCACGGTTGCCTACGCGTACGGCAGTCTATGGCTCGCAATGCATGGTTACCGACGTGTTCGCAACGTCTACGGCTCGCCATGCACGGTTGCCTACGCGTTCGGCACGTCTACGGCTCCCCATGCACGGTTGCCGACGTGTTCGGCACGTCTACGGCTCGCCATGCACGGTTGCCTACGCGTTCGGCACGTCTACGGTTCGCTATGCAGGGTTACCGACGTGTTCGCAACGTCTACGGCTCGCCATGCACGGTTGCCTACGCGTTCGGCACGTCTACGGCTCCCCATGCACGGTTGCCGACGTGTTCGGCACGTCTACGGCTCGCCATGCACGGTTGCCTACGCGTTCGGCACGTCTACGGTTCGCTATGCAGGGTTACCGACGTGTTCGCCATGTCTACGGCTCGGCATGCACTGTTGCCGGCGTGTTGGAGGAACATTGGAGGAACAGAGGAAGAGATGAGGGACCAGATTGAGCAAAGACGCTAAAGTTGGTGGGTGCGATGATTTAGCAGAAATCATATACAGATAGTTAAATATTGAGATTAGGAATACAGAAACACAATTTCCTCGGAATCCAACGAAATAAAAATGAAATTTAATTAATGTCATTTGTCCCTCCCTTCCCGGGGGTTGCTGACATTTTACCTGGAATCAATCCTGTTCTTATGTGGTACAAGAGACTTTCCACCGATATGATAGATGAAGGGAATGCTGATGCACTGTTATTTCCTCTTTAAGGTTAAAATTCCATTTTAATTTGCCCCTATCTCTCGCCAAGGTAAGGACTCCAGGATGAAGGCAATTTTGACACGGGTGCCATAGTTTGGCCAAACTCCGTAGTCCCCTCCACTTCCCACTTCCGGAGAACACTGCTGCTTTGCTTCTCTAACGATACCCTTTTTCAATAGCAGTCTCCCCCAAGTTCCCCGGGGTCCATTTTTGTTGCTGCCCTCGCCTTCCTGTCTTCCTCCCCTTCGCTTCCTCCAGATTTAATTTATTTAAAAAAATAAACCAACAATAAGAAAAACGAAGAAAAAACAGGCGTGAGGGGAAAGAAAAAGTGGTAGAACCAAAAATGGCCGAAATTGCCGCAAATCGCTCACTTCGCGCTTCAACTCTAGCCGACAACAACTGCAAACTCGACAGCAATCGATCTGAGTCAGTACGAGCACATCTAGACTAATGTGTAGAGTGAAGGGTAAGCGGGAAAAGCTGCGAAAATGAACACGATGTAGCTGTAAGCGGTAGACGGTGATTTACACACAGAGACGGGGTCATAAAATGGACGCACGGATGACGATTTGTAATGGGCCGCGGAAGCATCGGGTGCGAAGCATCGACGGGTCGTTGACAGTCAGAGGTCATCCGCATCGACGACGGAAATGAATCCGCTTCCAAAAGTCAGCTTGAACGCCAGCGTATTCTGTCGGTGGATAGGAGGCTGGAGGCGAGCCGACCGCGCCACCGCTTCTTCGTTATTGATGTCTTCAAGAGTTTCCTGGCAAACTCAATAAAAATCGACAGCGCGGAAGAATGGCCTGGACTCAGGCGTTAGCACTTTCCGCTCCACCGATCTCGCCGACCGAACCCCCTCAATTAGGCGTCTGAAAGCGGAGAACGCCCGCGTATCCCTCAATGGGGATCCGCTCCACTGCCTCTACGCAGACATGCATCATCCGCAAAAGCGTATGCTTCAAAGGTCGAATAGCTAAATAGTAGCTACATTGGGCAGAGCCTAGTCACTCGCCAAGCTCCCTACATCGGATTAGTTATGATAAAGGGTAAAACACAGCGTTAATCAATCCCTGTGCGGGTGCGCCACGCACTCTACCTCTACGGGATGTCGTGGAGGCGACACGAATGCATACTTGCTGCGGCCACCCGATGTACAAGTCAGTTTCAATTCTTTCCAGACAGATCTAGTGACAGTTCAACGACCTCGGAGAGACGAATGGCTTGGTCAGTCTCGGCGGGATCAACCAAGAACCTGGAAGCGTGTGAGCGCGCCCATTACTTCTGATGGCTATCTATATAGGAAACAAAGGACGGTGATACTCTCTGGCAGAGCCCTCATTTCTTCGATTTTCAACGTAAGCACTCAAAAAGCCTATTCTATTTATAAAAAATTAACAAGGATAAAGGACGGTGCTAATCAACCCCTTGAAGATAGGCCACGCATTCTGCTTCTACGGGATGTCGTGGGGGCAATTTCAATGCGTATTTGGCCTGTACAACGAATTACGGTGGCCAGCTGATAAACAAGTCAATGTTTCGCCGTTCCCAGACAAGTCTGACACCGATTCAGCTACCCCAGTGGGCGGATGGGTTAGATGACCTACGCGAGAACCCGAACCAAATACCTGGAACGCCGCGTTTGCGGCTTTACTCCTTTAGTTAGCTATTAATTTCACACACTTAACAGAGGAGTGCTCAAAGAAGCGTAGGAAGAAGCGATTAGTATTACTGGAATGACAGCAATGAATAGCGTGATTTGTTCCTAAACCACTGGGCGCAGTTTTCTTAGATTAGGTTTTTTGTAATAGATTAACATTAATTTTTGGCGGACTCTTATTATCGTCGAACGAACGTTAATTTTGTTAGCGTTTTTTCCGTACTACTACAATACTCACATTTGTTTGCTGATGCAGTATCTTTGCTGCACACTTTGAAATGTATTAATGAAGAAAAATAGGTACCAGAATTTGAAAACCTCCCAAGTTCTTTCCAACTACGCAGACATTGAGCACTGTTCTATTTTTCGCCGTCTGTGGTCGGACGCTCCGAGGAAATAGCGCCTTCTTCTGCCGAGCTTTCCAGTCGACCTCACATGTGGAAATTGGAGTGGAAATGGACCCGCTGAAGGCAAGACACATTCGCCAAAATTGGTTCCGTAATAGTGTCTGGGGATCCACCTTTCTGCGGGCAATTCTTCTGCTGAGAAGCTTTGAACATGAAGGATAAAGCCTTGCAGACGTTGGCTCATGAATGGAGGAAGATTGCACCAGGAGGTCATAGAAGGGCAAGGAATGACCTATTCGGAAAGATATTCGAATGGACTTTCACCCGATTGTAAACATATGAATTCGAACATTCGACAAATCACGTTTTCCAAGTGTATTGAAATACGGATGTTCAAGAAAAATGGCATTTTCGAATATATTCAAATTCGAACACTCGAAAATGTAAAAGAAAGAGAATGTCACTTTATATCTGAGCCTTCATTGCTGGGAATCGTTACACCTACCTTGCAAGTTGCCAGATAGTTGAGAATTTCTTTTCCTCAAGCGCTGCCTATTTTATTTTTTAATGGTTAGATATGTGCAGTTCTATTTCTTAAATGCCTCACACGGAGAATTCTATCCGGAAAATGTCCGTTTTGTTTTGTAGATGTTGGGTAAGTATTATTCCATTCTTTAAATTCTAGACTGTGTAATGTTAATTTTAAATGGTAGATACGTAGCACAGTCGAAGAAAGCACCAGCAGCTGATTGTACCCCGATTCAAGGTCAATGGTTAGAGTTTCTTGCCCTGGCTGAGAAAGGCTTCCATCCTTCTGAGGTAGGTGAACCACACTCGTCTGAGAAGTCAAAAAATTATCTGACAATAAAACATTTGAGTGTCCATCGACTGAAAATCAGAAGTCATTCATTGTATAGCCCAAAAGCGTTCACACGTTCAAGTTGCTTCTACGACATCGTGTGAGGGAATTCATGGCGTATCCCAAAAACGATTGATTAATGCCGACATTTATCCTTTCTACAGCACTGTTTACTATCATTCTTATCGCAAACTGGATACAAGCTAGGCAAAGTAGAAGAATATCTACGAAGCTATGGATGGATACAGCGATACTCCGCAGACATTACCTAGAGTCCTTTTTTTCTGATCCGCTGTCACTTCTTGGCCCAAGTAATTGTGTAACGTATTTGTGTAACGCCCGTAATATTACAGTGGCAAGTGATGGATTATAAAATACACCAGTAAAACACCAAAGCCGATCCTTAGCTGAAACTGCACCATACCAGCAGAGCACAACGCTATTATCTGAGCCTTTTTCAGTAGAAGCGAGAGCAGCAAGGAAAGTCACAGTGACATCAGAAAACTGCTTGTCCCACGTAGGACACTGCTGGTGAGCGTGCCATCTGGCAGTTGATTCAGAAGTCATTATGTGACTTTTTCGATGGGAAATTCATGAGAACAGGACAATCCGAAGAGCTGCTAGAGCTGCTCTGCGACTTTTCCAACTCCAGCGAGATCTATCTCCTACGATTCGAGTTATATCAGGTCTCGAATAGGTACTGTTCGAAAAGATGGGAGAAAAACAGACCAAGAAAAAGGGACGAATATTCAATGAATAGTCTCCCGAAATATACGGTTTGAAATATCACAAGAGGAACAATCTTTAAAACAGCGCGAAATCCTCCCTCATCGAATGTCAAAGCTTAAAATTTTCAAGTGAAAAGTTTGGCTTCGCCCAAGAGCACATTGAAGATGACGAAGGTGGGTCTAGCCAAGACGATAACCAGTGCCCTAACTCCAATATTGGTTTTTAGACTTACCCGGACGGTTAGATAGATCCAAGTGACAGAGTAGGCGATTCTCAAATTTACTGTATATCTCCGCGAGAAAGCGTTTAAGAAGTTAAAGACGTTTAAAAATCGAGTTAGAAAAAAACGCCACAGTAATGTACGGTCCATAGGAAACAACAAACACATCAAGAGATCGAACGCCAACTGTACGGAAATCGAAGACGATCGAACTATGCGCGTTAGGAATAGCTCACACGGGTCCCGTCCTCAGGTCCCACAATGAAACCATCGAACTCATTGAAAGTCATGGATTCCACCCGCTGACTCTTCGAAACGGCGGGTGGAATTCATAGCTTTCATACCTTTGAGAATCGCTAACAGCAAACGTTGAACAAGTTCTGCCCATTTCCACACAACCGGCGAGCAAGCTTCTTCCAAGAATTTGTTTCAGGGAGGAATACCTTTACTAGGTCAGCTTTTCAAAAGTTGATAGATCAGCAGTTAGCTGGCCTGGACATAAAAATGCTTGCCATCTGAGAGATGCCGATCTTCAACGAAAGACACTAATGAGATGAAGGACAAAGAACTGCGTTATTCAACTCCTTCGTAGAAAAGGAACCTGAAGAAGGGCTTAAAGCACGAATAGTCGTCAATAAATATTGGACTGCATCGAGCTTCATTACTATGAAAACGAAGATATAAACGTGAAGCGCAGCTGTCTTAATGTTATGTTTATGTTTATTTTAGTGAATCTCTACAGAAACTATTTCCTGTAGCCGGAGTTAGCGCAGCTCGAGGGTAGTCCAAGAAACAAATTTTGCGAGCTCTAAACGAAAAACGTCATGTGTCATAAGCTTCAGATCTGAGACGCGATGGTTCCACGGCTATCTTACGATCTATTCGCCGATCCCGAGGGATGGAAGGTTTGGTAGGCCTGGGCGGCATCGAAACAACAAACCTCGATCCGCGGAGAAGCGCGACAGTCGGCTCATCCTCCGACTGCGCTACCGTGCGCTCTGGTAAGGAGATAACGGGCAGAGTCGTCGCTACAAATGAGTTCGACGCCTCGACAAGTTGCCTGATCGGACAGCGGGGCACAACGCATCTTCGTTCCAAACCACTGACTCCTTCGACGAAACACCGGTGTTCAGCAGCGTTTCATCGATGTCCTCCAAAGCTATCGCTGTTGTGCGCCCGAATGTGCAAATCGCATGCGTCCAGAACGTCGTAAATGCGCACCATCGACGGCAGCCCCCGGCTCGACGCGCTTCTCTGGCAGAAGCGGAGCTCAGCATGCAACGCCAACCGACTACAGCTAATGAGGTGAGCGCTTTAGTTTGCTGCTCCCATGTCTCATGACTCTTCTTGATAAAGCGATTACGCTCGTACGTTTTGATTTGGAAGACGTTCAGCATGGTTTTAAATTTGCTTTGAACACCGTTTAGTTTGGCTTAAAAATGAAAGAGCTAATAGATCGAAAAGAGAAATTCGATCCGGTGCACCTGACGAGCGTCAGAAGAGTAGCGGCCTCTTTACCTACTGAACAGCCTTTCAAAAGGGAACGTTTTCAAACGAAAACTCCTCAAAAATGAATGCATGCAATGCATGTAGGTCGACAAAATGAAGAGCTACTACAAAGCTGGATCGCTTACAACGCTGAAAATATCTCCCGATCAAGGAAAAGTTCCCCGAGAATCCACAGAAATGTGAGAAAAAACGAACATTACAAGACTGTTGCTTGAACGGAAATGCTGGTGAATCGTTTGTTTCCTACGAAAAGCGTGGAACAATCACTTGACAATTCGGCTAGGCCAAACTCAGAACTACGGAGAGCTCTAACGAGGGCGTCCACATCACTGAGCGCTCCAATAAAGTCGTGAAACTGGGCATCGGGAAGCATGTGCTTCACAAGCGAATCCCCAAGGCCTGAGCACGTTCGCTAGGCTTCTAAATGAGTTTCGCTTTTTGCACGGGCGTCCCAGTCACCATCTACTGACGAGCTCCCCTTTATTCTCGGACGATGCCCACCCATTGAGGTCTACACGACGCTGTCAGCTCCTTTTCGGAAGATTAATTTTGCAAGGACGCGAAGGTTTCCAGCTGATGATTAATGAGTGCTCATGCATGTCCGGCTATGATCAAAACCAGTCCTGAACACGGCATTCAGACCACTGCAGTTATCTCCAGGACCAAGGTTTCACTTTTGCCACCTCCACTCACACTCGCCATTATAAATACATTACTAAGCAGTTCTGCACACGGTGGTGGCTAAACTTTCGTACCAAGAAGCAGCCAGGCTTTGAGAGCAATTCGCGATGCATTAGCAAGGGTTTGGCTCTGTGAGAGAGTGGAGAGTCTCGGAACTTCAAAATCTTTTCAAGAACGGTCGAAAACGGCCAGCAGCAACAGAATGAAAGAACAAATTCATGTAGGGAATAAACCACCATTCTCACGTCAATGACGCTCCTGAAAGCAACGCCTCCGAGATCAAAGCGAGCACCTTCCAGATTAAACCAGAGACTCTCTGAGATGGTTAGAATGATTGCTATTTGTTCAAGGAAATTTTAGTATGACATACTCACTCGTGAAATTCTGTATTCTGTCCCAGTAAGTGAACAAAGTTTAAAATTTCATAAAATTTTTGAATCTTAGAGGAAAAACAACAGTTCAGAGCTTGCTCGTATAAGAAGGTAAAAAAAATCTTCTGAAAGGAGAGATCGCGCCATGCACTTTTCCAGCTTATCGTGAGCTTCATTTGATTGATAGCAGCGAAGCGAGGATGCGTTTTTTACAAATATTTTTGTTGTAGCGTTGAAAAAGTGTGCAACTCCACGAAAACTGAAGTCAAAGGAAAATCGCGACGCCCTGAGCAGTGCAACCACTTTTTAAGATTGAAAAATGCCGTCTTCTTGCACTTTAAAATAAGATTGAATAAGTTGAACAGTAATGCTCTTAAAAATAAAATTTTTATAAAACCCAAGGAAAGTCGTACCAAATCCTCGGACAAAAAGTGATTCGAACCTTCACGGAAAGTGTCTGGTGTAATGTGGAAGACGCTCGTTTGATTTGAAAGATTCTGAGCATGAGTTTGACTTCAAAAGCGTCAAATTTTCCTAGAAGTGTCAAATTTGACTCCTAACCGTAACGACGAATCCAGAGGCATGAGTAGCACACTCACAGAAAAACCAGGGACGGGTAGAGGGCTGCTACAACTCGACATTCTAAAAGAACTTGAGAACTTTAGAGAGCTCCTGTGCAATTCTAATCGTCAATTCTAATTGGTTAACTGAAAATATCACCATCACCGCCTATAGATTTCTAAAGGTGGTTTGTTCGTCGATGACCTTAGGGTAATGGCTCCATGGCGTACCGGATCGCGCGCGGAAAAAATGTCCGTTTAAATGGGATGTCGCGAAAGCACGGCAAGAGAGGGTGCAAAGTGCTTGGTGCTTAACAGAGTGGCAGCTGCGAGAGTTTCTGAGCGCCGGAATTCAGAAGTCGAACCAGAGGCGTCCTCCAACGTGCATCGGGATTCAGAAGACGTAAATGGAGGACCATTAAGGAGGGGACGGTAAGATGGACCAGTAAAAGGGAGACCAGTACGGGGAGACCAGTAGAGGTGGACCAGAAAAGGAGGATCAGAAAGCAAAGAGAGGGAAGCAGCAAAGGGGACAAGTAGAGATCAGCGAGAGGAGACCAGGAAGGAGGACCAGTAAAGGGGGAGATGTAGTCCAACGTGTGTCGGGATTCCGAAGTCGTGCCGCAGATATCAATGAGGAGATATGTCGCAGATCGAGCATACAGTCGATCGACATTTTCGATTTCCTGACTGATGATTGGTTTTTCACAAATTTCGTCGATCGTGGTGAGAGATACGCGGGTATTATGGCCGATGGAAGTGCTTCAGAGCAGGTGAAAGTTTCAATTGGGAGGCCAATGTCGATCCATGTTGTTGATTTTAGCCTGAAAGGGACATTCCTTCTGTTTGTTTGTCTGTCGATGAAGTTAAACAATCTGTCATTATTTTAGCGATCCCGCGTGGGAAGTTCTCTGTACAACATGGTATTGAAAGCGGTGGGAATCCTGTGTGCTGATGAAAAAGCCTTTCGTCGTGTGACCAAAATCGATCAGACGCCAGTATCTATCGATTTCAATAATCAATATCAATCAATGTTATTACAAAGACCTATCGCCGAAGCTGGGCAGGAGGAAAAGGGCGGTTTGGGAAGCGTCCAAAAGGGTCGAAGAAGCCGCAAAGAAGACGAAGAACGTCCGACTCCGTGTCCCCTATTCGACTCCACTTTTCTTCCTGCGCCAACATACGCCTCAGACCCCGGGACATACGAGGGCAGGATGAACACGCGATCAGCGTCGCGCAGCGTGGAGTCGAGCTGTGGAGTGGCAGGAGTGGCACGACTTACGCAAGTGAGAGAAGACCTTCGGAGTTCCGAGCTTCGTCGACGCTCGAAGATCAGAGAAGCTGTCGCACTGGCCAAGTCGTCGTAAACTAGATGGGCCGTCCACGAAATGCGCTTTGCAGACACCTGCTGGACGAGAGCCGTCACCGAATGCATTCCGCAGGATGTCAAGAGAACACCAGGACGCCCACCATCTGATCTTAGGAAATACAGAACAGGGTTGGGACATAGTAGTAGGGTTTTCAAACACGCGTTTTGCGCTACTAGATGGGAAGAAAACTTCGAAATAGAACAGCTGTTTGAAATGAGTGACCTTAGCTTATAGATACTGCGACATCGCGCGAAGCTCGCAAGTTCGAGACAGGCCGACAGGCGTGCCGGAGCACTTGTACTATTTATAAAACGATTAGAAAGCTCAGATTTTCCCTCGCTGACATTTATTTTGCTTTTGATTTAAGTGGTATGAAGCATCGAAAGCCAGCGAAAGTATGAGAACCAAAGCATGTAAGTACATCGAAAAAAATTCAGCAAAGGCAGAAATGCACGACTCGCACTTAACATCGAGGAAAACTATAGAGAAGGTAGAGCGTCACAGATTACGACGATGAAAAACCGCTGCAGTTAATTGGGAGATCACCACCTCCCAATGCAGAGGCTCGCCGGCGAACATAACAAGAGCTTCTGAGCTTCAAAGGCAGAAAAATGAATCCTATTCGAGTTGGTTGATTCAATTACGTCGTGCTCGCAGAGCACTCAATTTGCCCACATGCTGCCGCCCTCCACCGTCCTCTGGAATTAGTCCTCCGCTTTAGTGCTTCTGTTATTCACATCCGGCTATTCGTGGTGGATAGGAGGCCAGTTTGTGAGCATGCTTCATTCCGTCACTTACTTCAGAGCAGCGACACAGAGGTGGATATGCCATGAGAAGGTCGGTAGGGGGGAGGGGGAGGCACATAAATACGAATTACGTAACAAATTGACTTGAGACTCACGGAGCGGTCTCCAGAAGAGAAAATAGGACCTAAACTGAGAAGATTCACAAAATTCCCAAAAAAAAAGTCGGTTGTAAGCAAAGGTCTGCACCCCCTCACTATGATGGATTCGAGACGTCTTCACAACCGCGGCGATTTGTTCCTTTGTTTGTTTTTGGGTCCTCCTTTGTTCTCTTGAAGCCGCTCCAAGAGTCTCAAGTCCATTAGTTACATAATTTTTAATTATGTCATCACCCTCACCTAGAATTGATCAGAAAATTACGATAAACACTTCTTCTAATGATTGCCTGCTCCTCTCCCTTACCCCAGTTAATTTTTTAATAGACCTTATGTTTCATCGAGTTTAATTACATTGCTGGGCTTTACGTGTTGTGATTATAATCGCATCGTAGGATGCATAAATGAATTGAATTGAATCCATTTAAGAGCTTATATCTACCATAACAACCGCTTCAGGCTTGTGCGAAAGCGAAATCGACGTAATACATTGAACGATTTTCAAGTAGAAATGTCCGCCTTTCAAACTCATCGTCAGCTGGACACGTCAAAGGGAGCTATGCAATCTACTGACATACTGAACAAGTGAAATTCAAGAAATTAGGTGATGGAAGTCGATATTAGGCACGTCTCTACGTACGTCTTACTTACTATCAAAGAGACAGCAAGTCAGGCTAACCATTCGGAAAACCAAACAGTTGCAAAGCACCACAAGCTGCAAGGAGGAAGTATAAAAAGAACAGAAGTTCGAAGGAAAGGCTCAAAAGAGGCCTCTAATTTTATCGACGCTGATTCCCTTCTTTAGCAATATGGTATCCTCTCTTCATCGGCAAGAAGTTGCTCACAACAAAAAGAGTTCAACTCGATTCACTTGAATATCATTCACAACAAAAACGAGGTGATCGCGAATAATGTACTCAAGAACCGACGTCCGTCTGCATGAGAGGAGCAGAAAGTTGGCTGCGCTACTCGTTACACAACGAAATATTCACCCGTGTTTCAAATGCACACGACATGCTCGACTCACCTGAATACTCGCTCCAAACAGCCGCATTCTTTCTGGACTTCGTGACGGATTAACAGCAGCAGAGGCAGACGACATCGACGACAACGAGCAGGTCGAATGTTCTGCATTTGTAATGTGGAGCGCCCTGATGACGAACGATTGGACGGCAGCGTATTTGTCAGCTGAAAATGGAAACTAGGGCTTTTGTGTCATTTTAAAGTGCCTTAAAGAGGTGGGTGAGAATTCAGTTAGTGTGCTGGTTGTCGAAGAATGGTGTTGGTGCCCAGTCGCCAAGGACTTCTACAGGCTGACCTCTAGAACAGAGGGGCATTTATAGGTGTAAATTGGTCAACTTTTCGAAGGTATCACTTTCTTCAGAGCACATCAGAAGAAAAAGACGAGAGGAATCTGAAAAGGCACTCGTCCAAGAACTATTTCAAGCCACGGAACACTCAGAAGGCTACAGAAGGAAGAGTTGAAAGAGGAGAAAGGCAACAGACAGAGTCAACGTCGAGGCAACAGTCGGAATGCCGGCAGGTCACCCACGGATCTAGGCAGTTTGGGTGAATGCGAGACCCCATCAACGACCCTCCGGCTGTTGCCCTCCGGAGTCCAGCTCGCACAGGTCAGCACACGGGGTCGGCTCCCAGGATAACGTCGCGCACTCTTCCTTCTTGATCCGGGGATGACCCGGAGAGGAGAACACGATCTGCCCCCACCCGAGGGAGATCTGTCGACCTCACGGATCCTGTGGATCGATCGCTGCCACTGCCACCCACCCAACTGCCAACACCCTACATCGATGGTTTTACTGAACTCCAAACTTGGTTAATTAAACCGATTCAATGCCTCACCCTACTATACATAATCGGCTAATGTCACGTGTCCGTTGCTGGGAGGGGGGGGGGGGGGGACTGAAGTTAAAAGATGCCTACGACAGACAGTGCGGCGTATGCCAGCCGGGCTTTCTTTGAGCTTAACCATGGGCGATTGCTGGCGAACTATATCCTTGGCGGCTGATCGCCCAAGTTTACGAGATATTCAAGGGGCAACGCATCAGGGTATGAATGGGGATCGAGTGCAGAGCTTAGGGATTCAGGAGACGTGCCCTATAAGTCGTTTAGCGTGCATCTGGATTCAGAAGACGTGCTGAAGACGTCGTCTAACGTGCGTAGGTATTCAGAAGACCTTCGTTAGACGTCGTGAGTCAAGATACAGAAGACCTGCGCTAGACGTCGTCCAACGTGCGTAGGGATTCAGAAGACGTGCTGAAGACGTCGTCCAACTTTCGTAGGAATTCGAAAGACGTGCTGAAGACGTCGTCCAACGTGCGTAGGAATTCAGAAAATGTGCTGAAGACGTCGTTCAACGTACGTAGGGATTCAGAAGACGCGCTGAAGACGTCTTCCAACTTGCGTAGGGATTCCGAGTAAGGGTGACCAATAGGAGAGGACCAACAAAGGGGGATCATTAGAGTGGGAGCGTGAACAAGGGAGGGGGACCCGCATTTTCCCTCGTTCAGCGTGTGTCGGATTCTTGAAGACGGCTTACAGAAGTCGTGGCACGTGTGTCAGAGTGCAGAAGGAGCGTCATAGACGTCGTGGCAACGTGTGACACGTGAATCGGTACTCCGTTTCTTTGCCAGCATATAGGAAAGCAATTATTTCGGGAGGGGGGGGGGGGGAGGAGGGGAGGGATAGAGAGAGTGACCATGGGATTCGGAGGAGTAATATTGCCGTCGGACAGTAAGCGGTGTCGGCCAATACCGATTAATCTTAATTGTGATTTTGCTAATTAAGCACCGGATTGGGGCTCTCATTACCTCTTTCTCAACAGGTGGAGAACGAGCGCTTCGGAGAATAAATCGCGTGCATGTGATGGAGGGTGGATGGTCTTCATGTGCGCATGAAAATTCTGCCCTACCATATCCCACTGCACTAATCTATGTAGTAAAACCAGTTTTTTTTAACTGTAAGAAGGGCTAAAGAAGAAATGAGGAAGATTGGGGTTCTATTCTCGGGGTTTGGCGGCCGCTAGGCCGCTGAACGTCTGGTACTTGAATAAAAAGACTGTGAACAAATGAGTGTGGTAAATTTCTTACCTTCAATGTTGAAGCTCTTATACTAAATCATTAGAGGGTAGAATGAGTATACAAGAGCGCAAGTATAAGAGTAAAGCGAGCGCAGAGCAAGTTCGACGTGAAAAAGGAGTAAATGTGCTACAGTAGATGCAAGGTCTTATAGAAGCACTGATTTCAGTCTAAAAAACATCGTTGTCGAAGGAATCTGCTGAAAACTATATTGCAGCATCGTCGATCCTTAGGAATCGTAACAATCACTGCTAGCTTTGAAAGCGCAAAGAAACTATAGAAAACCATTGCGATCCGCGGTACCTGCTACCTATTGCTCTCTGGAACTGGTGTGACTTCAAAGTTTCTGGACGAGTGCCTTCTCAGAAACCTGTTGTCCTTTACAGGTTCTGAAGAAGGTGGTTACGCCGAAACTTTAGGAAACGTGAAACGTGTTGCGATATGGTCACCTTCTCTGCCACGTGAACCAGCGGAGCCACCCGGGTGATGCAGAGCCGACCATGGAGACGTCTCCGGACCAGATGGGTGCCTGAGGTGATCAGCTGGCGCATCCGCCATGGCTGCTAAGTGGCTCAGGTGGACTCTTCACACACCTCCCCAGGTAGGTGCTTACATCACAGGAGTTGAACGACATCATAAAACCAAAGGTCTAGCAGTCGTTTCAGGAGCTGCGTAGGAATGGTCGACGAGAGCGGCGTCTTTCTGGCGCAGCCCCTTCGGTTTTTTGTACTCGTCTTCCCCAGTTCACACGCTCACAACGGTTCGAGGTACATTTTCACCACAGGCAATCCCAGTGGAAAGGGTGTGCAAAGTCAGTGAACAATGATGACCTCGCAGCCAGGTTTCCTGCACTACTCCGCTACAGCACCGCCAAAATCCGATTGTTTCACACGTTGAAAACTTAAACCACCTTCTCTGGGCTTTGAACATGGAAGGTAGAATTCTGCACTAATTTTGGAGCAACGTGACAAAATTCGCCGGACTCCACCTGTGCGCCATTCTGAGCCAGTATTGGTGGTGATTTTGGAAGGATCGTAAAAAAATGACGGCATTTGGAGAAAATCGCCAAAGATGGATATTTTTTCGACAAGACTGTGATGCCAAAACATTCTAGAAGAGGCATATTTCGTCGAAAGCCCAAATTCACAAGAATCAGGTGAAAAGATAGCGCTTTACGACAGAAAATCTACAGTAAAGCATCGATTGTGCACGAAATATTGTGCGGAAGGGCGCATGGTAGCGTAGACGAAGAAAGCGCTTCCATCCCGCTTCCATCCCGAATCGATGGTTCTTGGTTCGGATACCTCTTAACCCAACCAAGCTTTTGATTCCTCAGAGATCGGTGAATTGGAACCATAACTGCTTCTGAAGGATACGATATGCCATTATCGTTCTAAGCGGGACACGTGTTTAGGTAGACATGTTTAATAAACTCAAAATTATCTTTTTTAAACAATTTTTTTAAATGAAAGACCAGCTCCCTTCGCAGAGTGCGTCAAGGAGAAATGGCTATATTTTATGAATGCACACAAAAATTTCATTGTTTGCCCCCTTCAAACTGAACTTACAAATGGCTGAGGAATAGGAATTAAGCAAATATGAATGTGATGTTCACTGAAAAAGCGTACATATTTTTCTTAAGACATTGTGCTTAGGTGAATTTCAAGTATTCACAAGTTTTCTGAAAACAAAAGAATATTCCACCTTTGTTAAAAACTGTCTATTTTAACTTTAAATATGTCTACTTTAGTTTGAAAAGTGTCCAGTTTAAAGTGAAAATGGAGCAGTGATTTTTCATCGGCTGGCGACCGCAAATCATTGTACACGTATTCGAATCGCCTCCGTGTCAGCCCCACAAGTAAAATGCGTGGCGCATCCCAAAGTAGGATCGACTAACATGGATCCTTGTCCTTTTTATCATCTAGGCCTTATCGCTGTTGTGTGGAAAATCAGATAGTTTCGCGAGTTCTCTTCTGGAGCAATGAATGGTGACTGATGACACCCATTTGAAGCGTGGAGGCTGTTGAGGAATTGCAGGACTTACGGGGTTAGGCAAATTGGAAGAGTGAGCGCGGAGGGGTTCCGGCGATGGATTACCAGGAAGGGCAAGGGATGCATATCTAGAGACGGGTCTAGTAGACATTGGATCCGATGCCAATTCGAATACGTCAATTTTTTTCAAGATCCGGTTGAAGGGATTGTGCGAACAAATGTATCTCTGAAAAGCCTGGATCTTAGGACGATTCAAATGAAGCTGATTTTCACGAGATCAGATTTTCGTATAATTCAGGGATAGTTGCGTCGGTTTACGATTTTACGGAGCCCTGATTAGGTTTTTTGAAAGAGGAGGAAAAAACACCAAACGGTATGTGTGGCTCTCCCCGAGACGGAATGATTTAGGGTTAAAAAAAACTTATTTATTTATACATACATACTTCAAAACGGAGATTAATTTTGCGACAGCCTAATATTTGGATTATCCTTAAAAAAATATGGGGATAAAATCCGTTCTCGACGAAGCTACTCTTCCTCAAATCCCTCATCCCAAGATCTGAGGCTTTTCTTTATTTTGAAATCCCTTCGACAAATCCCTCTCAGTTCATAGGGAAAAATGGAGGTGGAATCCTTCCAGATTTGAACCGGGTTAAGCTCTGTGGGCTAAAGGACTTCTACCACGCTTCGGAGCTAACAGCTTTCCACATTTCGTTCACAGAATTGATTTTCTATTCAACAAAAAATGCAGTAGACGGCCTCGAGGCATGCCCTACATATTGTTACGAAATTAAAAACAAGCGCAAACAGCGTGGGAGCCTAGAGGCGACATCAGAAACAACTTCTGCTTAGAAAACGGCAGCGATATTCACTAAGGAAAAACGACAAACATTTTCGACTGCCCTAAGAAACTGCACGAAGAGCGACCGACTCATCCATTGAGGGTGGCACATCCTCACGAATTTAGAGAGACTGAATAAAAGCAAATATTTCTTATTTGGATTGTTTGGTGCAACGTTCAAGGCAGTTTTTCTTGCGTCAAGCTTCATATGGAGCATTCTAGTATCTTCTACTTAGTACCAGCTTATGACGGCAAAATGACGCCAAATAAAGTTCTTACCTCATTTTAGAGTAGCGATCCGTTTCATCCACCCATCTCTAGACGGCGACTCTGGGTCCAGAAGCGAGATTTTCTTCAGATTTGTTTTCTTTCTGTTTGCCTGGCGAATGACCATGTGCACTCTTCAGTCCGAATACTTCAACTTCATTTGCAGGGACCGCTACTGTGCTGTGCCGTAGCCGCTGAGACTTACTTCTGATAAGAAAAACCCGCATTGGCAACTCCAACTCAGTCAGCCAAAAAGAACTCTATAAGCTCTGTTTATTCATTTGCAGGTTTAACCGCATTCTTCATAAAATAAGAAATATTGTATATAATTTCAGTCAATGGCCAACTTGCTTCAAGGAGAACACAGACAACCCGTGACAATAGGAGACAGAGAAACGAGAAAAGAAGTAACAACAATGGCAAAGAAATCGAAGGGCGATTCGACTTTTAAGTTCATGATTCCAGACCAAGCTGACTTACTTGACGAATTTGTAGACCAGATTGAAGGCGACGCAAAGCCACGAACGCCTACGGCCTCTAGACTTTAAAGCAGTGAAATGACATGCACGAACAGCAACTACACATACAGTATCTACAGCTGAGATGAGGGTGTCGAGAGCCGACTGTACATCAAGGGACGCTCAGTCAGAAACGGCTGCTCAGAGATCGCTCCAGTTCACGCATCCAGAACTGACGCTCGAGATCGAGCACGTCGACCTTCGCCATCCAGTAGTCGCGCTCGGCAGTGACCGCTTCGAGCTTCGCTCTCGCATACTTCATGTCGTCCTCCACCGCTCTCCGTTTCTCCTTCACAAAGTCGAAGTCGCATCTGAACAGCGAGCAAGCTTCCGCCGTAGAATTCAAGCGGGAAGAAAAATGGCATGTGCTCATCACAACCACTCCGAGACGTACCTGAAATCGTCAAACGGCCTCTGCGGAAGCTCGCGCTGACTCAACCGCCGCTTCTTTCGACGCATCTGGACAGGTGACGCGGTGCTCCGGTTGAACAGCGGTGGACTGACCTCCATTGATGAACCTGGCGCGGAACTATACGCAGAAACCTCGGAGGAACGACACTGAATCGTCGGTGAATCTACTCTGCAGAGAGACTCACTAGCTGTTGGGATGTCGACGCTGGACGTGTCTACAACCACCGCTTCATCCAGACTGCTCGCTTCGCCAGACTTCGGCTTTATGGGCTCTACAAATGTCCGCTCGATCACGTCGGCGATCATCTGCTGAGGAGACGACAGCACGATCTCCCTCTTGCCAGCCAGCAGCCCTCCATCCTTCTGAACGAAGAGAACGCGTATGGTCATCGGGGCAAAGCTCTGCTACTGCCAGTTTCAGTCTGGCTGGAGAGAGGAAACGGCTTCCCTCTTCCCCGCACCATTGTGGTGACTGCGTACGGTGTACGGAATATGCAACATGATTTGACTGACCAAATAACCTACCCCTACAGCCACAGTAGAATTCAGCAGCCTCTTCTGAAGAGTGCAAATCCGAAACTGTGTAGCGGTGTTTACTTGAATGACAGTTGATTACTAATTGTGCCAATTACATTTGACAGCATGGATGGTGAGGAGGTATGGCACAGTTTTCGCTTGTGATATGAGATCCACACAACATAAGGAGTCGGTCTACATCCATTAGAGACAGCGATATATAAATAATTGCGTTATAGTATGTTTAATTGTTTAATTGAGCTTAAATTCCATTCGAAGGCATTCAGATGAAGAACGAAGTATTAGATTTTTATAATCTGCCCTTTCAAACTTTGGATTTCAGCAAAAATGTTGTATAATCGAGATCGCTTATAGTATCTTGACCGGAAGAGGTACACTGAGGTGAGGTTGAAAACTTGATTCACAGAAACGATACTTTTTAATTCGAAAGATGATCAACTTGAAACTCTAACGCGAAGTAGAGAAGCATGAACTGCGAACAGTTGGATGGTTATCCGTGTAGTCTCCTTCAACTGCGACTTCGACGTCATGACCGTGTCTTCTATGTCCGCGTGGTATTTATTTACTAACGTGAATCATCCCTTGG
Source organism: Heligmosomoides polygyrus bakeri (assembly GCA_947359475.1). Taxonomy (NCBI): domain Eukaryota; kingdom Metazoa; phylum Nematoda; class Chromadorea; order Rhabditida; family Heligmosomidae; genus Heligmosomoides; species Heligmosomoides polygyrus. The sequence goes on from OX375867.1 coordinate 309,707, forward strand.
AGTAAGAAGAACGGAGCGGTAACTACCGTAGATGTAAACACGCGAATCGTGACGTAGCTCCCGGTTTCCTATCGTTAAAGAAAATCCAAAGACTATCCCAGATTTTGTTGCGACCTATACAACAACTAGATTTACCTCAGAGAACTCAAAGTACGATGCTTAACTGTAAATCATTAAAGTCGTTGCTCAGGAATGAACAGCAAAAATGAGAGAAAAACTCGTCCTTTTCCAACTACAAGTCAAGCAAACATTGCAACGCCTGGGAAAAGATCACTAAGCGATACTCACGTCAATTGGAGTGAGATTTTTGCATTCATTGCCTTCACAATGAGACACCCCGACCGGCCAGTTGGTGAAAATATTTTAAGGGACACCCGTAGAGCTACTTTTTCTAGTTCGAGAATCATGGAACGACATTTTAGCCTCTTCCCGCTCCTACTCTTTATCTGAAATCTCCGACAAAGCAGAATGTCCACCTCGAACAACCCAACACCCACATCACGTCGCCAATCCAAAATGATCGCACCTTGGCAGCCATGTATTTCTTGACCCGCTTGAGTTCGTCGCGGATCTTCTGCTCAACCTGTTCGGGTGTACGGTGCTCCTCGCCAAGTGTCGAGATGTGTTCAGCCATCTGCGACAGCAGCGCCTTCTTTCGCTGCAAGCAGACGCCGGGTAACGATGAAGAGAAGAAACCGCACGCAGCCGATATCGGAGCGAAGAGAACCACTCACTGTAATTGCATCCTTGTCCTTTCCGCCGTTTACCGTTGAGTGATAGAACGTCTCGTAGTTGTTGCAATAGGTCTCGGCAATGTACTCCAGCTCCTTCTTCAGGAATCGACCAGCCGGATATTCTCGCTGAAAAACCAAGTAATCCGCTTCTTCTATCGCGCTCGGTGCACTGTTTGGGCCCGTTTATACTTCGACGCCGAGCGATGCGACGCCACGTTTTGTCACCACATTGATCGAGAAGCGCGATAGATCAATTTAGCCACTACACATGCCACTGCGTCGCTGGGAGTTGAAGTATAAACGGGGCCTTTTCCAATCATATTAGGGATCGCTGTATGTCGTGTTGCCCTAGTCCTCTTACTAAATCACTTCACAATGACTAGCAGGGATTCACTCGATTGAAAGCTCGCCTAGTGAGCCAGAATCTCCTACTTTGGTCATCAACTACCACAGCGCTCCAAAACTTACTTTCGTTAAACGTCTTACGCACTCATATTTTAAGTAGGTTAACTAAATGTTTGGCTCATAGCGGAATCTGAAGCCGTGTTTGCGCAAGAAACTACAGAATATGACTCATCTAACGCGCCTGTGCTGAAACTGACTACATTCTGGAGTAACCTTCTTTGGTTTAACCAAAGCACCCTTTGTACGCGCAATGGCCAACATCACAATAGCTACTAAATAATCAAACTGCACATCAGACATTGGATCCGACGCCAATTTTCCGGTTAATCGGATGGTTCAGATGAGGGCAATTTCGAAAACCGCGGACCTTCGGATGATTCGGATGAGGGCAATTTCGAAAACCGCGGATCTTCGGATGATTCAGATAACGCCATTTTCGGCCGAGCCGGATTTCGGATATCCGATTCGGATACAACCGGATAAGTGATGTATTAGGGGCACGCAAAACTTAAAAACGGAACACATAAGTAACTCTGCGTTTATTTCATTGACCACTAGAAGTCACGAGCACGTAAAGCAGATTGGAGCGCCTCACCTTGAATTAAGTGGTTATGTGCGGTGGTAGCAAGGCAGACGAATGCCCAATTACACCATGACTGGCGTATGTAGCTCAGTCCATCACTGGAGCAGAACACACCAGTAATACATAAAAGATGTCGTGTTTGGCTGCCTTACAAGGAGACCCCTCCTCAGAGCTACTTTGCGCCTTCAAAATAAGCAAAAAACAACATTAACACCCCAACGAGCCACTACCCACTCAATGGTGAGTTGACAATGCACAGCGAAGCCGTGTAAAGGACAATGAAACGATTACGAAACGTCCCGCAAGAAATTTCTGGAGCTCTGACGAGGGAAGTGTCTGGAGCGTATGTCTGAACGGGGAGAGCGAGTCATATAGGAAGAATCATCACCCTTCAGTTAGTATAAAAATATGTTTCTTTTTTGCGAATCTGTTCAACCCAAGGAGTAGGGAGTCCCTGAATTTACAATGGAATCGGCGCCTCACGAGTTCGGGCGATGTCGCTGGCGGGAAGCTGCTCTGAGCGCAGTGGATAGCGACGTTGCTCCATGAGAAGGAGGTCGGGATTCCGACTTTTCTGAGCTGCTGCATTTTTCCATTTCAACTGATTGGTTGAGATTTTAGGGATTCTGACGTCTATACAATTTTAGATGTTTTCGGCGCAATTTTTCCCGATGTATGCCGTGGAGAGTAACTTTGCCACTAGTTTATTACTGACCGGTTTTTTAACCAAAAGGCAATGAGAAAGCAGTTCAACATAATAATGTATAAACGTTTAACATCAGTGATACACAGACACAAAGTGCATGAAAGAGAAGCATTGGTCACAATACGGACAGCGTATAAAGGCTACAGGCCCCTCATAGTTGCTAGCCATACATGAACCAATGACGTCGGCTCCATAGACGAAATGCAATTGAAGACGTACCCTTTCCTACAAATCGAGAGTTCCACCCGAAAACGTTGTCATATGTCCACTTCTTGCTAGACTTTCTATGTCTATCAGTTCATCTTGCGGATCCCAACCTTCTTCATGTTTTCCATCACTTCCAGCTGTTCGCCTTCGTCAACTTCAAGTTGACGTGCTTCTAAGTCCTTGAGTATGCTGGCCGTCCGTTCGACCGGTTGTTAGGTTTTAGAAAAGCTCCAGCAGACCTCTGATTTCCAGATGACAAGAAAAGATGGGGGAAAGAGTGTAGGTTAATTTGCTGAATTCACTGACCTCGTTTTACATTTTAACCACCTCTGACGTCACATCCTGGTCGCTTTTGAAGATCCGAGCAGGATGGTTTTACCCGAGGTCATTGATCGATGTAGGAAAACAAACTCCGAGGAGCCTGTAGCTTTTATATGCTGCTATTGTGACCACTGCTGCTTCATGCACTTTGTTACCGTGTATCACTGGTGTTGAACATTAATACATCATCATGCTGAATACCACAGCATGCAGCTGGAAAATGCGCACAAACCGTCCGAAAATGGAAATGACGTCAGAATCCCTCAAATCTCAACCAATCAATTGAAATGCAAGAATGCAGCAGCGCATGAGAATCGAACCCCCGACGCCTCCCATGAAGCAACGTCACTACCCGCTACGCTCCGAGCTGCCTGCCATCAAAGGCATCGCGGGCGTATAAGACCCCGAACTCGTGAGGCGCCGATTCCATTCTAGCTTCAAGGACCCCTACTCGGGTTTAACGACCTGGACGAAAACAAACACATTTTCATACTAATTGAGGGGCGGTGATTATTCCTATATGACTCGCTCAGACATACGCTTCAGACCCTTCCATTGTGAGAGAATTCGAGCCAAATGATTGCAAAATTTTGCCGAAAACGTCAGGTTATCAACGGCACAGAGTTCGGGAGTAGCGCATTAACCTCCTATTATCCGATTTTTATCCGATTTTACCCGATTTTATCCGAATCATTGCCTTTTTCAAAATCCCGGATTTTCGGATGATTCATTTCGGATAATCCGAAACCGGATAAATCCGGCCGGATATCCGAAAATGCATGATTCGGATCCCATGTCTACTGCACATGTTCATTTCATTGTTTTAGTGTACGAAGCTCACATGCACCCAAAGAGAAGAGTTAGATAACTGGAGAGTTAGGGAAAGACATTTTAATTGAAACAGGGCCAAGCAAAGGTTGTCCTTGCTAGACAAGGTTATAAGTGCTTGACGAAAGTCAGGTGAAATTCGGTTGAGAAGAACAAGGCGAAAATGCGGCAGAAGTGATACTAAGCTATTACAGTTGCTGAGCACCAAGGAGAAGTTGTTTAGAAATCCGATCACTCCGAAACGGGTCCTTGTGAACGTTCTTCTAACGCCGAATGGAATACGGAATTTCGCGCAAACCTTATGCAGTTCACGCTGTAGAGGAATCTAACGAAAATGATGAAAGACTGGGTTGCAAGGGTAATTGCACCCGCTCGACTGAGAATAAGGGGCGGAATCTATCGATCCCTATGTGGGATGCGCCATACATTCCACTTCCATACAACGTAGCGGATATCATTTGTATGCGTACTCGTCCAATAAAACGAATCGCCGTGGTCGGCCAATAAACAGACCAAGGTTTTATACGTTTCAAACAAGTTCGGATACTCATTTACCGATCCCGCAGGAATGGAAGACTTGTTTAGTATGGGCTGGACTCGAACCAATAAGTTTGATTCGGGTTGCGTACAACAGCCGATATCTCTTCCGAGTGCGCTACCATGCGCCCTTGGTCTCCCTGTTCGATTATTTCTGGAAAGAAAAGAAACCATAGAAAACTAAAAGCGCAACGTTGCACTAAAATAATCCTCTGCCTCCCTTCAAATCCTAAAGAAGTCAGTGTGATGGTGCCTACATTTCATGTCGATTTCTACCATTCTTAGCCCAAACTACATACATGGTGGCTCATCGTTTCAGCGATCCTGCCACTGATGACCTTAACACGCAATTTAGAACGGAAATCCAAAATCACTCAACGATTTCTGCTGGCGCGAATCCCCAGCCTGCTCGTAGCACTTCAGATGTGCAAAACATGCATTCTTATTCAGATCAACAGTAGGGGAAAGGAGAGACTCACCTTAGTTCTCTTCATATGCTGGAACAGATCCAGATCGACATCGCCATCGAGAATGGAATGAATCGAACCGTCGTTGTCGTCACACTTGAGGCTGTCGTTGAAGGACTGAAGCTGCTCCTCCAAATCTAGACGCCTGATCTCGTCAGCAATGAGTCCATCTTGCATAGTCTGTAATTAGACTAACACATGCAGAGATCTATATAAGTACGCTGTGACGATAGCACACGTCGCTCGTGACACCACATTATAAGAATAAGGATAAGGCGGGATTTATACTCAAGTCGCGGGCGGCATCGTGTTATGAAATCTGGTAATATCGATTAGGGCCAATTTATACTTCGCCGCCGAGCAAAGCGACGCCACGTATTGTGACCACATTGATCGAGCGACGCGATCAATCAATTTGTGTGAATGGGCCTTTAGGCGGCACAGACAATCGATATTGATGGCTTCATAACGCCGCACGGCTCCCCCAATGCAGTACAAATATGGCGTTAATCAGACTATTTAGGGATGCGCTATGTATTCTGGTCCTACCGAATATCGTTGAGGCAATTTGAAGGTGTATCTGGGCAATGAAATGACTTGCGGTGGTCATCCGAAGGGCAGACCAGTGTTGACTCTTTCGCAGTCAGTCCTGGTATGAATTCAGCAACGCTGAAGGGAAGGTATGCTTAGTTATCTTGGGAGGGACCCAAACCAACAACCTTGAATGCGGGTGCATGCGACACCTCTCAGACTGCGCTACCACGCGTCCTAATTCAGACTTATTACGAAAGGATTTGAAAGCCATCAGTGATTTCATGATGAAGCAAACGCAGGAAGGGAATCTATGAAGAGCCAGATGTCGAATGGTGCTGAACTGCATCCACAGAAATAAGTGGGAAGATTTCGAAAGCCTACAACAACAGAGCGAGAGGTGCCTGAGGCGCACCCGGACACTTGAAAGCTGGCTGGGGTGGAAGAGGGAGTTGGGAAGGAGCACTTGTTCCCAAAGGGGCGATCGATGTGTGCGGGCGCCCACCGCCACCGTGACCACCCACATGGGTGCCGTCCTCCCGGTCGGGGCAGTGCTCGGGGATCGATTTCCGCCTGGAGAGATGGAGCCAGTCGAGGCCACTCACGTGTGGCGAGTCGAGGCGAAGTCGAACCGCCCTTCCAGGGAATCGCCTGAGGACTAAAGACTGCCGACGGCGCTTCAGCTGGGTGGTGGGTCATTTATGTCAGTGCTCGAATGCTGCACAAACGGGTCGCCTTTGGGCGCCAGACGGGCCAGCTGACTTCGTCGGTGACAAATCCTGTGGTCCCCGCTAGAGACATTGCTCCGCCCTGCCTTTTACCACGACAGGGACTCATCCGATCAAGGAAAGATCCCCACGCAGCGTCGAGCCTAGAAAAAACTCCCACTTACCTAGAGATGGGAGCGTAAGGCGCCTTTTATACTCCCGCCTCGGCGCGGCCAGTCGCGCCGCGCCCCGATTTTGACGCGCCGCTGCGCGATTGCAGTTAGAAAGGAGAGCGTCAGCGACGCGCGGCCACGAGCATCTGCGTACTACGGCCCGTGCTCCGGAAACGGTCCACGAGTCATTGAGGGACCAAAACAGAAAGGATTTTTTGGCTGATCAGCACAACGCATCTTGTCAATGTTTGTCGTGGGATTCCTGTGGGGAGCGACGAATCCTCTCTTAAGCCTGGAGTCGAAGTCGTTCGCTCCACCTACGGTTGAAACCGGTAAGTGTGCTATTGAGTCGAATCCACTGCAATGCAAACGGCACTAAACCACTCCTTATTTTGCGACATGTGCGGGTCCAAAAGAAAAACTGCTGGAACGTACCCATCGTCAAGAATCACTCAAAATTCTTTCCCATATGGCCATTCTAGGGTCACTGTGCACTAAGAATATCTTTAGCATGATATATGAAGCTTCGTGAATGTTTACAGATCTCTATTCTGTTCCTAGGTTACAGAAGGTACGGGCTAAGGTCATGGTCACCGATTTCGCCTAAACTCCCTAATCAACCGAACCTACCGTAATCGCCCGTAACTTCAAAAAACGATGTCAGATTCGTGATCAGCACCCTAACCCCCCCCCCCCCCTCTCCTTCACAATAGGAGAAGTTTGGTCGAAGAGGTGAAATCTCCCACCCCACGCCGAGTCTGCCGCGAGTGATCGCGCCGCGCCGCGCCCTTCCCTTCAGCGGCGCGATTCGCCGAATACCGTAACCCAAAATTCCGTCAAGTGTGGTGTTTCGCGGCGGCGGAGTATAAAAGCGATGCGGCGCCGCCTCGCGGCGCGAAAAATCGATAGCCATGCCGAGCATTACGCCGCGCCGCGCTGCGGCGCAAGTATAAAAGGCGCCTAAGGAACCATACTCCGGGAGGGGAGCGACGGCAGCGATGGGAGCGACAGGGCAAAGCATATATTATCGATTTTTCCAGCCGATAGCTCGACACAGATCCCCCGTCGCCCCGTCGCGGAGTATGAACAGGCCCACAGTTGCCAGCGACGGACGAGACCCACGCTTAACCTTAACCTCTTGCCAATGAAGGCGAGAGAGCTCGAGATTTCTGGATGAGCTCGAACAATTCAATCCATTATCCAGAAGGCATGCCTTATGAGTTTTAGCTCAATAGACTGCTCGCTTGCTTGGACAGCGAGCATGGGTAGCCTTGGTGCGTAGCGCTGTTGTAATACACGGTGATTCTTAAACAGCTCCTTGTTTTTGATCTCTCTTTAATCAAATCAATACCATTCAAATCTTGTGGAAACGCCACCTCTGCACTTTTTGAATTTCACCTGTTGACATATATGTAATTATATCGGCGCGACGAACGACGGGTACAGCTGTCATGGTGGATGCGGTGACGGGTCGCGTAACGCCGATGGTAAGACGTGTCCGGTACTGTATTCTTGTCCAAAGAGTCGAGTTCAAGCTGCAGCTGGAACCTCGATGGAGTTTCCCATCTCTATCGGGGTGCACCAGGGTTCTGCGCTTTCCCCATTCCTCCTTGTTGTCGTCATGGATGCCATCACACGTGATCTTCAGAAGCCCGTCCCCTGGACGTTGCTTTATGCCGATGACGTGATGCTCGCTAGCAAAGATAAAGGTGTACTCGAGCGAGAGGTGCAAGCTTGGTGTGATCGTTTGGAGCGGTTTGGACTCAAATTGAACGTTAAAAAGACCGAGTATCTAACGACGGACGTGAACGAGTCCAGCTCCATCAAGGCTAACGGCATCGAGCTCCCACGCACTTCGGTTTTTAAGTACCTGGGATCAGCAGTAGCATCCGATGGCAATCTGATGACTGAAGTGAACTCACGCGTGAGTGCAGCTTGGTCCAAATGGCGCTCGTTGACTGGCGTGCTCTGCGATAGGAAGATACCAGATACTATGATGATGATGATGATGATACCAGAGCACCTGAAGTCAAAGATCTACAGAGCAGTCGTCCGGCCGGTAGCAATATATGGCGCTGAGTGTTGGCCTGCAACTAACCAGGGAAGGGTCTCAGGCGTAGGTCTGAATGGGGGAAATGGATAGTACTGCGAGAATCTTCACTATTCATATAGTAGAAAAACACCTTTCGTTTTTGCTGAGTCCTTGAACCGAAAGAGCTACGGGCCCTCGAAATCGGGGGTACAGCATTACATCGTCACCCGCACCTACCAGAACTTACCGTAATCGGCCGAAATTCGAAAAACGCACCCCAAATAACACCCTCGGCGAGGTTTGGGCGAAAAAATTTTTCGACCTCTCCTCGACCTCTGGAGTCGTGAAAGCCGTGCCTTATTTCGGTCTAAATCAGTTTACTTTCTACCCATCTCCTACACATTTATGTCACTCTGAATTGTCAAATAAAGGTTTCTGTGAGCTGTGCTTCACTCATTTTTCTCAGTTTCTGAAGTATACAATGTTTTGTGTTTTTCAACGAATGTTAAACAATGACCTTACAACAGGTACGGGTTAAGCAGGTACGGGTGACTGGAGATGTAGAGGTCATAATCCCCGACTTCGCCCAAACCTTGCACCGGGAGGTTATTTGGGTGCTGATCACGAATCTCTCATCCGTTTTTCAATTTTCGGCCGACTACGGTAGGTTACGGTAGGTACGGGTGACTAGGGCCGTCGAAGTCATAATCACCGATTTCGCCCAAACTTTCCCAGGGGGTTATTTGGGATAGTGATCACGTATCTGATATCCGTTGCTGGAGTATGTTAAATTAAAGTAGGTAAAGGTGTTAATGGTAAGGTCATGGTCACCGTTTTTGCCCATACTTCGCGGGAGCACGAATCTGATCCTTATCTGACAAATTAGAGTGAAATAAATACGTAGGAGATGTGCAGGAAGCAAATTGGTAAGGAAGGCTGCAGTCATGAAAAATTGCAAGAATAGAGCATCGCACGGAAGTCGAACATCCGACCTAGCACCTGTAAAGTAACCCCGTACCCTGCTGAGCTACCGACTCGCTTGCCTCGGAGGCTTTCGCCGCGTCCCATACAACGGTGCGCGCATGCACGTGGGCACGTGCTGACGGTGTGCTGCTGTACCCCGCCTTCGAGAGCCCGTAGCTCTTTTGGTTCAAGGACTCAACAAAAACGAAACATGTTTTTTTTTGCTATATGAAGGGTGGCGATTCTCGCAGTACTATCCATTTCCCCCGTTCTGACCTACGCCTGAGACCCTTCCCTGATAAGGAAGTTGAAACGCGCCTCAGCGTCATGGAGACGAAGATGCTGCGCTGGACGGTTTGAGTCACGCGCATGACCGCATCCGAAACGATGTCATTCGGCAGAAGTTCGGTGTCGCGCCGATAGCGGACAAGATGCGCGAAGTTCGCTTACGATGGTACGGCCACGTTCTGCGTGGGAAAGAAGACAGCGTCCGCAAGATAGGCCTTAACTTCGAGGTAATTGGAAAGCGGCCTAGAGGGCGTCCGAAGCAGCGCTGGTCTGACACGTTACATAGGGACATGAAAGTTACTGGTGTCTAACCTGATCTAGCGTTGGATCGGGAAAGGTGGCGTCATGACACCAGAATAGCGTACACAGCTACGAGGCGGGACAGACGCTGAAGAAGAAGAAGAAGAAGAAGAAGAAGAAGAAGAAGAAGACATATATGTAATTACATATGACGGGAAGTCTAGAAATGTAGTCAGAAGGGTCATAAGTGTGTAATGGAGCAAGTGCTATAGTAAGACTTCCACTGTAGCACTGCACTAGCTACCGAATATACTTAGAAGTAGGCATTCCTCCCACCTGTAATGCAGATCGCGCTTCCACGGATGCCGTGCTTGCCGTGCTTCTTGTTGGGCCACCGCTTCCGCCGTGTCCACATCCTGTGATGAGCTTCCACGGACGCCGTGCTTGCCGTGCTCCTTGTTAGGCCATCACTTCTGCCGTGTCCACTCCCTGTGATGAGCTTCCACGGATGCCGTGCTTCTTGTTGGGCCATCGCTTCCGCAGTGTCCAATCCCTGGATGAGCTTCCACGAATGCCGTGCTTGCCGTGCTTCTTGTTGGGCCATCACTTCTGCCGTGTCCACATCCTGTGATGAGCTTCCCCGGATGCCATGCTTGCTGTGCTTCTTGTTGGGCTATCGCTTCTGCCGTGTCCACATCCTGTGACGAGCTTCCACGGATGCCGTGCTTGCCGTGCTTCTTGTTGGGCCATCACTTCTGCCGTGTCCACACCCTGTGATGAGCTTCGACGGACGTCGTGCTTGCCGTGCTCCTTGTTAGGCAATCGCTTCTGTCGTGTCCACTCCCTGTGATGAGCTTCCACGGAAGCCATGCTTGCCGTGCTCCTTGTTCCTTGTTAGGCATCGCTTCTGCCGTGTCCACACACTCACTTGAGTTACCACCCTTGTCGTGTTCGCACCACGTGATGAGCTCTCTCGGAAACTGACAAGCCGTGCTCCTTGTTGGGCCATCGCTTCTGCCGTTTCCACAACCTGTGAAGAGCTTCCACGGACCGAGAATTACCGGCACTTTTGCTGAAGTAATGTTCGTACGAGATGGAGCATAACATTTTATCAGCTGTTTTGATGAGGCAAAAATTCAATTAAAAATGGGTGTCAACTTCTCCCTTCAGCTCTTCAATGGAATACCCATACACCATGCTGCAAGCTGGCTGGTTCGTCGTATGCGTGTGTATTTATAACCACCACTCTGGCATTATCCCCATTCTGGACAGAAGCGATAATAACATTGACATCCTAGAGTAACATCGCCGTAATTGTCTTGCCGCCCGGATGGAGAAGCGCGGTGAAGCCACAGGGGGACGTCAGGACGGGCGGAGTGGCGTTCTACCCCCGCCCTTTAAACAGAGGTGTGGCAAATGTCTGCGTCTCCACTATCTCGTAAGGCAGCCAGTGGACTCTCGAGCAAGTAAAGGGGGTTGGGCGTGGGCGGGCCAGGGGGACGAGGGGGTAGAACGCTCGACCCCCGTCAGGACGTACACCCGCCCCTGCGGGGGGGGGGGCGTGCGATCTCCCTCTCATCCCCCTTCCTCACCTACCCCCAACCCCTAGGCTTCACCGAGAGTCTAACGGCTGCCTTACGAAACATGTGACACGCAAAACAAAAGTTTCCGGTGCGCAGAACAGCGGTTGTACCTCCTGACGCCACACCCCATCCCCCCCAGCAGGGGGCGGGTGTACCTCCTGTCGCGCTGCCAAGCCAAAGGGTTCGCCCGACCCCGCAACGACCGACAATATGTACGGTAGGGGAAAACTCGTCCATCTCCGCAGGAAACTCGTCGCACCTCCGGTAGGTTTAGTCACGAGTCGGCACTCCCATACCTTAGTTTCTCTTTGAAGTAAATCTATATTAAAGATTGAAGGTAGGGCCGCGCACGAACGAAGAACGATACAGAAGAGGATCAACATTATAGCGATGAGTGGCACAGACCTCTTTCGACAGGGTTCACGTTTCGTTTCTATCTCCATGATCTGCAGCGCTGCAGCGCTTCCATCAACAGAGCGGCCTCTCCACTTTCCAAAAAGCGCATCCATCTCGACATCCTCAAACTTGATTGCTTGAACCAGGGCGCCTTCAGCTGAAACACGTGAATAGAAAGTGCCTAAACTTGGCTGATTGAACCATAAACCCCTCAATGTGTACGACGCTGATCAAGGTTGACTTCGTACAAAAACCTTTATTTATGTACTTCGAAAGGAAGTTTTTTTTTAAAATAAGTTGAAGCGATTCTACCAAAAACGAATCTAGAATGCAGTCTAATAGACAAAGGTTTAAGCACATCCGAAGAAGACTAAATAAAGCAAGTCAAAAGAAGTGGCAGGGTCATAACACTGCAGAATGGTAAAGCCGAAACGCAGAACAGTGTGCGTGCGATGAAAGGTTTCATTTCAAATAACAGCTCACTTTGCACATACAAGAAACACTTCAATTTAATCATGCTACCAGTCGGGACGAGTCCAATGCTCAACACTGCGCCCTATGTTGCATTCTAGTCGAACAAAAGTACGCTAAAAAGTCGCCGAGAGATCAGGGATGAGATAAAGATGAGAGCATACATCCTTCCCAAGACTAAAGAGCTATTAATTAATCCGCCATAGGAGGGATAGCAAAGACTGAACATAGATCTGCATGCTGGGTATTGATAGAAACGTTTCCCTATAGATTAGCTCGGTGTGCGTTCCCCGTAAATAATTCTCTTTCAACTTTAACGTCGTTACAAAAAGACCGAGTGAGGTACTCCCCTCCACTAGGATGGATCCAATTTTCTGTCGTCTTTTGTTTGCATAGAATGCGATTTTCTAATTTCTCAGAATTTTTCCGAATATTCCCCCATCCCCCATGGGTGAACTCTGAGTTTAGAACCTCTGGTTGTTGTAATAGAATTCTTTTCCAAAAAGAAAGAATTTGATGCATTCACTACTTCGAAGCAACCTGATAGTCTTAACCTTATTTCCCAAGATCGAACTCTAAGTTGCGGCGAACAGGCCTGATCATAGTCCGCGATGGGAGGTGTCTGAGCGACTCTTCATACTTCATGACGGGAGCGATTGAATGATCAGAACCATACTATCGATTTTTGATGGGTGATCGCCAACTGAAGCAGCCCTATACAACGCTCAAAGTTGCGCAAGAAATTAGAAATTTCACACAGCGCTGGTGTGTCCTACCCCAGTGGTGAACTGAGCTAGACCACCTCTGATGTGAGTATTCACGTGCCTTCCTATCAACGCCGATAACTACTTAGTACAAGGCGACCCGCCCCAGCCGCTTAGCGCCGATACACCACTATTTTATTTATTTCTGCGGTGTTTACGCCTCGGCAGCATCCTTCTAACCATAAGTTCGTCTCTTCTCTGACTACGCGATTGGCACTTTCACGCCTCTTTTCGTTTTCTCTGAGTAAAAATTCTACACACGCGAGGAAAACTATGCAGAAGCGCGGAGACGAAATAAAAACCGCTGTGAGTCATAGGAACACTAGTGAGCGAGCAACAAACACCAACAATGCAGAGTATCCCATTTGAAAAAAAACGTAGGAATTCGACACAAGTGTAAGCAAGGCATCATCAATAACCACTCTCCATCGATTAGGTTCGAAACCCCGCAACGATAGCTTTCGAGTACAGAAACTCGTCCGATTTTGTAAACAACACGTTGCCTCCCAAGAAAGTTTAGACGCGACTGAAATTTACAAATTGTACACTTCAAAATAAGAAATAGAGTACGTGTGAATCGACAATCATGAACGGTTATGTTGATTTGTAATGTTTGAATTCGTTACTCAAAGAGATCAGAGGATCAAATATTCAGCAGACTGACAGTGTTGGTAATGACAGATGGATCACAACTCAGAAACAACACTAGAAATACGATTGACGCAACAGGGATACCTGAGGACCTGTAACTCCGAGAATTCGGAACGGCCACACGCCAAATCCAAGGCAGAAGCTCGCTGAAGGCTTGTTGGCAAAGATATACAAATTCGAACGGTTTGAAAGAACCGAGCTCACATAATTCCAAGGGCATCCAGATGTGGGGCACTTCATCTGCCAACTACCTCCCAAGGCCTTCGCTACGATAGGAGCTACTGCATGAGAGAAAACCGACGGATTAGATGGCTGACGATGAGCTACTCGCTGTCAGGACTCCTCAGGCGCATTTCCTCTGACGGAACAACGTGAAACGCAACACTGTCGCCTGAGGTCCTCGTCGCCGATTTCTTCTCAGCTTTTCGCTTTTTCGACTCTTCTGACTTCAGCATCTGAAAAGTTATGTTCATCCGAATGGCTCTTATGAATATCGACTCGACAATAAAGAAAAAGGTAAAAAATTCAACCGACCTTATTAGCTCGCCATGCCTCCAGCTCCTCTTGCAGAGGTGCAACAATGTAATCACATTCTATAACTTGAAGAGCCTGAAAATAGAAATCAGCCACTTGTTTTCAGTATTACAAAACCGAGCCGTATGCAGTCCATTAAAAAAACTAAGGCACAGAGATTTGGCTAGTAATCAGTTCCAAGAACAAACCTGAAAAATGTCCTCGGGAGAAAGAGTTTTTCGCTTCTTCGTGAGAGCATATTCGTTGGCATACGACGTAATGTTGAGGATAAACACCTTAAATTTCAATCGTTGCTCGTTGGGAAGTAGGAGACCAACAGCGAAACTGTTGCCTCAACCAAGAGACAAATCGGTGCATTATCCTTTCCAGACAAGTTCGCCCTGATATGTGAAACTTGGTCGAAATCCTAACCAAGAATCCCTATTCGGGGTGAACGCGACTGCCCTCGTCTCCTTCGACTGCACTAACAGCTACTCGCTTCGACTTTTTCAATGAGGGATCGGCTAGATTTAGACGCTCATTTCTTCAGAATCTCGCTTCAACCAACCACCTTGTGTGTCCATAATTACTAACAAATTTTTAATTCAGAAGTGGTTTTACTGGTAAAAACGAGTAGTTCATGGAAAAGCTTCTCGGCTAAAACAATATCGAAATTATTACGAACATGGAAGCAATTGTTTCGTCATCCGCTCATCCACCACCAAACCCTACCGATAAACGATAATGGGAGTGAGCACAAGAATGACTAATCGAATGATTAGAAAAGTTTAAGCATAATCCATGACTCCCAGTTCTGACGGAGAGTTTTCCAACTAACCCGCGCAGTCAAAATTGAAGCTGAAGGCTTCGTTAGGACGAACGCAAAAATCCTTGCAGTCCGCCTTGATTGGAAAGCTCCAACGAAAAATATTCCATCAGTCAAGTAAAAGCGAAACGCTTGAAGGGCACTCTTTGCAAATCCAAAATTCAAAAAAAATTCTTTAAAATACGATTTAGTATTTCGTCAAAAGGAAAAGGATGCACGAAAATTCAAAAAATGGATGCAGGATTTTCTAGATATTCTATGAGCACCATGACATCCGATTACTACTTTGAAAATGTGAGGAAACTGGAACAGTCACCTTCCAAAGCTCTAGTTATCATTGGTAACCATCTAACAATGAAAACAATTCCAGTTGGAATGACGTAGTGAAAAACGAGGTTCTCGGAGCCGCCGGGAGACGAGGGACGAGCAAATCAAGGTCGGCGTCTAAAAGATGTCGTTGCAAAGCTAGGTGAAGTGTAAAGATCGTAGTTAACTGATCCTTGGGATGGGCTACGCCTTCCACTTATACAGGATGCCGAAAAGGAAACTTGAACATGTATTTGGCGTATACCGCTCACTATGTGTGAGGCCAGGCGATGGTAAGTCGGTGTTTTTATAATTACCAAACAAGTCTGTACAAATTACGCAACCTCCTGAGATGGAAGGCTTCGTTGGCCTGGGCAGGACTTGAACAGACAGAATACTAGACACTAGATAAAGGGCAAGAATAAAGGACGGCGTTATTCAACCGGTTTCTGGGATGCACCACGAACTATACTTCTACTGGATGTATTGGAGGCAATTTGAAGGGTATTTAGTCATATAATAACCTGCGATGGCCAGCCGATGAACAACTCAACGCTCTACCCATCCTAGACAAGTCTGCAACCGTTTCACCGATCGGGATGGCAGGCTCGGTGGGTCTGGGCGAGATATCCTAATCAGGATCCTAGTAACGTGCACGTCACAGCCGGTACCTCCTCTAACTGCGCTCCACGCGCCCTTCTACACTAGATACTAACAGAAATGCATTAGTTTCGCGATTGCAGACGTTAGTGGATCCCAAGTACAGTATTCGAAACATAGAACAGAACCTGCTAGGATAGTGTAATACGAAATGTAACGCCTACCACAAAGTTGTGGCAGAACGCACCCGAAAAATGAATGGTTTCAAGCACCAATACATTGCTTAGATAGCTCAGCAAGAGAAGAAAATGCGATTGTAACCGAAACGAAACCACGCACCGACGCAGATCGAGCGATAGCCGTCCGAGCTTCTTTAGACACCGTTCCATTCCGCCCGATCGCCTTGTCCACTATACGGCTGACAACCGCCGCAGGCAGACGCAGATCTTCAATCTTTGTGTCAGTCATCGCCTGAAGAACTCAGTTAGCCGCCACTTCAGGTAGTGGTGACTCCTCGAACAGCAGGAACCTGCCAGCTTGAACTGTGAGCAGAAAATGAGACCTGCCCACAAAGCGAAAAGATATTGGATGACTAGCAACGCTTTCGAAGAGAATCAGGGATGTCTTACGAATATTTATTACCACACAATCACTCGAGCACTCGTTGTTCGAAATTACAGAACTAAACCACTTATACACTATAGCCAGAATCGGGTGCGGGCGGAGCACGCGACTGATGCTGGCACACTATAATTGTTTTTTTTAATAACAGATCTCTCTTCTTTTGGGTACGGGTGCATAATACGTAATATAGGACTATAGAGTAATGTACATAGTCAGTCAAAAGGTTTAAAGCAAAACAATAACAACAAAGAAAACCAGCGACAATTGATTCGGCGGCAGTAGAAAATGATTACAACAGCTCTTGGAATCCTATGGAAGATCAAAGGTACATCTAACAATAGAGAAACCTATAACCTCTTCAACACAAACAGGGATTCAGTATGGATTCATCACAGCTGCTACTCTTTCTCTATTGACCTTAACACAAAACAAGGTCTCGTTCCTACCCTTAGACGGATAACACTAGGAAGTTATTCGTGAAAGCATAAGTCCAAGTAATACGACAACACGCAGCGAACGACGAATTCATAACACGACAATAACACAACATTTGATGCACAGCACAGCTAGCGGACACTACAGATCGAAGAACAGACGATAAGCAGCTCAAAAGGCACCGGAATATCGTGGACGAACACAAAAGCCCTGAATTTAGCGAATTTGCAGGTAGCGCGCAAAAAAAAAAAAGCAGAGTGCACCTTTTAACCGCATATGTTTAAAAATTTCTATAGAAGAAAGATAAAAAAATAAGCAGAACCAACCTAGTCGTTCTCAATTTTACAGCTATTAGAGGTCGGTGAGCACTTCGGGTACTGCTGAAGTGAACAAATTGTGGCTGAGATTTGCCAAAAATAAAGACGAAACTTTCGAAATTACGAACCTTTAGATTTGGATGGTCCAGATCGCCCCGGTTGTTGGCTTTCTGTCCCACCGCTGATAAACCCGTCCCGAAGTTCTTCACACAAGCACATCGCTGCTGCTTCGTGTTGGGATCGTACAAAAGCCTGAATAAGGGTTCAAGGGTTCAGGCTAGGCAAAAGCCAATGACCTTCAGCGCATCACTAACCTTGGCACACCTGCCCAGTCCCTCTGTATTCCTCCACTTTTCATGGAGCACCACACGCGACCGCCGCTGTTTTGGTGCCATTCGCTGTTGCACGGAGGGAAAACCTGCGGGAAACACGGTTTGAAATCTCAAACACCACTGAATGCCAGATGTCTCCTCAGACGCATTCACCTCCGCTTCAGCAGCTCTCGAAGCCTTCCACTCTGCAGCAGTTTGAATCCGACCGAGCACCTAGAATTAGGAACAACTTGTCACGTGAATAACAATTCCAAGTAAATTGAGGGCTCTAATCGCATACATTTCGCAGCTCCTCCGTTGGATTCCCATTCGAATCGTAGTACCTACCGATTAAAACACCGACCAACTTGTAGTCTTTCTCATAGAACGATATCCAGTCACGAATTCCTGTGAATATGAATCCTTTCACAACAAACATTCAAGAAAAACTGACAATTAATGGCTCCGAGTTCTTGGCCAAGGCGATAGTATTTACACATGGCAACCGCTTCAAGTCACAGGCTATTTTAACAGCAGTTCTTCGTTCAAATACAGCAGTGACACAAACAACATCGCTTTGTAAAGTGATAAGCCTTTTAACACAAAACTGGGGTGACCCATTCACAATCCACGAAATAAGCAAGCACAGTGACTTGTTACTAGAACAAAGTAATCGAGTAGCTATATGGTTTGCCCTAACTGCTAGATATTGGATCCAACATTCAGATAATTCAAATCTTCTCTTTTTAAAAAATCTTTTCTTCAAACCCAGTTGAAAAGATTATGCGAATAATAGCATCTTTGAGAAACCCCGGATCTTGTAATGCTTAACTCAGATAAGGGTAGTTTTTACAGGAAGGCATTTTTTACGATCCAAATGATGACTGATCTTATCTTTGGATCCCACTTAGGATATCAGAATCCGATAGAATATCATGTTTCTGATCAAAATTAGTTACCGAAATCAACCGAAAATTCGACGAAACCAGTCCTATCTGAATCGCCCAAGATCTGATTGTTAATAATCCACCTAACCAGGGTTTGAAGAAAAATGGCGAATCCGAATTATCCCAATCGGCGTCGGATCCAATGTCTTTTACGTACTCGTAGATTATAAACGTACCCATAGCTTGATGCTGTGAAAGGCACTTATCCAAAGTTTAAAAAAGCTGCTCCTCTTTTTAGCGCAATGAAAATTGAATGTAAATGAATGTATACAAAAGCAAAAAGAGGAAACGGATGAAAAGAAGGAGCAGGGAAAATACCAATGAGGTCGTCATGAGAAAGTCCGTCAGTGTCATCCACCAATCCCTTCTCGGTGAAGTCACCGCTCACGAATGCTCGTGTCGCATCGCGCCCTGTAAGGAGTAGCCAATCCATCATGACCAAGTTGCATCAATTCAGTGATAGGACAGCAGGCTGAGCATGAGAGGACAATTCAACACCGCTCTCATCCTTTCTACGGCTATAATGTGTATGCATTCGTGCATTTTTTGAGCTTTTCGGAAAGGAGAGGAAAAGGAGAGAGGGCTCCCTAACCCTATTTCTTTCGAAAATCCCTGTAGCTGAGTTCCAGCTTGACAAAGATTTCTTAAACTTGTGTATAACGAAGTTTTCAAAGCCTATTAAGAAGTGAATTAGATTTTCATCCTAGCCATGGAGCTGTTCTCTTAAAAAGTTCTCTTGAATAACAATTTGGAATGACATGAAATAGATTAGACCTTAGTGTTGTGTAATCTTAATGAAAATCATCACCATCCTCACTGTAGCTGTCTGCTTCATGCCAAACCCTTTGCTTTCTTTCTACTATAAGCTATGCATCTAAATGGTTGCTTCGCTTGCTTAAAAGAAGAAAACAGTGCAATAATCGATAAAGATAACGCTAATCTAGCTATTCTTTTATTGAGCACATTTCATTTCTTCTTCTTCTTCTTTTTTTACAAAAATAGCCCACTAGAGGAAAAGATCACCACATCAATATTGGTTCGAGATCCTAGAACCATTAAAAATCAAACAAAAACACACAAATAAGCACACAGATGAAGCATTCTGAAGGAATTTACTACTCAGAACTTGGTGCCAGCCAATGTGTTCTGGATGCGGCACGCACGGCACTCTTTCGAAGCACCGTGAAGCTGCATTCAGCTAGCGTATAGTACTGCCGAGAACCACATAGCATCTACACTTGTATTCATCCCCCCCCCCCCCCCCCCCTCCTCCCTCCCCTCTTACTTGGTCTAGTACCGACAATGAACCAAACTCGTATGAAAAATCCAAACCAGACCCACCCCAAATAGGATCAGTGAGCAGTAACTTGGGACAAACTGCCAAAAAAATCATCAGAATTGAAAAAAAAATGGTCGGGGAAATATAAATACTCAAAAAAGCTCACCAGCAAAGAAGTGATACCCTCCTCCTTTTCCGTAGTGTTTCTTGCCCTTATCGACATTGTATATTCGACCAAGGATAGCAAGATAGACAGGCCTAGAACAAATTATATAAATTACAATATAATCGACGAAAAGCCTACCCCAGTGACCCCAAACCCTTCATGCGCAATTCAACTAGGCAGCTATGTTTTTCTATCCACAGTTTTGACCAAAAAGAAAACATCACAAAAGATTTACATTTTTTCTCTACAATAAACGAAAAACAACAACAAACTTCGATGGTCGGGTTCCGTCAAAAAGTGCTAGTTGTTCTTTGTTCAATATCAGCATCTCCTCGCCCAACTTCACTTCAGGATCGAAAGTCTAAAAGGAAACATTGACCGGTGTCCAAAACTTAACACGTCTGAGTAACAACATAAAACAAAATCCATCCAGAAACCTGGACGTCCTCCTGAGTGGCCTGGCGTTTTGGAAGTTTTATATTCTCCTTGGCACCTTGCAGAACTTCTTGCGCCCATTCCAACTTTTCGCGAGTAAAGTCGTACTGCAATCGCAAAGTTGATTATGTGCCACAGCAATAGAAAGAAAGAGTTGCAGAAAACTGCATCGGCAGAAGTTGGAATGAAATTGAGGTGGACAAAGACAAACTCAAAGGAAAACGCTGATCTTTCGGTAGTTTTCGTTCGATACTCTAAGCAGCAGAACCAAAACTGCAGAATGCCAGTAGAAAATGACTATGCGAAGCAGCAACAACGGGAAAACGGTACTGACGTCTTATGACCGTGATAGAGGCATACTGTTTCTGCCTGTGCTGTGGTACTTATGGATCCACTTCAAGTTTCAACTGAAAAAAACAAGACAAACTGAGGTGCAGAGCGGCTCGGGGAGGGGAGTCAGCTTGCTGAGTGGCTATTCAGTTTGGAATGGGCGAGAAAGGGACCACTTCATTGTGTCCAAATTATGTTCCAGTGCTAAGATTAGTCACATCTTGAAACGCATTCGCTTTCTTGGAGCCGAAATGGGACCGTATGCGAGATCGAAGTGGGTCGATGGAGTGTATTAAGATGCAGTGTACTTAGCTGTGTATGATGTATTCTACAAAGACCTTCCAAGTACCGTAGCGACCCTGGTAAAGGAAGAGGTAAGCTTTAATGGAACGCAGTCTCGACAGACGATGCAAATGGCCATATTGCTGCCTTTCTTGGCCAATTCCCGATTAAAAAAAGCTCCTCTATAAAAATGAACAGACGAATAGAGAAGTAAACGAACCTTTTCTAGCCGATCAAGAGCCCACTGCGTGATGTTTGACACTCCATAGCCGTAATAAGAGGAGAGGAATGATACAAAAGCAACCTGTACTGATATGTAGATTAGACTCGTAGTGTACAGTGCCGGTTTTAATCGCCAAGGTTTGCCGACCATGCCTGAAATGAAGAGCGTTTCAAATTAAACAACCATCGTTTAGAAAGTGATACTCTGGCAGAACGAAGGAACAGAAATGAAAAACATAGAAACGGTGGCAGTAGACGATTACCGAGTTCTTGTTAACTCGAAAGATCCCCTCGTACAGCGAATATTATGAGCTAATGGTTTGACGAGAGGTGAGAAAATCATGAAGAGTGTAGCAATCGCTATGAAATGACGGGGGATTGCCGCACCAGAGCAGCTTACAACTCTCAAACTTCACAGCGAAAAGAAGGAAGCTAACAAAGGCAATGCAGATAAAGACACTAACTTGGTCAAGTCGACTATACATCTGACAGAACTTGCAAAGGCAGCTACAAGTTGACCGCCACCAACAGAACGAGTTTTCCCACAGTGTACGGGAGAGGACGTTGCGGAACAAACAAGACGTTCTAGCAGGCATACCGCGTTCCCACACAACCGTAATGGTTTGAAAACTCCGTTCCACTACCTGACATTCCTCATCGTGTTGGTGTGGTGCCGAAAAAACTAGACTTTCAGCAATGAATCACTCGGTGAAGGACAGTGGCCAGTCCAACCAACTTTTTTGGCTGCTTTAATAATGCTAAAAACAGAAAATAAAACAGTATCAACTAGTTGCCTCACTTCTTGTTCGTTAACCAATCGAACTAGGGCACGGATTCAACAATTATGCTCGAGGGTATGCGGAGTAAAGGGCTAGAGATGAATGAACCAACTTGGATATCTATAGCCTTATACCAACGGGTATAATTGTTGATGAATCCGGCCCCAGGTGTAGCAGGAAGAGCTCGAGTGGTCCCGCAACGATAGCTCGAGTGCTGTTGTAAAACTCGTCCCATCTTTTGACGGACAACTCGTCGTTACCCTAGGCTGTTTAGTCGCGAGTTTAGGAAATCACAAAGACTTAAGCAACCAATAGGAAATGATGGGGAATTGCTGCATAACCTTACAGATCATAAACTTCGCAGCTAAAAGCAACAAGACACTTAGCAAACTCGAATGTGCATCCTAACTTCCACCTGTGTTCCAATACTGCTGCACAATACTGAATGATGTGTGCAGTGCATGATAGTAAAATATTAGCGAAATAACAACAAAAACGCTGGCAGATCTGAGCAAAAAGAAAAGTAAAAACCAATGAATCAGACGTGTTCACTGCCGCACGATGCCAGCGTCGAGAACAAGATGCCATGTCTGGTACCGTCTCGCACTTTCAAACCATCAGGATGCAGAAAATAGTGCAACTCTTGCATTTCCACTTATCACTGTCAATAAATAGACTGCAGAGTTCTGAGAGAAGGAACTTAAAAATAGGAGTCCGAGTGGCAACTGGGGCGCGCTATTCTCAGTGGAGCGCGCCAGTGCACTCGACTATACTCGTATTTCACAGAACGTATCTCCTGTCCGTGACAGTTCATAGCAACATGTACGGTCAGAAAGTGTGTTTGAGTGGAAGATGAGCTTAGTACGGGTGGTTCCAGAATGTAAGACCCTTGATGACTTCAACAGATCTTCCCTAGCAACAAGGCCACCTTCGAACCAGACACATTTCCGAAGGAGTCAGCACAGATGGATGTCGTCTAAAAATGAATCAAATGCGCCGAAACGCCGTGCACCACTAAGAACCACTGAAGACACGGGACAGCAATCGATTGAAGTGGAGGATGCGAGGAATTAATTATGAGAAGTCATCGACAATGAAAACACAACCGAACACACGACAGCTGCCAAGAACAAAGACACGGGAGGCGCCGAGCACAGCGCGCACTGGGTCGCGCTCTCGCCAGAACGGGGAAACCAGCTGGAAGGTGAGGCTGACACCTCTCCACTTCGTCGACTGGTTGTGGTTCAGAATCCTATAGGATAGCTACTATCCTTCCTCCACCTTCATCTCGTTCTCGAACGAAGAGCATTCAGTGGAGATCCACACTGCAGTGTCAGTAGGTGAAGAACCACTCCTGGGTTAGTGGACATTGAGGAGGTGGTGTTAGGAGCAGCAGTTTATTTTGCCTACCGCGCGACTTTGTAAACATAAAAAGGGCGACACTACTGATCGAGGTGGTAGGTCAAGTTGAAGATAATGAGCTTTCTCCTACACTGTGAGTATTCTGTGGTGGCCCACACCAGAGGTGCACATTTAACGGCTAACGATTTAACGAATTAACGGCATTTTTCGTTAAAATCTGGCTTAACGACTTGACGAAAAATTTTAGAACTTAACTGAACTTTTTCTGAATAAGTTTATCACATTTCCTCTTGTCTTCATTAGTATTAAGACTGCTCCTGAAAACTATAGAAACCAGCAAGAATAAGCAAAAACATTCCGTTCTAGCAGAATAACAAATAGCGAAAGAATACCGCGCACCAATGTCAATCTGACCTTAACCTAGGGTATTGCTCTCGTCGTCAGGTAAAGGATAAAGGATAAAGGACGGCGTTACTCAATCCCTTCTGGGATGCGCCAGCGCATTCTACTTCTACGGGATGTCGTGGAGGCGACATGAATGCGTATTTGGCCATACAATGACTTGCGGTGGCCAGCCGATGAACAAGTCAGCTCTTTATCCTTCCCAGACAAGTCTGGTACCAATTCAGCGACCCCGGAGGGATGGAAGGCTTGGTTGGCCTGGGCGGAGAATCCGAACCAGGAACCTAGTATCGGGTGCTCGCGACAGTCGCGCCTCCTCCGACTGCGCTACACGCGCCCCGTCGTCAGGTACAGTGCGCAAATCCTTTTATATTTTTATTTTCGTGCTATTTTTCATGCCTTCTACGGCGCATTTCGATTTTTGGAAAGAATGCATATTAGAGCTAGAAAAGTTCTTCGCCGAACCGCCACAACAAATCCATCCACTAAGATACTGGTCTGACCCCCTTGTAAGATCTGCCTATCCCCACTTGGCGTTGCTTATCCCACAATACTTTTGCTCGCCACCTGGAATAGCCGAGACGGAGGGAATGTTTCCGACTGCTGGACATATCATATTTTAAACGACGCGAAAAACGCGAACAGCAGAACATTGTGGAAAGTCACTTCTGAACGCTAGCATTCCGCTGACGGGTTTTTAATTGCACTTTTATTAGTATCTTCGGTACTTACAAGGGAACTGTCTGAACGGTACGCCGGAACGACAAGAACGAATACCATAGGAGGAACCTCCGTCCTCCAAATAGTAACAGAACATGTTTTGTTTTTGCCGAATCCTTGAAGCAATCGAGTAAGATGGTGTAATGGTTAAGGGTCCCCAACGTCGAGTGTTTACCACGGCGGAGCAAGGAACTCCTCCCGCGGCCTGGGTGGCGCAGTAGTAGAGGTGCTGCTTCATGGTCGTGACGTCGTGACGCCGCGGTTTTGCACTTTTACCACAGTATCGGATTTCCATAGAGATTTCCGTATCTGAACGTATTTTGGAGCTCACTACGGCAAGATGTTTTCACTACTTATTCCTTGTCGACATCTCATGATGCACCGGCAACGTCCCAGATGTGCAAAATACATTGCCTATACTGTAATCGGTCTTACTGTTTTATGCAAAGACATCAGCAAACTTCAAAAAAAGTTCAGATATGGAAATCTCTATGAAAATGCAACACAATGGCAAAAGTGCGAAAACGTTACGTAGCTGGGAAACCGAACCCCCGACGTGAAGAGCACGAAAAAGAACCTCTGCCACTGCGCCATCCAGGCCACAACACAAGCTCTTACGCCGCCGTGGTAAGCTCGACGCTGCGGGCCCTTAACCATTACACCCTTCTACTCGTTTTCCTCTAGAATTCGGCAAAAACAAAACATGTTCTGTTACTATTTGGAGGACGAGGATTCTTCCTATAGTATTCGTTCCTGCCGTTCCGGCGTACCGTTCAGATAGTTTCCTTGTTAGCGGGCTGGCGCCTGCGTCGAGACTGTACATGGTCAAAGAACAGTCCTTCAAAGCGGTTTCGCACAGAACTAGGGAAGGGAGGGAACTCCGGGGTCTGCGTAATCTAAGGGCCTGTTCATACCTCGTGACAGCAGGGACAAGAGCGCAGCGCGCGTGGCGTGCGCAGCGTGCGTAGCGCGCGGAAGTATGAACAAGCAACAGTAGCGACAAGAGCGGCTGGAGCGACAACGCCGGCGCTTGAGTATGAACACTTTTCGGCGGCGCGCGCTCTGTTTTAATCGATTCGTATGTTTTGCGCGGGCGACGGTAGCAACAAGAGCGCAGCGCGCGTGACGTGCGCAGCGTGCGTAGCGCGCGGAAGTATGAACAAGCAACAGTAGCGACAAGAGCGGCTGGAGCGACAACGCCGGCGCTCGAGTATGAACACTTTTCGGCGGCGCGCGCTCTGTTTTAATCGATTCGTATGTTTTGCGCGGGCGACGGTAGCAACAAGAGCGCAGCGACAAGAGCGACTAGAGCGACAACGCCGGCGCTCGAGTATGAACACTTTTCGGCGGCTCGCGCTCGGTTTTAATCAATATGCATATTTTGCACGTTCGACAAGTCGCTCTTGTCGCGAAGTATGAACAGGCCCTAAGTTATATTTTAAGATGCGAGGGCAGGCTTATTCTGTTGTCCACTCTTTGTTGGTAGTGAATTGCTTATGTCACATTATGTCGCTGGAAACGATTTTCACGATTTTTTTTTCATTTGAAATAATAGTCCGCAGCTAGCTGTATCTTTAACGGAATTTAACGATTTACCTGAAATTAACGAAAAATCTCTGAAAAAAAATTCGTTAAAAAATTCGGCACTATTGTGCTTTCACAACTCCACGGGTCGAGGAGAGGTCGAAAAAAATTTTTTCGCCCAAACTTCGGCTAGGGGGTAATTTGGAGTGCCGATCGAATCTGAGATCCGTTTTCAAAATTACGGCCGATTACGGTAGGTTACGGTAGGTGCGGGTGACTAAGGCTGCTAAGGTCATGATCACCGATTTCGCCCAAACTTCGGCTAGGGGGTTATTTGGGGTGCTGATCATGAATATAACATTCGTTTTTCGTTTTACGCTGGAGTACGGTAGGTTACGGTAGGTGCGGGTAATCGCTGACAGTCTTAGTCACCCGCACCTACCATAACCTACCGTACTCCAGCGTAAAACGAAAAACGAATGTTATATTCATGATCAGCACCCCAAATAACCCCCCTAGCCGAAGTTTGGGCGAAATAGGTGATCATGATCTTGGCAGCCTTAGTCACCAGCACCTACCATAACCTACCGTACTCCAGCGTAAAACGAAAAACGAATGTCATATTCGTGATCAGCGCCCCAAATAACCCCCCTAGCCAAAGTTTGGGCGAAAATTTTTTTTCGACCTCTTCACGACACGTGGAGTTGTGAAAGTACAATAGTGCCAAAAATTCTAACGCTCAGAACTTTGTGTACACTCCTGGCCCTCACCTCATCTACACTAATAAATTTTCAAGCTTCCTGTCGCTGTGTCACGTTGTTCCCAAGTAAAAATGTCTTACTTAGGCATAGAGTGCCTTTAATTGGCATTAAAGTTTCATATCTCGCTGTATTTTTCATAGTGTGTAGTGCACAGTTTAGTGTGCGCGCGACGTGCGATGCGATGACATGAATGGTGGCCAAATCGATCGAGCGACGCGATCGATCGAACACCATTACCATTCATGTCATCGTGTCGCGCGTCGCACACTAAACGCTCCCTAACGCCCCGTTTATACTTCCGACTCTGAGTGACACGGTGGCATGCATAGTGGCCAAATTGACCGATCGCGTCGCTCAATCAATGTGGCCATCGTACGTGGCGTCACGTCACTCGGCGTCGAAGTGTAAACGAGCGCTGAGAGGGAAGCTTAAACGTCGAATCTGGAAAGCAAGGACGCGAGTTAGGGCGGACTTCCTCAAGTACAGAACCGTCAAGAATTTTAATTTGCCGCTACGGAAGGCGGTGGCAAGTCTCTCTCCGCGTGGTTGTAGAACTCATATCGCTTGATAAACATTTCACACCAAGTTAGGAGACGTGGTGTTAAAGACGTGGCATGAGAACCGATCTCTAGCTGAGCAGTTAAGATATGTTAGCGGTTTCTGTTCGGTTTTTTGTTGTTCATTTTTGTTCCCTTGTTCCTTTGTACCGCGAAGACTTATTGTCTAAAATAAATAAACGGAAACCGCATTAAATCGAAAGCAACATTCGACCCCAAATCCTGCAACCTTGGGAGGATAGATCTAACTATGCATTACTGGAGCTGCCGCTCGGAAGGGTGGTAGCTTTTTATTCATGAGAGCAGGATACATTTTCAGCAGATTTGCGTGCTCTGTTCTCAGATTTTCATCACATGCTTTGCTCTAATTTACTGCCTTGCCCACTAGATTCCGTTATGAATTATACCAGCAGGAATCACTAACTACCAAAAGAGATCATTTGAATATTGCCTAGAAAGTTCGCTACGGTTGGAGTGGATTATGCAGTTCCTCCACAAATGCTTCTTAATCTCTTTTCTAGACTATTGTCAATGATCCGGCATTTATATTATGCAACAACTACTTCGAAAAAATAACTGTTCTTCTTTCTCCGAGAGAATAAGAGAATCCAGAGGCGGTTGCCGTTGGCACACCCACTTGTCGCAGAGTTCAGACTAAACGAACTTCTTTATTTTTGCTGTGCAAGCCGGCGTCTTAGCAGGGTACGCTTGAATGCCCCAGATGTCAAGCCAAACTAAGGCAAGAGCGCTCAGGCTTTGCTCCTGCCTATTTCTCTGTGAAATTATTAATTCAAAGCAAGGCTTTCCGATGCTTCAAGGTTTTCCAAAGGGTCTCACGTTAGCACTTCACTGCTCATTTTTTAGACTGCCTTCTATCGCAACTCCTAATGGCCTTTGATTTGATTCCGTCTTTGCTTTCCAGAAAGCTCCATGACTCGAAAATTGGGCTTTTACACTGTCATGGGAGGTGGCCCACATTCTTCTGCTTTCGTTATCAGTTATCTTTCTACTCCATATGTATTCAAAACTATATGTCATTCTCTACCTAGGGCTGTCAAAGCCTCCTATGAAGTCATGGAGTAAAGAACTGAAACAGCGGCGGGAATAGTCAAGGCATTCAAGGCACTACAACGGCTGGAACTTTTCCTACAACCTAATATTTTGTTGTTCTGTTTTCGTGCCTTCGACTGTGTCATGAAAGAGCAATCTCGGCACCACAAATAGAAAAATAAATACATTTATGTGAAGACTGACAGCAAAGTAGGCGTCGCAGTGTCGCCACTCATTCACGACCTCCCTTCGTCAGCTGGATAAACCAGTTCGCATTCCAGGTATTGGAAGAATCTGCCGAATGAAATACGCTTGTACGGGCCGTCTCCAATCTCACTGTATTCGTGCTCTAAGGCAGCCGCTTCGCCAGCCTAAAGATGTGCATTTAGAAACCAAGAATGTTTCACGATTTTCCGAGAATGAGGACAACTTTCAGGCACATGAAACTGCTGCCAGTGCTAGCCGATTTAGTATTGAAGGACGGAGTTCCAGCCGAACACCCTACATTGTAGTTACATGGCTGGACACTTCCGATAGTAACAGCACGTGTGATACAATATGAGTGATTTAGTTATAAGGAGAAACTCAACAAAAGAGGAAACAGAGGTTTTATCTATTCAATGCCCAAGTCAGTCCTTTATATATACCGTTTCCACGTGAAATTGGACACTTTTCAAACTAAATTCGAGTCTCTTCTCAACGTTCTTGACGCTTTTGAATTCAAACTGGACATCTTCCTAATCAAAACGAGCTTCTTCCACATTAAAATGAACTCTAGGAGATGGATTAATTTTTTTACGTAGTATGACAAAGGATTTATTTTTAAATATACCTATATTTTTATATAACTTTTACTAAATCTTAATATTATGTGTGATATAAATTTTTTGGGCGCGTGTAGCGCAGTCGAAGGAGACGGCTGTCGCGTGATCACGATATTAGGTTCCAGGTTTGGATTTCCCACCCAGGCCAACTGTGCCTCCCATCCCACCGGGGTAGGTGAGTTGGTACCAGACTTGTCTGGTGGGAAGGACAAACCAATGACTTTCTCATCGGCTGGTCACCGCAAGTCATTGTGTGGCCAAATAAATATGTATTCACATCGCCTCTACGACACCACGTACTAGTAGAATGCATGGCGCATTCGAAATGGGATTAATTAACGCTGCCCTTTGTCCTTTATATGATTTTATTTAGCATGGAAAATTTAGTATGACCTTCTCTGAAATTTTTTAATTCACCTGTCCCATAAGTGAAGGCATTGTTTACCGTTTTGTAAAATTTTAAATTTTCAGTAAAATAATAAATTAAGTCTTGTTTCAAAGTGCAGAAAAGCAATAACCATTTAGTGTATTAAAAGATGAGATCCGCTATTCGTTCGCCACGATTTTTATTTGATTGATAGCAAAAACTCTGTTTTCCTGAAGTAACACAGATGTAAACAATACAACAAGAACAATACTAAAAAGTCTTATATCCTTCATTGCAGTTTCAAGTAAGCAGCATCTATACTACCAACCAGACAAAAATCGCGACGACTTAGTCGAGTACGCGGCGCAATCTCTTCTTTTTATAAATTTTATGATTGCTGCTATTCGCTATTTTTTGCTATTTTTCTTGAAAAAATTATTCTGACCACATAGGAGCCTCTAGCTTAATTGGTGTCGCTAAGATGCATCGCGGAATTGCAGAAATGTGCAGCGGTGGTGAGAGAACGCGCCGTTACTCCAGCCGTAACCGCAGCAGCCAATCAGGCACCGGCTCAGCCGCACAGGCAGGGCACGTGAATGGCTGCCGCTATTACTGCAGGGACAACGTCACGTTCCCGCACTCCTGCGGTGCGTCTTCGCCACATGTAACGTTCAATGTGTGCGCTTTGGGTGTTTTGGTTTGGAAGACGTCCAGTTTGACTTCAAAAGCGTCAAGCTCGCTTCGAACAGTGTCCAATTTAGTTTGAAAAGGGTTCAACATAACATGAAAGTGGGGCAATTCAACAATAAGAAGGTCAAAGCATCAAGATCTGGCGAGTATTCGGAAATGGAGGTCAGACTCTAGACAGCTTGACTGGGTGTGATTTAGACCTTTGCTAAGAATGGCCGAATGTACTGGAAAAACGAAGAATCGTATTTTGAGATAAAAAAAGAAGTCCCGGTCAAGAATTTTCCTGATTTCCAAAACTCAGTAGTACAGGGATTCTGCGGACGTCCTTCAGAGCTGCTTAAGAGCAATTTGAATTAGCAAAAAGCACAGCGACCAACATCCTGGGAGCAACAGCTTCCGATTAGGACAGGTGTGCACTACGAAAACGCGAATTGAACACCCTTCAATGTAGAAGTCCAAATGAAAAAAGACACTGGAACTGTACCTCATTCCTTCCGACAAAAATTGCGTCAGAGAATTCGTTCAAGTCTTCGTCATGCACCATAAAGTGTGCGACAAGATCGTCGTCTTCCTAAAGGAAAAACGAATCCATGTGGCGGTAACAGAAACCGGATATCATTTGCCGCTAACGTCTCAAGCTACTCCAGGTTGAGTTCAATGATTTCGCTTCCTTGATTCGTAGCAGAAACTCTCACTCACCAAAGGGGTACCGAGTTCCTTCTCCACGTGCTTACGCAGATCTGCATTGTCCTTCGCTGTTTCTCTCACCACGTATGATCGTTGACAGCCCTCCAGGTGAACGAGAGACATCGAGCATGCGCACAGCGTCAGGAGAACGAGGCTAGTCGGAAGCATCTTCATTCCTGAAAGAAACTAATGAGCGCAAGACCCGTACAGAGACTTTTAGAAGTAATCCTTTCACATTAACGAGTTTTAGAAAACTCTTATAGTGCGCAGTCGAGTCACGTATAGCGACGATCAAATCGTCTCGTGCAACCTCATAAGGAAGAACTACCACTAAGAAGATGCTTTGAGCTCCTTCCGAATGCGACGCGAAGTAATGATGAACTCCCACTTTGATTCATCGCGCCCCCAATTAGTTTGCGATGCTTCCATTAGACAACTTTCTCATCAAGCTAGACACTTTTCAAATAAAATTAGGCACCCAAGGCACGCTTTCCGTGTCTAAATGAGCGCCTTGCAGGGCAAAACGAACGTCTTCCAAATTAAAATGAAAATAACTCTAAAAAGTTGGAATAATTTTCTGCTAAAGGAAGATCCAGTATGTATGACCTTTTCGATATTTTTAATTGACCTGCTCCCATAAGCAAACATTCTGTTCAAGATTTCCATGAGTATTATGTAAAAACAAAGAATAATAAGTTATTTTTAAAGTACACAAAGGCAGCAATCATTTAGTGCATTAAAATAAGAGATCGCGTCAAGCGCTCGACTAGATCGTCGTAGTTTTTGTTCAGTTGACAGCAAAAATTCTGTTTGCGTACATGTAGTAACACAGACGTACAAAATCAGCTATAAAACGCGCATATTACAAACATATCGTAATAAAATATTCGAGCTGGAATCACTTGCTATTCGTAGGAAGCGAAACGATCTAATTATGATTTTCAAGATGATGACTGGAAAAGTTGGACTTCCACTTACTGAGCTTTACACAGTCCATCATTCTACCACTAGGGGTTGTAGATCTAAAATTCACTATTCTACGGCCAAAAGTTGTGTTCGTGCCTCCTTTTTTACTCAAAGGGCCGGTTCTGAATTCTTGATGTTTACCAAAAAACATACTTTGCCATCTTCGATTAAGCAATATAAAAAGCTCGTTGGTAGTTATCTTAAGACTCGCTAATTTGCCGTTTCTTGTATTTTTGTGTTTATTACCAATGTGTTGTCTTGCTGGTCTTTATTTCGTCGCGTGTTGTCATACACGTATAAATAAATAAATATTCTCATACCCCTGTTTCAAGTAATCATCAGCTATATTATCAATTAAATAAAAATTGCGGCGATCTAGTCGAGTACATGGCGCGATCCATCTCTTCTTTTAATACAGCTAGTGACTGCTGCCTTTTTGTGTTTTGGAACAAAGTTGAATTCACTATTCCTTCATGAAAAATAAGAATTTTTTTTAAAATTTCGAACAATATGTTCCCTTATTGAGGTGCGAAATTTCAAAACTTGAAAGAAATCTCCAACATAAGCGCTACCATACTCTTTATTCGCTTATGTTGGAGAATCTCTATTTTAGTCCGAAAAACGTCCGCTTTCGATATGTTCAGTTTGATTTGAAAAATGTCAAACTTACATAAAAGGGTATCGAATTTGATTTGAGAAGCGTCCAATGTGACTTAAATTAGACGAAAGACGAATTTGGCTTGGAAAGCACAGTACATATTTGTTCACAAAAGTGTCCAATTTAATTCGAAGGATGTTAAAATTCGTTTTAAAAGCAACGAAATTGATTGAAAGAGTGCAATTTGATCTAAAGGGTCGCGAGTTTAGTTTGAGAAGTGTCCAACTTGACTTGAAGGATGTCGAGTTGTGTTCGGAAGTGCTCAATTTTATTTTAAAAGCATCGAATTTGGTTTGAAAAGTGTCCAAGTCGACGTGACACGGCATATCAAGCTTAAATGGTCGTGGAACCACATCCATATTCTACAGTGGTTAGTTGACGAAGCTGAAACTGTCGCCTAGACACGGACGAGGACAGGCTCAAAACCGAACGTTGCGAGTGTTGGGGAGGAACGGGCCAGACGTGGTCGTTTTCGTCGTGCTGTTTTTATACTGCCGCTCTCGCACTCCACCTGTAGCGATCTACCACATATTACAGTTGGACTGCATTGAAAATCTGGTTGTTGACAGTTATTCCTTTGAATATGAGGTCGTAAGTGGATATCCCGGCCCTTCATCACGTGTCAGAGCGAGGAAGGTCACCTTGAAAGGACACTCTGCCGCTAGGGCATAATCGCACTTATTTTCCAATGCGCTTCAATTTGAAACATATAGTGAAAGTGTTCAATTTAACGAGTGTCGGTGGTTAGCTCATAACCCAGCTGCCCGATGGTAGTGCTCACTTTAACCTAGTGCATCTTCACGTTTGAATCACTGCGACTGAAAAGTGACGTCTACATACTGTAGTTGCTTACCGTGGTCTAGAGCGTTTCAGACCTGACGAGATTGGCAACAGTAATGTGCGTAAATTAAACAACTTTTACAATCATAAGCCATGCAATATTTCTTCTTCTTCTTCTTCTTCAGCGTTTGTCCCGCTTCGAGGCGGGGTCCGCTATTCTGGTGTGGTGACGCCACTTTACGCGATCAAATGCTTGATCGGGATGGATACCAGCAACCTTTAGGTCCACATGCAATGTATCAAGCCATCGCTGCTTCGGCCGCCCTTTAGGCCGTTTTCCGGGCACATCTATGTTAAGGCCAATCTTTCTAACAGTGTCACCACTAGCTCGAAGAACGTGGCCATACCACCGAAGGCGAGCTTCACGTAACTTGTCAGCAATTGGACCGAACCAAACCTCTGGCGTATTTTCGTTGCGAATACGGTCCAGACGCGCAACACCAGCCGTCCATCGCAGCATTTTCGTTTCCATTACGCTGAGGCGAGTCTCAACCTCCTTGGTTGCAGGCCAGCACTCAGCTCCATACATCGCTACTGGTCGGACGATGGTTCTATAGATCTTCGATTTAAGGCGTTCCGGTATCTTCCTGTCGCATAAAACGCCTGTCATCGAGCGCCATTTGGACCACGCTGCGCTCACGCGCGAGTTCACCTCGAACGTCAGACTACCATCAGACGCAATTGCAGATCCAAGGTACTTGAAATCTGTCGTTCGTACTAGCGCAGTGCCATTGATCTCAATGGACTCGGCTTCGTTTACGTCTGTCGTCAAGTACTCAGATTTTTTGACGTTTAGCTTGAGCCCGAACATCGTCAAGCGGTCGTACCAAGCTTGCGCTTGTCGCTCGAGTTCGCTCTTCTCTTCGCTTGCAAGCATTACGTCATCTGCATACAGCAGCGTCCAGGGGGCAGGCTTCTGAAGGTCTCTCGAAATGGCATCCATTACGACAATGAATAGGAGCGTGGAAAGCGCAGAGCCCTGGTGAACACCAACGGAGATAGGAAACTCCGCCGATGTGCCGGCTGGCGCTCGCACACTACTCTTTGGACCAGAGTAAAGTATGCGCACCCACTCAATAAGCTCTTCGGGAACACCGTGTTGTCGTAAGGCGTACCATATAATCTCACGCGGTACACGATCAAATGCTTTCTCTAAGTCGAGAAAAGCTATGTGCAGCGGTTTCTGCTTTTCGCGATGTCTCTCTACCAGAAGACGAGCAGCATTATGGCATCGATGGTGCCACTGCCCGCTACGAAGCCACATTGATTGGTGGAAAGTTGGACGATATCGCGAATACGTCCATCTACAATTCGCTCGAAGATTTTCATGCTGTGCGAGAGCAAGCGAATTGGACGGTAATTCGTGCAGTCCGCAGGACTGCCCTTCTTCTTCCATATCGGGATCGTCGTGCTTTCCTGCCAACTACCAGGTACCTTCTTTTCCGTAACAACCTGGTTGAAAAACTTCGTTAGCCACTCAGCAGGACTCCAGCACCTCAACTTCCATAGGTCGGCCGCTATATCATCGGGGCCCGTTGCTTTGCCTGGCTTCATCTTCTTCAAAGCCGCTTCCGTCTCCTCCACAGTGATTTTCTGCACAGGACCGTGCGTAGGAGGGACGCAAGGGATGGGCGGATGGGCAAACTCTTCTGTCGAAATTCTCTCGAAGTAGTCATGCCATCGTTTCATAGCCCTCTTGCGGTTCGTCAGTAGATGGCCATTCTCATCGTTGATGCCCAAGAATTTCTCGATGTCCTCGGCCTGACGATGGCGTGCCTTGGCAAGTCGATAAAGATGTCGTTCACCATCGCGCGTCTCGAGTTTATCGCTGAGATCATCACAATGGACGGCTTTTGCAACGGCTACGGCCTTCTTTGCCGCTTTCTTCGCCTCCTGGTACATACGCCATTTGTCTGCAGTCTTGTCGCACAGGAACGCGTGATATAATTTTTCTTCTCTCGGACTTTTTCTCTTACGTCGTTAGTCCACATCCACGCCAGCTTCTCGATCTTGCGGCGTCCAGGCTTAGTCATGCCTAATTCAGAGCATGCAACTTGTAAAATCGTATCGGTTGCATCTTTCCATGTTTCGTCGACGGTTGTCACCGTCGGTAACCGAATACGAGAAACAAAAGCTGCAGCGTTTTCCTTCAATCGCCACCACTTGATTCTCGGTGGACCGCATCGCTCGACATGCCTCAGCCTCGGAGGGGCGAACTTAAGAGTGCATATCAGCGGACGGTGCTGTGTGGCGACAGTCTCGTACGGCACCACCTTCGCATCTGTAACCAGCTTTCGATCGCGATGCTTCACAAGGATGAAGTCGATCTGTGTCTTGGTGCTCCCGCTATAGAACGACACCAGATGGGAGTCACGCTTTCGAAATACGGTGTTCGCGATGATGAGGTTATGCGAGTCCGCATACTCAAAGATTCGCTCACCATCAGCGTTACGTGCTTCATATCCGAAACCGCCGTGACAGCTGCGACCATCTTTCGCAGTCCCCACATGACCGTTGAGGTCACCTGCGATAACGACAGCGTCTTCTGACGGTACCTCTGCTGTCTTTTCATCAAGCAGCGTCCAAAACTCATCCTTGGCTCTCTCAGAGCAGCCTGCCTGCGGAGCGTATGCAGAGAAGAAATGATACATACGCTGTTCAGCAGCGACTACGACCTTCATCAAGCGGTCATTAAAACGTTCCACGCTTATAATCGCGTCTTGGAAACGTTCGGAGACGATTACACCAACTCCGCTGGTGGTCCTGGGACTACCGCACAGAATGGCCTTGAAGCCTCGGCCTATGTCCTCGACTTACAACAGGACCACCTCGTCTCCTGTACCGCACATAAGTCGATTCGTCTTCGCTCCAGTGCTTCTGCTAACTCGCACGAGCGGCCCGTCAACGTACCCACATTCAGCGTAGCTACGCGGGTCTTGCCTACGTTACGGGACTTTCGGACTAGCTCAGATTCCCCCGATGCCGTCCTCGCATCAGGGACCCTCGCATACTTCTCACACTCGCCGGGCTCTGCGAGTGCGCGTCGGCTCCCGCGGACGCCGTAGCATTATCTCGATACTCACTTAACGTCATCAACCATGTGATCTGACATGGGATCTCCATAGGCCGGCCTGTCACCAGGGCCTGTCGCCTGTACTCGAATGTCCGTGATTAGCTTAGCTCGCAGAGGCGAACAGTTTCCAGTGGCACCACGTGGAGGAACGGACATCGCCACCAAGCCATGCAATATTTGTTCACCTATTTACTGTGTCACTTTCAATTTTTCAAATGAACGCAGTTTAAAGTGCAATTCTATTAGGTTGAGGCACAAATTTTGCAACAAAATTTGTCTTCCAGCAGAAATAAGATTATACCACAAAAATTCTCAATGAGTTTCTTCCGCTTTTCATGAACTGAGTAGGTGACATCTCTGCAGAATTTGGTCGGTTTCGACCTGAAGAAGACGTGTACCACCCCGTGACTTCGTCGACTTCGACGAACGCTCCTACCATGAAGGAAGTGATCCATCGACCGAAGCAGGTGGCAGTCAGACGGCGCAATGTCCGAGGTGTATAGTGGTTGCTTGATTTTGGTCCAGCCTTACTTCTAGATTTTTCAGCGTTTGAAGCGCCGTAAGCGGTGGCCGTTGCCCTGGCGGAAGAAATATTATCTCGTATCAACTTCTTTCTCTCCTAATTTTTCTAGATCTAGCCGAGTTGTTGGCAAAAACAAGCGTCGAGGAGTATTTGACTATGTGGAGCAGCTCCCGGTGCACTGGACCACTACACATCCACCAAACGCACAGCAGGACCTTCTTTCGTTGGAGCTCCGATTTCGACGTCAGAACCCAAAGCCCGATGCGTTCCAGCTATTGGTTTCCGGCTTTTTTGTTGTAGTTACGCATCCGCTTTCCATCGCTGGTAAGGATTCGATCCCATCTGCTCGCCTGAACTGGTGCTGGAACTCTCGGCAGTCGGAAGCACAGCGATTTACTTAGGTTTCCGTCAACTCATGAGGCACTGACGAAGGCGATTTTGGCGATCTTCCAGTCTTCTGCAGCAGACGGGCGGTGGTTCACTGGGAGGGGCGGAGATCAGCTGTCAATCCTAGTGTGGTTTGAGACGAATTCCACTTGAATTTGCGCAGGCCCCCTTTGTCTACAGAAATTCATCTTCCCGGGAGTACTTTACCTTTGTTGCCCTTCTGGGCGGAAAGAAACTTCTGATACCATCTCTAATAATTTTTTGGCTAGGATTGAACGTGCCGGCGACTTTCTGAATGTGTTTAACCCCGTCGCTGGGTTGCTGCCGAGCTTGAACCAATGGAAAATGAAATCACACATTTTTTCACTTTGAGTGGCCATCGTTATTGTGAATAAAACTTTTCAACAACTCAAGGAAAATTAACGATTCATAACTCAAAATGATCGCCAGGAAACATGCTTTCAAATTGAACATAGTACTTCAGCGGTTTACTTTAACCAGTGGTAGGGCTGACTAATGCTGCTCTTCTATACGAGGTACATTGATCCAATCCTTACTGCGAAGGAATACCTCCTGGTATCTAGTCTTGGAATAGAAGAAAGCATTGTACTTAAAACAAGCTTTCTTGGGTAATTCTTTAATAGTTAAACAGGGCACTAGTAAAATAGATTGCACACGTTTTCTAAACAACGTTGACGCCATCCAACCGGACACGTTAAATGGAAGTGGAAGTGAATTGCTGATTTAAAAAACTTCGCCTTAAGAAGTAGAAGAAGTCGAGGACTAACCACTGTCGTGTGATAAATAAGTAGATAAACAGCAGCTATGGACCCCCAGATAAGTCGATGATTCGAGTAGAAGCCTTTTTTCAGACGCAGGATTTCGGATAACCGAAAAGGCAACGTCGGAAGGCCAACTTTCAAAAAAAGACAGCTTCAGCTTAGACTAAAAGACATTTGCCATCCCTGCAGTTTATTCCATTAGCCACATCATATCCTCGACTTTTCAACTGTCAATCATACTATGTACCGCCTCAGAAGGAGATTGTTTTCTGGACTACCAGTAGCTGGAACACTACGCGAGAAGCCCTCGCATCATGGCGTAGCCGCTGCGCTCTCGAGCAGATTCAGAGTAGAGTCCACTCGAGAGAAACATCGTTTCTTCCCTATAAAATAGGATTGTACCCTCGAGTCACATTGTCTTCCTCTGATGAGCCCTAGACCAGTACCAGTATGAGGACAAACCGAATGTCAGCTAATGCATGCCAAATGGCGACAACCGGTGTAAACTCAAGGCGAATGAGCCTCACCAACGCGAAATAAAGAAGCTCAACTACCGCCAAGAATCGGAAGCGCCGTATTATAAGCTTAATTTCCTAATTTGGTACACTTTTCCGCCCAAACACTGTGACGTTTGGATAACCAAATATTCCAGGAAAATCTTGAATAAATCGATTTCGATGAGATGTCGCGCTGTTCGATTGGAGGTGGTCAAATACGGTCAGTCGATTTTCCAGCCACGAGCCCTCAGCAGCGCCTTGGTTAGACTCCTCCAGGACTCGCACTTTAAGATATCCTATCCTATCCTACTATATATAAAAGAGTAAGCGGTTGTCCGTCCGTCTGTCCGTCCGTCCGTCTGTCCGTCCGTCTGCCTATCCGTCTGGCCTTTCCTATCCTAGATCCTAGACGTCGAGTAACAGGCGTCCGGGTTCAGACCATGTGTCACCCATGTCAGGTCGACAGGGTCAGAAGGCGTGTCACCGATGTCGCGCAAAGGGCTTTCGTACTCACCATGTCACCGACGTCGTTCTACAGGCGTCCGAATTCAGAAAAGGTGTCACCAACGTCGTTCAACAGACGTCCGGGTTCATAAGAGGTGCCACCGACGTCGTGCAACAGGCGAACGGGTTCGGAAGAGCTGTCGCCGAAGTCGCGCAAAGGGGGAAGGGGGGGGCAGGTACAGAAGACATGTCAGCGATGTCCTTCAAAAGACGTCCGGCTTTAGAAGACGAGTCAACGATGTCGATTAAACGATGTCCGGGTTCAGGCATGTCACCGATGTCACGCCGTGAGCGTGGGAAGACAAGTTTGGGGGGGGGGAATATCTTGAAAAGTGAAATTCTTGAAATTCGTGAAAGTGACCTGGAAGGGGGAGGGGGGCTGGAGGTGACACGGAGACGGGGAACCAGTAATACGGGATCTCTAAAATGGGGTCAGTAGACGGGACCAAGGGAATGGGGAAACCAATAATGGTGTTCAGTAGACGGTTACCAATAAGGGAACAAGAAAGGAGGAGTTAATTAAGGATGGTTACCAATAAGGGCAATCAAAAAGAAGGGGTCCAGCAGCTGAAGCGGGCAAGAGGGGACCACTAAAGTATGACCTGTTCGAGAGAACCAGTAAGGTGGGGTGGGAAGGGGGGGGGGGTGTGGCGTCCGGATTCAAAAGATGTGTCAGTGTTGTGGGGCAACGGGCTTCCGCGTTCAGAAGACGTGTCTCCGATGTCGGTCAAAGGCCGCTTGGGATTGCAAGACGTGTCACCGACGTACAGAGGCAGGCGCGTTCGCTTCTCCGTTTAGTATCTCTTATTATTGACAGTTTTGAGGAAAACATTTTTCTAAAACATAGGAGAGAGGTTATCTCCTCAATGGATGATATCTGTGTGATTCTTTCCATCTTCTAACAGTGATGACTTTATTGGGAACTTCATTTCAAGAGAGCAGTTATATGAAACAGCTGTATCACAATCGCAGAAGGTTTCGGACATGAGCAAACCGAATCAGCATGGTATGCGTCTGTGTAAAGAAGTTTTTCAGGGTTTCAGGGTTTGGGGGCGAAGCCCCCAACTAGATTCTTGCTCAAAGGCGCAATGGAACGCTTACTCACCGCTGTGAATCTGGGCTGACACGAAGTCTGTGTGACGACCGAGTCAAATCCAGCTCTCCTAAAAGGCAATCGGCAGCCGTAATGGAGAGGATGGGTCCAATGTACGATGAGGAATACGGCAACAATGAACGACAGGTAAGGGTGGGCTCCATTCGATTAGGGATGATCAAAGACAAGCAGGCGGCGATCAATGGGCTCGCCCGCCCTGCTGCGCCCCTCGAGGAAGTTCGACGCATCCGTCCCCTTCTGGGCGACGTCCGACCGCAGCAGACAGGCGGCATCAGAGACCAGTCCTAGTCGGGGGGAGTGCAGCCGCGTTGTGACGGCCGCGTCGTTCTTCACATGACAACGTCCGGACTCAGCTGTAAAGAACTCCATGACGAAAGCGACTGAATACGGCACCGCATCGTACTAGGCCGCCTTCGTCCTTGCCTGTAGCTGGGTAGTGGACGAAGTGTTTCACTGCCTATTTGAGGGCAGCTGTCCCTGGTTTATTTTAGTCTATTCCCGACACATACACTACTTATGCGTGTAAAAGAACATTTAAAAAACGACCCGTACAACAACATTCAGTGAAGGCTTCCTGTAGAGCAAACAGGACGGATGTTAAAAAACTAGCCAAATAAGGAAGAAGGAGCACTCTGCGGGAAAATGGAAGCTATTGAGCACCGTGGGGGAAGCAAGACTTTTAAACTATGTAAATTTTAAACGTAGTCCTTCTTTCGTCAAGAGTGGGTTGAGCAAAGAAACAACCCTCAGAAAAGAACTGCGTCCGAAAGCTATTAGGTTGTAACGAAATAAATGGCACTGAACCACTGTAAATTTAAACAGTTAATAAAGTTTAACTTATAGTTAAACTTTATTAACTGTTTAAATTAGACAGTTTAGCTTTAAACAGTTTAACTCTTTAATAACATTTAAACAGTCTCGGCTTGTAGGCAAGTTTATTAATCGAAATAAAAACCTTCTGATTCTACACATCTTTGCCAACGTGACACATGCTTTTTTATCCCAGTAGCATAAAAATCAGAAGTTCTGGAATTGACGAAATCTTCGAAGGCACTTTCGGCATCCTGTTGGTATTTGAATATTTTCCCTACCAAGAAGTCGCCAAGATGCTTGAAGAAATGGTAGTCTGTTGGGGAGAGGTCGGGAGAAAACGGAGGATGTGGTAGAGTTTCAATGCTCAGCACATTCGATTTCTGCAACGTCATTCGTGCTACATGGGGGCGAGCATTGTCGTGCAGAAGGAGAACTCGCCTTCGGTTTACCAAGGCCGATATCCTTCAACTTTTTCATCATTTCTTCAATTTCAATGCAGTACTTCTCTGCCGTGATGGATTCACCGGGAGGGAGGAAGCTGTGGTGAATATTCCCAGCGAACACCACCATACTGTCACCATTACTTTCTTTTGGTGCAATTCCGGCTTCGAAAAAACCTTGAGGCTCTCATCGCTGTCCACCCACTGTGCCGATCGTCGCCTGTTGTCGTACATTATCCATTTCTCGTCACAGGTTACGATGGATCAAGGAATGGGTCCGTTTCGTTCCGTAGAAGCAGTGCGGACGAGATCTCATATCGTCGGTTTCTTTGCTCCTCAGACAGCTCGTGAGGCACCCATCTTTCCAGCTTTTTGGTCTTTCCAATTTCCTTCAGATGCCGGGCAGCTGTGTTGTGACTGACGCCAAGGGCCTTCGCTATCTCCCTGGTACCTTTGTGTGGATCCTCCTCTACCACATCTCTCAGCTTGTCCTCATCAACATCACTATGCCTCCCACGACCTTCATGTTCTTCCAAGCTCTCATCTCCATTCCGGAACTTCTGCTACCAACGATACGCCGTCCGAATTGTGAAACATCCTTGACCGAATGCGGCGTTGATCTTCTCGTCCGCCTCCTTAGCTGTAGTGCCCAGCTCGAATTCATACAAGTAAATGCCTCG
This sequence comes from Heligmosomoides polygyrus bakeri, assembly GCA_947359475.1. NCBI lineage: Eukaryota > Metazoa > Nematoda > Chromadorea > Rhabditida > Heligmosomidae > Heligmosomoides > Heligmosomoides polygyrus. The sequence continues at coordinate 351,887 of OX375867.1, forward strand.
GATTACCCTTTTGTCCATCTGCAAAAAAGTCAATAAAACTCTAAAGTTTTCCCACTTTTACATAGAAAATTTGGTACTCACCGGTAGAGCAAAGTTTGCGCTTCTAAATGATATGCCACATGTTACGGTTTGTTCTTGATCAAACGCGTAAAGACGCGCCAAAAAATGGCGCGCGCCAGTGCCATTTAATTCGTTACAACCTAATAGTTTCTGACAACGGGCGCCTCAGCTTGTAAAGTTCAAGCTCTTGGGTGGGTATTAGCGAAATGGAAGAAATTTTGAAAAGTAACTGTGGCCAAGCGCGGAGCCGGAGGAATTGGGTGAGTCTCTAGCATGCTTCCAGGTCACTACGCGGACAGCAGGCAGACCGCCGCGTGGGTTGGGCAGGTGTATATGACCGGTGTGTGTTTGTGTGGGTGCTGATTTGGCTCATGCCCCCTACTGTGTTGAGGTATTCCAGGTCCAGTGGGAAGCGCGGAGATGGGTGGCAGGAGACGAAGGGAAGGGCCAGCCGGCAGCGGGAGTTCCGCCAATACGACGGGCAGCAGTCCGGGCCGAGGACAGGGCTATCTCATAGGGTTCGCTTTCCCCATCCCCATGGGTTAGACACCATCTAAGTGACCCTTGGGTGCTCATAGGGCGGTAATGAGCGGATGGCAAGGAGGCGTCTCTACCTGTGAGGCCACTGGTCGCAACATTCGTCAAGTTGTTAAGATCGGTAAATCGTCAACCGTTAAATGTACACCCCTGGAAGGGGTCGAACAGAGGAAGGCTGTGTCAGGCGGGGAAGCTAGAACTAGGAGTAGGTGCCCTCAAACAGGCAGCGAAAGACTTTGTCTACAGGAGTTACAGGCAAGGCCAAAGGCATACTGTACTTTGTCGCCTTCGTCAAGGGTTCCTAAAGATCCACAACTTCGCTTGGATGCTGGCATGAGGTGACTTGCACGACTGCTACAATGCGGCTGCACCCCTTCCGAATAGGACCGTCCTCTGATGCCAGCCGTATGCTGGCAGCGCATGTGATATCGTGGGTCGCCCTGAGGGAGCGGATGCCTCGGACTTCACTGAAAGGCCCAGCACTGCGGGCCCATTGATTGGCACCTACGAGTATTTGACCATCTCCGACCGAACGGGGCGCTCCACTCCTTGACTGCGTTCATCGTTCCTGTACTCCTTTTCGAATCATGGAGTTTGACGAAAAAAGCCGACCCGATATATCGAATCCGATAACGAAGACGCCATTAGTTAGTATCTCAAGAAGACAGGCTGCTGAGGGCGCTTGGCTGACTGTATTTGACCGCCTCCAGTCGAACAGCGTGCCATCTCAACGAAACTCTCGATTTGTTTAAGATTCTCCTGCAATATTTGAACGAGCGAACTTACGAATGTTTATGGCGGAAAAGTGGCCGAATTAGGAAATGCGTCTTATCCAACTGCGCCTCCATATGGCGACAGTTCAGGAGCTTTTTCGTTTTCTTTTAACGAGGTGCATGCCCCACTTGCCTTGAATTTACGTAGGTCATTGATGAATCAGGTCCCAGGTAGGACGATAAATCCGTCACGTCTTCTTGCTTTTCCGCAACGTTCTTCTTACAAGAGAACTTTGAAAGCTGTGAACCAGGAAATCAACACTGCTGATACAGCTTCACAGTGGTATAGGAACCGATCTACGCTGGAAGGTCTGCTTCTATGCGCCATGGGGTATTCAAACCATCACGCCAATGTGGAACACGAACAGGGGCCGGATTCATCAACGACTAACCCTTGGGTATAGAGGGTAGAGATACCCACGATGAAACCTGCGTCTCTGACTCTTGCCTTATCTTTACCTGACTCATATCTTATCTCTACCCCTTATACCCCGCATACCCACGGGTTTAATTGTTGACGAATCCGGTCCCAGGTCGTTCGAAGGGGTGTCGGTCCGGATGACTGTCGGATCGTCAAGAATGTCGGCGTACTGTATTTGACCTATCGAACGGATGCTCTCCCGCGCCCTACTCACCCGCCTCAGGTGAGTTCCTGGGCGATTGCAGAAGGCGTGCTTGTTGTGATGTGGGCTCGATGGTTGCTCTTGCACCTGTAGTGCTTTGATTTTCACATTTGTCATCGAAAAATGGAGGAGGGCCACAACAGGCAAGCGCAGAAGCCTCGTAGACTACCTTTACTGTTCTGGACTAGAAGCGGATAACAACCATGGTCCTTTGGTAGGTTCTGTAGTCAGAAGTAAACAAGGTGTCCAGCTTGCAGTATTGTTTATAAATTGAATAAAGCACACAGGAAACACGGATCTATTAGGTTGTCCCATAAGTCCCCGCCGTTTTTTTTTTTCAACGATTCACTGTAGATTTCGTCGGCGGTGTCTTGCATAGCGCTGCATAGCTTTCGAAAGAGAATGATTTGCTCTATCAGAGCTTGTATTGCATTTCTTTTTCATCATGAAATTTGTCAATTTTTAGGTCGTTGAAGTGAAAAGTGAAAAAGTGAAAAAGTAGCCATTTGCGCACTTGTTCTCTCCGCCTAAGTTTGTAATTTTTTGCGCAGTTTTGTAAGCATTTGGAAGGCAATGTTCTGTACTACAAGAATATGTGTTTGTCCTATTTTCTCACTTGACCTTCATTGATTTTTAGGCCATCAAATTGGGAATTCCGACTTTTCCGTCCGAATTTTTACCAAAACTCCGGTTCTGTGGTTGGACTTTTTTGCTAGGTGTTATATGTCGTCTGGAAGAGGATGTCTTGCTCAGTAAGAATTTGTGTGGCGTTTATTGGCTCACGCTGATTTCTGTCGAACATCAACAACTGAAGGAGAAGGAGTTGTTGGTGAAGACGATTTTTCTCTTTTTGGCATTTTGTTGATATTCAACAGAAATCAATAAACGCGACACAAATTCTTATAGAGCAGGACATTTTCTTTCGAATGACATATCACACCAACCCAAGAAGTCCAACCACAGGGCAGGAGCTGTCGGCAAAAATAACCATCCTCCTTCGGACGTCCCAAATTGATGGATGACCTAAACATCAATAAAGGACAAATGAGCAAATAGCACTAACACATATTCTTGTTGTACAGAACATTGTCTTCCAAATGCTGTAAAAAACTGCGCAAAAAATTACAAACCTAAGCGGAGAGAACAAGTGCGCAAATGGCTACTTTTTCACTTTTCACTTTTTACTTCAATGACCTAAAAATTGACAAAATTCATGATGAAAAAAGAAATGCAATACATGCTCTGATAGAGCAAATCATTCTCGTTCGAAAGCTATGCAGCGCTATGCAAGAGACCGCCGGCGAAATCTGCAGTGAATCGTTGAAAAAAACGGCGAAGACTTATGGGACAACCTAATACATTGGAAGAGAACAGATCTCGACAGCTCTTAGATTAGTGCATGCAGCAAAAACTTGGATCGAGCCGCCAAATGATCTAGTTTATCTACTTATTTATTGCACTCAAAGGTGCGCACAACCTCTCACATATCGTCATATCGCCATTCAAGTGAAAGACAAATCCAGAAAAAACGGAAAACCAGCAAAAATTAGACATCCTTCTGAAAACACAGTTGATGGAAAAACAATGAAAAATCAAAAAAAAATCGCAAGCAATATAAAAAACCGAATTACTAAACGTGTCAGAATACCTCCTTCTAAGCAACAGAAATCCGCTTGCCCTTTTCTCTTGCAGTGCCCTCTTTTTACACTTGGAAACTGTGAAAACTCTCTAGTGCAATGGGCAGGAGTAATAAGCAGTACCCCTATCTATCTATCTATCTACCACTATACAATTGAGTTAGCAGCGGTCGGTGACGTTTGAGTGATCTAACCTAAGTAAGATACGTCTCATCATCTACTGCGCGAGCAAAATTTGAACGTGGGATGTTGTTGCAGCAGTGGAAGAGCAGCCCTTTACTGCTTAACACAAAAGCACCTACGCGCGTTTCTGAGCGTCCAGATTCAGAAGTCGACTTTGTGCTGTAAGCATGAGAAGACCGTTAAAGGGGTAAGAGTAGAAGGGGGAACTTCGAAGGTGAAGAACCGACAGCGATGAGGGGGAGCGACCTGGAGGAGGCATCGGGATGGGTGAATGGGGGGGGGGGTAGATTGGGGGAACAATGAAGCAGGCCAGGAGGTAGCACCAAGAAGGGGTGGCTAAGAAGGGTTTAGGCAATAAGGAGGGACCAGTAGAGAGTTACCAATCAGGGGGGGGGGGGGCAGTAGGAAGGATCAGCAAGGAGATCCATTACCAGTGAGACCAGATTTAGAAGATGTGACACAGTCGCGTCGCGCAATGGGCGTTCGCTCGCCGTCGTCGTGTCGTGAGCGTAGGAGGGCTACTTAAGAGAAGGTAGAGTAGTAAGGATCCCGAGGGGGAGAGGGGGAGGGAGAGAGAGAGAGGGACAGCAATCTACCTGTAAGAAGGGACATGGATGCGAGACCAGGACGGGAACCAACAAGAAGGGAGCCGTAAGGGAATTCATACGGGGAACAAGGAATCTGCCATATGCATAGCCTTTTCATGCTCGACACAGCGGCGACTGCGCGCGCTTCTGAGCTTCTGGATTCGGAAGACGGGTCTTCTGAGCTTCTGGATCCAGGAGACGGACCCTCTAAGTCGCGCAAAACGGCCCTGATTCTGAATACGTGTCACCGACGTCTGCCGTGAGCATGGGAGGACCACTAAGGAGATGGTGAAGAAGAGCAGTAAGGGGGACCTTTAGGATGGACCAGGAGAGCGACCAGAAGAAAAGAAAGGAACAACCTGGGGGAGGGGCCAGGACAGAAAAACCAACAAGAAGAGACAACAACGAGAGGTCAGTAGTGGAAACAAAGAACTGGGCAAGGAGTTGGGACCAGGAAGGTGGGGACTAAAGGGGTGAGGGAAGACCAGCAAAGGCGGACGATTTGAGCGCCATCCCGATCCGCCTCTCTTCATGCAGTAGCATCGACTTCTAGAATGATTTTGGAAGCGTTTCTAATACGCAAAAGTTTCTGTAATTCACCTCAGCTTGTTATTCGTTCCTAGCACGACTACCTGCATTTTCGCGTATTGTATTTTGGCTTTTTTTTACTGCACGATGGTATCTAGACCTTCGGAGGATGAAGAGAGGCGGATCGGGATGGCGCTCAAATCGTATGTATTAGGTCGTTACGTTAAGTTCTGTCGTTTTTCGACCTCTAACTTCAAATGTAAGTATCTCGGCTCAAACATAACTTTATTAGGCGAAATAAGAACCATTACAATCTACACATCTTTGCCAATGAGATACTAATCTATTTATTCCAGTAGCATAGAACTCCGAAGATCTAGAAGATACGTCATTTTTTTTTACTGACTCAAGCAGGCGTTAGACTAGAACGTGACAGATTTCTACAAAACTGTCAATAACTGCCTTCCTATGCCTGCACAGTTCAACTATATCGTGTCCCTTTAAGGCACCAGCTGGGATGCGCATGAGTTGAAAGAGGCCTTTGAAATACAGGGCACGCCCCGGAATGACTCGCGATCAGTCACTTGTGTGCTAATAAGGTCGTATGACAATTGTTTGGTAGCTATCCACATTTCCTGCGCTTATCTCATTTAGATAAAACAAGAGTTCACTGCTTACTTTTTTGGCTACAGAGTCTCTATCTACCTCATGGTTGTACTGCTTTGTTCCCTAATAGCTACCAAACAATTGTCATACGACCTTATTAGCACACAAGTGACTGATCGCTAGTCATTCCGGGGCGTGTTTGTTGTTTGCGTGTTTGTTGTTTTCTGTTTGTTTGTTTGTTCTTCTTCCTAACCCTAGTTAGTTTCTATTTATTTTATGTTTCCCTGTTTTACCTAGTTCATCTGCTTTGTTGGTCTTTTTTTTAAGATTCGATAGAGCTTTTCGTGCTGAATTGAACAGTGCTGCTACGAGTAGCGAATACCGTAACCTTGGCGAGTAAGAGCAGGGAGAACATCTACCGTTATTGTGCTAAATTGCACGTGCGGGCGTGTTTAGAGCGCAATAGCTCTGTAAAGTGTGAACCTTTCCGGTTGCAGCTTGTGGTTTTTGTAGGCAGCAAAATGTTCTAGTAGTACGCCAAAGCAGAAGTGGTGTAGCTTAGGAAGAGGCAATGTTACAAAGATGCGAAGATGCAGATGCGGGTTGTGTAACGCATTTTTTCCGATTTCGGTGGACCACTGCGGGGTAAACGCAGCCAGCTAACGCCCTCAATATGCGTGGGCGAACAGGAGGCTTAAGGTACTTTACGATGACGTGCTCATTACGCCTCAGCTGCCTAAACTGCCTTAGCCACAGCTGCCAGTTTAAAGCGTCGGAAGATAGAGGTCAGAGTTTCTTGCGCTCTTACTCGCCAAGATTTGAGTTTTCGACACGCGCAACGGTAATTTTCTATTCAGCATGAAAAGCGCTATCGAATGGTATCAATCACGGCCGATTTTGGAATTATCGAATTTTTGACGGTTTCGCATCGAGAACGAGGCCGCGGAAGAGGGACGATGACGTCATCGAAAATCGATTTTTCCGAACCGGGCCAAATTGGTTACCATTCGATAGAGCATTTCGTGCTGAATTGAAATATTTTATCGAGTTTCGGAAAAACTGTAATCTGGGCGAGTAAGAGCGCAGAAAACTTCAATCGCTAAGCCCGCCATCCTAAAATGGCAGCTGGGACTAAGGCAACTTACTAAGCTAGGGAGCTGAGAGCATGTCACCTGAAAGCACCTTCAGTGTTCGCTAGTCTGCGCATTTGTAGGCCGTTAGCTCTCCGCGTATTCCCGCAGGGGTCGACTGAAATTGGAAAAAATCGTGCCACACAAGGCTAACCTGCATTTTCGCAGCGCCGTAACTTTATCCAATCATAGGCTACATTACTGTGTTTTGGCTCACTACTAGAACACTTTGCTGCCTACAAAACCCACAAGCTGCAACCGGAAAGGTTCAAACATTACAGAGTTATCGTGCTCAGAACACGCCCGCGCGTGCAATTCAGTACAACGGTTGATGTTCTCCTCGCTCTTACTCGCTCACATCACAGTTTTCGCCACTCTACGTAACACCGTTCCACCATTCACTATCATAAGCGCTATCGAATGGTGTCCAAATTGGCCGGATTCCAAAATACTGATTTTCGGTGACGTCATCGGCCCTCCGATGCGGCCTCACCCCCGATGCGAAATTTTCAAAAAATCGATATCTCCAAAATTGGTCGAGACTGACACCGTTCGATAGAGCTCATCGAGTTGAACAGAGCGGTGTCATTGAGAGTGCCGAAGACTCAAAACCGGAAGGAGTAAGGGCGGAAGAAGTTTCACTGTTGCCATCAGCCGCTCTAAAACGGCAGCTGTAACCAAGGCAGATTAGGCAGCTAAAGAGCTTTAAGCACTTTATTGTAAAGCACGTTAAGTGGTCTGTTGTACGCCGTCAGCTCATCGCCTCTTCCCGCAGTGATCGACTGAAATCGAAAAAAAATGGTTGTACAAACCTGACCTGCATTTTTGCACCACCGTAGCTTTGTCCGTTCTTAGGCTACATCGCTGGGCTTTGGCGAACTGCTAGGGCTTTTTACTGACTATAAAATACACAAGCTGCAGCCGGAAGGGTTCACACTTGACAGAGTTATCGCGCTCCAAACACGCCCGCGCGTGCAATTTGCGAGTGGTCGCGCCCACTCGATTGATAGGTTTGATCCTATGCACATTGTGCACCGCGCACTCCAGGTGCAAGCTGGACAGTCCTAGAGCAATGCTTGAGTAGGACGGCCAGAAATTTCTGATAAAACTCCCCAAACGCTCACACTACAAGCTTTCGCGCCCACTCGATTGATAGGTTCTGTCCCATATGCGTTGTGCACGGCGCACTCCAAAGGCTCGCTGGACAATCTTGGAGCAATTTCTGAGTAGAAAAGCTAGGAATTTTCGTTAAAACTCCCCATACGCTCACTGTTCAAGCCGTCGCTGTACAGGTTGTCGCGCCCACTCGATTGATTCTGTTGTGCCTATATGCATTGTTCCAGCACGCCATGCCAACAGTTAGTTCCATACAGTAGGCCATGCTCGTTCGAACGCATGGATAAGCTCCTTCACTCAGCCTAACGTCCAAAGGTTGAGGTGCCGCGCCCTTTTGCAACGCGACTTGCTTCAGACGCAGCGCGCGGCAAGCGGAAAACGGCGCTCTCCGGCGCCCTTTTGCATCGCTTCTCATCTTTGGCGCCGCTTGTGCTTGTTGGACGCAGCGGCATGTCCGGTACTGTAGACGTGTTAGAATACCTCCTTATAAGCAACAGAAATCCGCTTGCCCTTTTCTCTTGCAGTGCCCTCTTTTTACACTTGAAAACTGTGACATCTCTAGTGCAATGAGCAGGGGTAATAAGTAGTACCCCTATCTATCTATCTATCTACCACTATACAATTGAGTTAGCAGCGGTCGGTGACGTTTGAGTGATCTAACCTAAGTAAGATACGTCTCATCATCTACTGCGCGAGCAAAATTTGAACGTGAGATGTTGCTGCAGCAGGGGAAGAGCAGCCCTTTAATGCTTAACACAAAAGAACTACGCGCGTTTCTGAGCGTCCAGATTCAGAAGTCGACTTCGTGCCGTAAGCATGAGAAGACCACTAAAGGGTTAAGAGTAGAAGGGGGAACTTCGAGGGTGAAGAACCGACAGCGATGAGGAGGAGCGACCTGAAGGAGGCATCGGGATGGGGGGGGGGTCGATAGGGGGAACAATGAAGCAGGCCAGGAGGTAGCACCAAGAAGGGGTGGCTAAGAAGGGTTTAGGCAATAAGGAGGGACCAGTAGGGAGTTACCAATCAGGGGGGGCAGTAAGGAGGATCAGCAAGGAGATCCATTACCAGTGAGACCGGATTTAGAAGATGTCACACAGTCGCGTCGCGCAATGGGCGTTCGCTCGCCGTCGCCGTGTCGTGAGCGTGGGAGGGCTACTTAAGAGAGGGTGTAGTAGTAAGGATCCCGAGGGGGGAGGGGGAGGGACAGCAATCTACCTGTAAGAAAGGACATGGATGCGGGACCAGGACGGGAACCAACAAGAAGGGAGCCGTAAGGGAATTCATACGGGGAACAAGGAATCTGCCATATGCATAGCCTCTTCATGCTCGACACAGCGTCCACTGCGCGCGCTTCTGAGCTTCTGGATTCGGAAGACGGGTCTTCTGAGCTTCTGGATCCAGAAGACAGGCCCTCTACGTCGCGCAACAAGGGCCCTGATTCTGAATACGTGTCACCGACGTCTGTCGTGAGCATGGGAGGACCACTAAGGGATGGAGAAGGGCAGTAAGGGGATCTTTAAGGTGGACCAGGAGAACGAACAGAAAAGAAAGGAACAACCTGGAGGAGAGGTCAGGACAGGAAAACCAACAAGAAGAGACAACAACGAGAGGTCAGTAGTGGAAACAAAGAACTGGGCAAGGAGTTGGGACCAGGAGGGTGGGGAACTAAAGAGGGGGGAGGGAAGACCAGTAAAGGCGGACCAGCAAGTAGATCTAGTAACAGTAAGGGGCTTCGGAAGACATGTCAACGATATCTGGAAACGCTAGATGTTGAGCATGAGAACGGTTGCGGAAGAGCAACCTGCGGGACAGAAGTACTGCGCAGCACAAACCGATGACGTTAATGACCGGTCCGGAGAGAATGTCTATGATGAAGGTTCCGAAGTGGTGGCGATGTCCGTTCCTCCACGTGGTGCCACTGGAAACTGTTCGCTCTGCGAGCTAAGCCGATCACGGACATTCGATTGCAGGCGACAGGCCCTTGTGACAGGCCGGCCTACGAAGACCCATGTCACATCACATGGTTTATGACGTTACATGAGTATCGAGATAGTGCTACGGCGTCAGCGGGAGCCGACGCGCACTCGCAAAGCCCGGCGAGTGTGGAAAGTATGCGAGGGTCCCTGATGCGAGGACGGCATCGGGGGGCAACTGAGTTAGTCCGAAAGTCCCGTAACGTAAGCAGGACCCGCGTAGCAACGCTGAATGTGGGTACGTTAACGGGCCGCTCGTGCGAGTTGGTTGAAGCAGTGGAGCGTAGAAGAGTTGATTTCTGTGCGGTGCAGGAGACGAGGTGGTCCTGCCGCAAGTCAAGGGACATAGGACGAGGCTTCAAGGCCGTTCTATGTGGAAGTCCCAGGACCACCAGTGGTGTCGGAATAATCGTCTCCGAACGATTTCGTGACTCGATTGTAAGCGTCGAGCGCTTTGACGATCGATTGATGAAGATCGTTGTCGCCGCGAAGGAGCGACTCTATCACTTCTTCTCTGCGTATGCTCCGCAGACTGGCTGCTCGGATCAAGCCAAGGAAGAGTTTTGGAGCCTGCTTGATGAGAAGACAGCAGAGGTACCGTCGAAAGATGTCATCATAGTCGCTGGTGACCTCAACGGGCACGTCGGCGCGACGAAAGACGGGTACGGCTGTCATGGTGGGTTCGGATACGGGTCGCGTAACGCAGATGGTGAGCGTATCCTTGAATATGCGGAATCGCACAACCTCACCATAGTGAACACCGTATTTCGCAAACGCGATTCCCACCTCATCTCGTTCTATAGTGGGAACACCAGGACTCAGATAGACTTTGTCCTTGTGAAGGATCGAGACCGAAGTCTTGTCACAGACGCGAAGGTCGTGCCGTATGAGACGGTCGCCCCACAGCATCGACCGCTGATCTGTACTTTAAAGATCGCCCCCTCCGAGGCTGAAGCAGGTCGAGCGATGCGGTGCACCAAGAATCAAGTGGTGGCGAATGAAAGAGAAGGAAGCAGCTGTGATTTCTCGCGTGCGGTTACCGACAGTGACAACTGTCGACGAAACTTGGGAGAAGGCCACCGACGCGATTCGTCACGCTGCACGGTCGGAGCTCGGCATCACGAAGCCTCGACGACGGAAGGTCGACAAGCAGGCCTGGCTGTGGACAGATGACGTGAAAGCCAAAGTTCGAGAGAAGAAGATGCTATATCACGTGTTTCTCGACGAAAAGACAGCCGATAACTGGCGGAAGTACCAAGAAGCGAAGAAAGCTGCAAAGAAGGCAGTGGCTGTTGCAAAAGCCACTCATTATGGAGATGTCAACGAGAAGCTCGAGTCGCGCGATGGTGAGCGGTATCTGTGCCGACTCGCAAAGAATCGCCATCGCCAGACCGAGGACATCGAGAAGTTCTTCGGCATCAATGATGAGAACGGCCATCTTCTTATGGACCGCAAGAAGGCATTGAAGCGATGGCGTGATTACTTTGAGGGAATCTCTACAGTAGAATTTCCTCATCCAGCCATCCCCTCAACGGCTCCAACCCACGGCCCCGTTCAGAAGATCACCGTGGAGGAGATTGAAGCGGCTTTGAAGAAGATGAGGCCAGGCAAAGCGACTGGGCCCGACGACGTGGCAGCAGAACTGTGGAAGTCGAAGTTTTGGTACCCTGCTGAGTGGTTGGCGAAGTTCTTTAATCAGGTTGTGGCAGAGAAGAAAGTGCCTGAGTGTTGGCGCCAAAGTACGACGATTCCGATTTGGAAGAAGAAGGGCAGTCCTGCAGACTGCTCCAATTACCGTCCGATTCGCTTGCTTTCGCACAGTATGAAGATCTTTGAGCGAATTATCGACGGACGAATTCGTGACATCGTCCAGCTGTCCAGCAATCAGTGCGGCTTCGTGGCTGGCTGTGGCACCATTGATGCCATTCACGCCGCCCGCCTCCTGATAGAGAAGCATCGCGAGAAACAGAAGTCGGTGCATATCGCCTTCCTCGACTTAGAGAAGGCCTTTGACCGCGTACCGCGTGAAGTGATATGGTACGCCTTGCGACATCATGGAGTTCCTGAAGAGCTCATAGAGTGGGTGCGAATTCTCTACTCTTGTCCAAAGAGTCGAGTTCAAGCTGCAGCTGGAACCTCGATGGAGTTCCCCATCTCTGTCGGGGTACACCAGGGTTCTGCGCTTTCCCCACTCCTCTTTGTTGTCGTCATGGATGCCATCACACGAGATCTTCAGAACCCCGTCCCTTGGACGTTGCTTTATGCTGATGACGTAATGCTCGCTAGCGAAGATAAAGATGAACTCGAGCGAGAGGTGCAAGCTTGGTGTGATCGCTTGGAGCGGTTTGGACTCAAATTGAACGTGAAGAAGACCGAATATCTAACGACGGACGTTACTGAGTCCAGCTCCATCAAGGTTAACGGCATCGAGCTCCCACGCACTTCGGTCTTTAAGTACCTGGGATCAGCAGTCACGTCTGACGGCAAACTGATGATTGAAGTGAATTCACGCGTGAGTGCAGCTTGGTCCAAGTGGCGCTCGTTGACTGGGGTGCTCTGCGACAGGAAGATACCGGAGCGCTTGAAGTCGAAGATATACAGAGCAGTCGTCCGGCCAGTAGCGATGTACGGCGCTGAGTGTTGGCCTGCGACCAGGGAAGTTGAAACGCGTCTCAGCGTCATGGAGACGAAGATGCTGCGCTGGACGGCTGGAGTCACGCGCATGGACCGCATTCGAAACGATGTCATTCGGCAGAAGTTCGGTGTCGCGCCGATAGCCGACAAGATGCGCGAAGCTCGCTTGCGATGGTACGGCCACGTTCTGCGTGGAAAGGAAGACAGCGTCCGCAAGATAGGCCTTAACTTCGAGGTAATTGGAAAGCGGCCTAGAGGGCGCCCGAAGCAGCGCTGGGCTGATACGTTACATGCGGACTTGAAGATTACTGGTGTTTACCCTGATCTAGCGCTGGATCGGGAAAGGTGGCGTCATAACACCAGAATAGCGGACCCCGCTACGATGCGGGACAAACGCTGAAGAAGAAGAAGAAGAAGAAGAAGGTTCCGAAGTGGTGAACGGCTTGATCTCGATAAAGTCCTAGATGATAGCGAAGTTTAGGTTTTACAAAAACTACTTTCCATATGTGGGTCAGTGAAGCTGCAAAGTCGCACGAAGCGCGCAGGTGCGAGACACGCTGTTATATTACAAGAAATTGTGATATACACTACAAGTGCTTCGACACGCCTGTCGGCGTGTCTCGCACCTGCGCGCTTCGCGCGACCTTAGAGAGTCACTAAGCCAAGATCACTCACTTCAAGCAGCTGCTCTGCTTGTGCAGCCTTCTCGTCACGTTAGCAGTAAAAATAGGTTTTTGAAAACCTTAATAATTTCGAACCTTGGTTTACCTTCTTTAAGATCAGGTGAGTAGTTCATCGATATGAAGCCGTCTAGCTCTCCCTCCCTCCATCCTCAACGTCTCTTCAAAGTCGGCACTGTCTTCAGACAGTTCAGAAACGTAATTTATTTGCGTTATTCAGTACTTTCGTCATCAGACTGTTGTGGAGCACTCCTTCGGCCACTGTACCCGCGTGTCTCCCACTCCCCCCACCCCGATCGGTTAAATCTGGAAGAAAACCACCGGCGTGTCTCCCACCCCTCCCCACCCCGATCAGTTAAAATTGGGAGAAAACCACCGGTCAGGACCTCGATTAGCCCCAGGGCTGAAGTTCCGTGCCGCTTGAACGACACCCACAGAAACCGATAACGTTGATCGATATCGATTGGTCGACTTCCGATTCGTGTTCAGCTACCTCGATTAGCCCAGCGCTGGAGTTTCGTGCCGCTTGAACGACATCGGCAAAAAATCGACGATATCGATCGATATCAATCGTCTCCCCTGTTGTGAAGGCCTTCCGTCGATGATCACCTAGATGCCCAGGCACGGTCGCCGACGTGTTCGGCACGTCTACCGAGTCGCCAGGCACGGTCGCCGACAAGTTCTGCTCGTCTACTGAGTCGCCAGGCGCGTAGAAGCTGTCTGGGTATTTTCCGCCAATTTCTTGACTTAATTTGCAATTTCCCCTATTTTATGACTCATCGCCGATCGATAGTGTGACTCATCGCTTAGCGGTCGTCGATCGATAGTGTGACTCATTGCTTAGCGGATTATTATGGAGTACCAGCGTCGGTCGCCGGCGCCGACGCTGGAATGTGCGGGCCACGCCAGGCTAGCCGGCTTCGCCGGCATCGCATCCGCTGGCCACGCCGGGCAAGCCGGCTCCGCCGGCGTCGGGTATGGCGGGCCAAGCTAGGGACGTAGACCAACCTAGCTACAGATGCTTCCTCACCCGCGACCAGCGTCGGTCGCCGGCTTCGCCGGCAACCAACGCTGGGTAAGGAAGCATCCGTAGCGTCGAGCACGTTGAAACTTCCGCCTACTCCAGACTGATTCCTAGCTTGCTACCACTCACTCAGTATAGCACGCAGAAGAATGTCCTCAGCACTCCTTCTTCATCTAGCGTTGAGCTCACAGCTTACTGCAGCTTGTCAAGCCTAAAGAAATGTCTGACACTTCTGTCCAGTCGCCGTGCTTCGGGCAGCTAGGTGTGGCGAATTCCGAAGGTGACTTCATTAGCCACTAGTTTTCAGGGAACGTACGGGAAGAATTATTCCGAGAGCCTAGTGTAGTCGAAAACTGGGGTGGGACGGGAACTTGGTTTCCGCTGTAGACGAACCACTGCAGACAGTGACTTATGCCTCCCTCCTTTATATATATATATATATATATATATATATATATATATATATATATATATATATATATATATATATATATATATATATATATAAAATATGGTGAGACAAACCATGTAATGAAATCCAACAAAAAGAGAACTTTCACTATAAAACCCACAAATCAGAATTAATCAGCATGTTTCGCAACACCCGTGATATTGCTCGCATTCATAATTTATGTTCAAGGAAAATTTTAGTATAAATTTGTTTGAGTTTCAATTTACTTCCTAATGAGGGAACACATCGTTTGAAATTTTATAAAAATTGTATTCTTCGACAAAAAACAGTGATTTAAAGGTTGTTTTGAAGAACAGGAAGGCGGCCATTTTACTTTGCTAAAACAGAGATTGCGCCACGCCCCCGTCCGGGATGTCGCCATTTTTATTCTATTGATAGCAAAATTTCTGTTTGCATCCAGTTTCACATCTGGAAACGGTGTAACATAAACAATTGTAAAAGACACATATCGTAACTTTCTTGCTGCACGTAAGCAGTATTTACACTATCAATCAGATAAACATAGCGACTTGGTTTCAGAGTGCATGGCGCAATCCAGTATTTTAGTGAACTACATGACTGCTGCTTTGCTGCGCCTTAAAACTAAATGTAATTTATAATTTATTCTGAATGAGTGAAATAATGTTATTAAATTATTTCACTCATCTACAGCAGCTGAAGTAAAAAAATTCAAAAAAAGCTATCCTAATTTTCACTGAACAAAAAATTCTTCTAACCATCTAGAAGGGTGTTTAGTTAAACTTGTAAGAAGCTCGTCTGGAGTTGGAAGACGTTCAATTAAATTTCAAAGTTCATGGGCCAGTTCACTCATTCGGCAGCTGAAGTAAAAAAAATCAAAAAAAAGTTATCCTAAGTTTTCACTGAACAAAAAATTCTTCTAACCATCTAGAAGGGTCTTTAGTTAAGCCTGTAAGAAGCTCGCCTGGAGTTGAAAGACGTTCAATTAAATTTCAAAGTTCATGGGCCAGCTTAGAAGAGTGTCCAAATTGACGTGAAAATTGTCCAATTTGATTTAAAAAGTGTCCAATTCGACGTGAAAATGGTATAAATGCGCAAGGCGCTGCTCTTGCTTCATCAGCGAGGCAGCTTGTGCCTCACCTGACCTTTCTGGATTTGAATACAAAAAATTATTCTAACCATCTAGAAGGGTCTTTAGTTAAGCCTGTAAGAAGCTCGTCTGGAGTTGGAAGACGTTCAATTAAATTTCAAAGTTCATGGGCCAGTTCACTCATTCGGCAGCTGAAGTAAAAAAAATCAAAAAAAGTTATCCTAAGTTTTCACTGAACAAAAAATTCTTCTAACCATCTAGAAGGGTGTTTAGTTAAACCTGTAAGAAGCTCGCCTGAAATCTCATCCGTTTCGGTTAGGTCTGCGGCCATGATAATCACGTAACACCCACCATTTGAGCAGAGAGCAAAAGGAAGAAGAAAGACACGCTAGCAAGAACGCGTAGCGAAACATTGGCGACTTAGTAGGGATACAGAAGCGAATGTGGATCGCGTAGACCTCTCTAAGCACTGATCACGGGGTGTGAAACGTGTTAACCCGGCAGCGGTCTTGGTCTTTGGCATATAGCCAAAAACAATAGAGACGTCTTTCGAGACCTAATCATATGGGTGCCACCACCCGTCTGGCAGTGAGACGTCGATGGTAAACAACAGTATTGGACAATTGCCAAATATCCCTCAAACTTACAGAAAGAAGTTCATAAATTCCAAGGTGCTAACTTCAGGCTAAAAACCGTTCCTCTTTTATAAATAGAGCGATTTGGCGGTCACTCATTACTCCCCCTTAGTAGAACTCGTCCTCATTACTACCGGTCCCCTTCAATGATCTTCCTTAGCGGACGACATGTTCGGCACGTCTTCTGAACCCCCAGGGACGTCGGACAACGTCTTCGACACACCTTCTGAATCCCCAGGCACGTGGGCGACATATTCGGCACGTCTTCTGTAATTTGTTCAATATCGGTTGATGGCAATCGACACTTCAAAACCGAACTTCATAATCGTGTTCAGCGACCTCGATTACCCCTAGGGCTGAAGTTGGCGACGTGCTCGGCACGTCTACGGCTCGCCATGCACTGTCGCCGACGTGTTCGGTACGTCTACGGCTCGCCATGCACGGTCGCCGACGTGTTCGGCACGTCTACTGCATCGCCTGGCACGTAGAAGGCGTCTTGGTATTTTCCGCTATTTTCCTGCCTTAATTTGTGCCCCGTAGTTTCCCCTATTTTATGACTCATCGCTTCGATCGATATTGTGACTCATCGCTTAGCGGATTATTATTGAGAATGAAGTATGATAGGAAAAATTAGAATTGATATCCCATGCTGTAGCGTTTATTCCGACGGAGAAATGGGTGACTAATTTGTATATCTAGGGCAGAAAAGCAGTGGCAAGGGGTATGGATAAGAACTTGGATAGGAATGTGGAGCCAGCCACGTCCATGCACAGATAGGTTACTGATGCTAAGAAGTAAAATGCATCAGTGGTGCTATAATGCCTTACTAAACACGGAAGACACAATGACACGATGACTCGAGTAGAAGCATTTTTTTCAGACGTAGGATTTCGGATATCCGAAAAGGCAACGTCGGAAGGCAAACTTTCAAAAAAAGACAGCTTCGCTCAGACTACAAGACATTTGCCATCCCTGCAGTTTATTCCATTAGCCACATCATATCCACGACTCTTCGACAGTCAATCACACTATGAACCGCCTCAGAAAAGAGACTGGACTACCAGTGGCTGGAACACTACGCGAGAAGCCCTCGCATCATCATCTGCTCGAAATCTGCTCGAGAGCGCATCACGTAGCTGCTGCGCTCTCGAGCAGATTCAGAGTAGAGTCCGCTCGAGAGAAACATCGTTTCTTCCCTATAAAATAGGATTGCATCCTCGTGTCGCATTGTCTTCCTCTGATGAGTCCTAGACCAGTACCAGTATGAGAACAAACCGAATGTCAGCTAATGCATGTCAAATAGCGACAACCGGTGTAAACTCAACGCGAATGGGCCTCACCAATACCAAATAAAGAAGCTCAACTACCGCCATAAGGAAGCGCCGTTTCATAAGCTAAATTTCCTAATTCGGTACACCTTTCCGCCACAAACACTGAAGTTTGGATAATCAAATATTCGAGGAGAATCTTGAATAAATCGATTTCGTTGAGATGTCGCGCCATTCGATTGGAGGTGGTCAAATACAGTCAGTCGATTTTCTGGCCACGAGCCCTCAGCAGCGCCTTGGTTAGACTCCTCCAGGACTCGCTTTTTAAGATATTAGTTAATAGCCTCTTCGTTAAACTGGATGGACTTCCCAACCTTCATAGGCAAGAGCACCTCCTTCGTCTTCGTGTCAGACCGTCAAAATACTCACTTGGATTCTTGCTCAAAGGCGCAATGGAGCATTTACTCACCGCTGTGAATCTGTGCTGACACGAAGTCTGTGTGAACGACCGAGTCAAATCCAGTATCTCCTAAAAGGCAATCGGCAGCCGTAATGAGGACGATGGGTCCAATGTACGAGAAGTAATACAGCAACAATGAACGACAGGTAAGGGTGTGCTCCATTCGATTGGGGATGATCAAACACAGGCAGGCGGCGATGCATGGGTTCGCCCGCCCTTCGAGGAAGTTCGAGGCATCCGTCCTCTTCTGGGCGACGTCCGACCGCAGCATACAGGCGGCGTCAGAGACCAGTCCTGGTCGGGAGGAGTGCAGCCGCGTTGTGACGGCCGCGCCGTTCTTCACATGACAATGTCCGGACTCAGCTGTAAAGAACTCCATGACGAAAGCGACCAAATACGGCACCGCATCGTACTAGGCCGCCTTTGTCCTCGCCTATAGCTGGGTAGTGCAGGAAGTGTTTCGCTGATTTGAGGGCAGCTGTCCCTGGTTTATTTTAGTCTATTCCCAACGCATACACTGCTTATGCGTGTAAGAGAACATTTAAAAAACGACCCGTGGAACAACATTCAGTGAAGGCTTCCTATAGGGCAAACAGGACAGATGTTATAAAACTATCCAAATAAGGAAGAAGGAGCACTCTGCGGGAAAATGGAAGCTAAGAGCACCGTGGGGGAAACAAGACTTCTAAACTATGTAAATTTTAAACGTAGTCCTTCCTTCACCAAGAGCGGGTTGAGCAAGGAAACAACCCTCAGCAAAAACTGCGTCCGGAAGCTAGTTTCTGCCAATGAGCGCCTCAGCTTGTAAAGGTCAAGCTCTTGGGTGGGTGTTAGCGAACTGAAAGCAATTTTGAAAAGTAACTGTGGCCAAGCGCGGAGCCGGAGGAATTGGGTGAGTCTCTAGCATGCTTCTAGGTCACTACGGGGACAGCAGGCGGACTGCACCGTGGGTTGGACAGGTGTACATGACCGGTGTGTGTTTGTGTGGGTGCTGATCTGGCACATCCCCCTATTGTGTTGAGGAAGCGCGGAGATGGGTGGCAGGAGACGTAGAGAAGGGCGAGCCGGCTGCGGGAGTTCCGCCAATACGACGGGCAGCAGTCCGGACCGAGACATTTAACGCCAGCCGTTAAATGTACACCCTTGGAAGGGATCGAACGGAGGAAGGCTGTATCAGGCAGGGAAGCTAGAACTAGGAGCAGGTGCCCCCAAACAGGCAGCGAAGGACTTTGCCCACAGCCCCAGGAGTTACAGGCAAGGGCAAAGGCATATAATACGACGCGATGCTGTACCCTGTCGCCTCCGTCAAGGGTTCCTAAAGGTCCACAACTTCGCTTGGATGCTGGCATGATGTGACTTGCACGACTGTTACAATGCGGCTGCACCCCTTCCGAATAGGACCGTCCTCTGATGCCGGCCGTATGCTGGCAGAGCTTGTGATATCGTAGGTCCTCCTGGAGGGAGCGGATGCCTCGGACTTCACTGAAAGGCCCAGCACGGCGGGCCCATTGATTGGCACCTACGGGTATTTGACCATCTCCGATCGAACGGGGCGCTTCACTCCTTGACGGTGTTCGTCGTTCCTGCATTCATTTTCGAATCATGGAGTTCAACGAAAAAAGCCAACCCGATATATCCAATCCGATAAAGAAGACGCCATTAGTTAATACCTTAAGAAGGCACGCTGCTGAGGGCTCTTGGCTGACTGTATCTGACCACCTCCAGTCGAACAGCGTGCCATCTCAACGAAACTCTCGACTTGTTCTTCTTACGAGAGAACCTTGACGGCTGTGAACCAGGAAATCAACACTGCTGACACAGCTTCACCGTGGTATAGGAATCGATCTACGCTGGAAGGTCTGCTTCTATGCACCATAGGGATTCAAACCATCACGCCAATGTGGAACACGAACCGTTCGTTCGAAGGGGCGTCGGTTCGGATGACTGTCGGGTCGTCACGTCAAGAATGCCGGCGTACTGTATTTGACCTATCGAACGGATGCTCTCCCGCGCCCTACTCACCCGCCTCAGGTGAGTTCCTGGGCGATTGCAGAAGGCGTGCTTGTTGTGATGTGGGCTCGATGGTTGCTCTTGCACCTGTAGTGCTTTGATTTTCACGATTGTCATCGAAAAAATGGAGGAGGGCCACAACAGGCAAGCGCAGAAGCCTCGTAGACTACCTTTACTGTTCTGGACTAGAAGCGGATAACAACCATGGTCCTTTGGTAGGTTCTGTAGTCAGAAGTACACAAGGTGTCCAGCTTTCAGTATTGTTCAAATTTGAATAAAGCACACAGGAGACACGGATCTACATTGGAAGAGAACAGATCTCGACAGCTCTTGGATTAGTGCAGGCAGCAAAGACTTGGATCGAGCCGCCAAATGATCCAGTTTATCTATTTATTTATTGCACTCAAAGGTGCGCACAACCTCTCACATATCGTCATATCGCCATGCAAGTGAAAGACAAATCCAGAACTGAAAAAACGGAAAACCAGCAAAAATTAGACATCCTTCTAACAACGCAGTTGATGGAGAAACATTGAAAAATCGAAAGAAATCGCAGGCAATATAGGAAACCGAAATATTAGGTTGGAAAAAAAGTCTCTTCACACTTCGAATTTTTTTTTACCCTTCCCCTTGTAAACGCACTAGCCAATGTTGATTGCTGATTTCGTAATCCTATCACACTTGTCTACCGTCCGCACGCGGACACAGGTCAAGACCCTTCTTGTAATTCGTTATCCATCCAATCTTCCGAACTCAATGCCAGATCTACCTCATGGCCATTTTCAGCACGGCATTCTTCATGAATTCATTGAAGAATCCACAGCACGTCAGGCAGCAGACCAAATTAACCATATATATGGCTTGGGATCTACTACTCATCGCGCCTGTTATGAGTGGTTCGGAAAGTCTTTAAAGGGAGATTATTTACTGAGGGCAAAGCATGGTCAGGAAGGCCAACTGAATAGGACGACACTGAATTACTCCACCTTCTTCGTACCGATAGTTGGCAGACGACACGTCAGCTGGCAGAGAAGCTCTAAGTGTCTCATAGGATAGTAGGAATCCATCTGAAGAATCTTGGCTTTCATGGAAATTTGGAGCTTGGATTCCACATGCCCTGTCAGACACTCAGAAAGGTCGACGGCTCTCCATCGCTGCTTCTCTTCTGTCCAGATAAGGAAGAAAATCGTTTCTTCCGCGGATTATGACAGGCGAAGAGTCCTGGGTTCTGTGTGCCAACTTCCGAGAAAAAGGCAATGGGTACAAAAGGAAGAGAGCCCTAAGTCTGATCTCAAGCCCAATGTTCACGAAAAGAAGATTCTCTTGAGTGTTTGGTGGGATATCAGAGAAGTGATTTATCGGCAAACTCTCAGAAGTGGAGAGACACTTACTGCTGTCACATACTGCGGCCAACTCCACAAAGTCGTCGCAACTCTCTAAGAAAACAGGCCGGAGAAGTCGAAGGTGATGATCCTGCATGACGATGCAAAACTACATGTTGCAAGACTCACAAGAGAAACAATAAAGGAGCTGGGCTGGGAGGTAATGTCACATCCACCGTATAGCCCTAACCTCGTTCGTGCCGACTACCATCTCTTCCGTGCTCTCAAGCAAGAAATTGGAGAGAAATATTTTGGAACGGATGATGACCTCAAAAATTGGATTCAGCAATGGTTCGACTCCAGAACTGCAGTCTTTTAAGCGAGAGGAATTGGAAATTACCCAGTCTTTGGAGAAGTGTAGTGGGACAAAATAGAGTTTATCTCAGTTGATTTGACTTTGTAGTTGTGAAGTAATAAATCTTTGAAAAAAATGAAAAGACTTTTTTTCCAACCTAATACTACAGTACCGGACATGCCGCTGCGTCGCAAGCGGCGCCAATGATGAGAAGCGGCGCAAAAGGGCGCCGTCGTTTTCCGCTCGCCGCGTCTGAGGCAAGTCGCGTTTGGGCGCGGCACCCTCAACTTCTGGACGTTAGGCCGAATAAAGGAGCTTATCCTAGCCTTCGGACGAGCATGGCCTACTGTTTGGAACTAACTGCCGGCATGGCGCGCGCTTCTGAACAATGCATATAGGCCCGGCAGAAACAATCGAGTGGGCGCGACAACCTGTAGAGCGAGCGACAGCTTGAACAGTGAGCGCATGGGAGTTTTAACAAAAATTCCTAGCCTTCCTACTCAGGAATTGCTCTAAGACTGTCTACCTTGCCTTTCGAGTGCGCCGTGAACAATGCATATAGAATCGAGCCTATCAACCGAATGGGCGCGAAAGCTTGTAGGGTGAGCGTTTGGGGAGTTTTATTAGAAATTCCCGGCGGTCTACTCAGGAATTGCTCTAGGACTGTCCAGCTTGCATCTGGAGTGCGCGGTGCACAATGGGTATAGGATCAAACCTATCAATCGAGTGGGCGCGACCGCTCGCAAATTGCACGCGCGGGCGTGTTTGGAGCGCGATAACTCTGTCAAGTGTGAACCCTTCCGGCTGCAGCTTGTGTATTTTATAGTCAGTAAAAAGCCCTAGCAGTTCGCCAAAGCCCAGCGATGTAGCCTAAGAACGGACAAAGCTACGGTGGTGCAAAAATGCAGGTCAGGTTT